>WNWK01001372.1:175000-289813 GCA_009830355.1 Cherax destructor
AAAATATACCACTAAGGGGCGGCTAATGGCTGATAAGTGAACTCCATTATTTATGGTCCAATTTCTTTCATTTTTGGTGTACGTTAAGAAGCATCTTTCCATCATACATTGCCCAAGTTTCAATAAGATAGCCAACAAACAACTGAGAAAAAAAATATTTACCAAAAATCATATATGGCAAGCCCAAGCCAGGTACTAGAAATAAGTTACTTTGACTTTTTTGGGTTATCCTAGGTTCTCTACACATATGGTGCCATGTATGATAATCTATGTAGAAAAAATAGCTATTTTGTTTCAGTTTTATGGTGCATTATGAATGTATATCACAGTTAGCCCTGTGCTACACTCCGTTTTCTCTAATACTTAGTGTAAGCCCACAAGACAGGAATAGGAGGATGGTACTTGTATACCATATCCTCTTCATACCTCCGTTGAACCGCTCGGTATTATGCCAAATATTATTCATTCTGGAGTATTTAACATGTTTTTATGCTATTTATATTGTTTATGTCATATTAGATCAATTGTGATAGGTAAATAAGCCGTAGTGTTGATATTAGCGTAATAATAAAGCATATTTCCCTGCATCACGAGACTGAGCTCATGGCAACTAACAGTGGCTTCAAAGCCACCTTATCTTTTATGGACAATGCACTGTGTATGTGCTTTACACAATGAGAAGCATTTCTTTTATTTGTTGGAACCATGGCTAGGGCTAAAAGCAAGCAGGTTATAACAATAAATGGAGAAAAAGAAGTTGGAATGACTTATGCAGCAAGTAGCGCCACCAAACAGTAGCAGCTGGTTGGTGTGGTGACCCTGGAAACTTGAAATTATGCTAGCCGAAATTAGTGCCGAATAACTGATGGAACCGGATGACTGATTGCCGGATTTGTAATAGCAGACCTGTATAAGAAAATTTTTAAGTTATTAACCCTGAAAGTCTTATGATACCATTATAGGTCCAACTTAGCCCTCTAACTGTAGGATTCTGTTAATTTGGCTATGCCTGAGGTGGTGGGACTATCAACTTCTTTCATAATATTTTTTTTTTTTGTGGAATGAAAGTAAATCCAAACAAGTGAATAAAAAAACATGAGAGAAAAATGTAGCTTGAGGATAGATGAAGTGGAAAGATCACCAAATGAGCGAACACTAGATGACATCAGTTTTATACTACCCTAACTAAGTTTTTCTTTCCAGTTCACTAGTATTATCCCCATATGTACTGTGTAAGAAGCCACAGGATCTAGAACATCAACAATATTTGATAGTTATTGAAGTGGCAAATGAGCGAGGACTTTTTTTTTTTCCAAAGATCAGTTACTGTTGCTGGCAACTGCTGACTTTCATAGGAAGATACTCCAAGTCACAGGAACCAGTGAGTGTGTAACATCCCTAATTATTTAAAATGGTTCACAATTCAAGCCTTTATAATTTTTTGAACTGTCCAATCACAAGGTTAATTACCAACTAAATAGACAAAAATTTTCATTACTGTACTTTTAAAACGTCTTGGCATACACCAACATATTTTGACCATAAAATACGATATTTGAAGTAGGTACTGTATATAAAATTAATTCAAGTGTCTTCACACAGCCTAACACTGGCCTGTTCTACAGTGTGGCTAATTAATTACAGTACAGTATACATATCTAGTATCAAATGTACAGTGGACCCCCAGATTTCATACTGCTCCCAACTTGAGCAATTATGTAAGCGTATTTTTGTAAGTGCTTTTCTAAGTGTATTTTTGGGGGTCTGAAACGGACTAATCTAATTTACATTTGTCCTTATGGGAACAAATTCGTTCGGTAATGGCACTCAAACAGCATTCTGAACCGGGGGTCCACTGTATTTAGTCTGAATTTATTTTTTAGTTTGAAAAGGGAAGCTTTTTTAAGTCTGAATTTATTTTTCAGTTTTAAAAAGGAAGCCTCTTAATAGATAAATTTTTAAACAAAATGGTAGATGTTACCCTGAAGGGTATTTTTACAATGTGGCATCTTTTCAGTCATAAATAAAAGTACCATATTATCATACAGAACAAGCATTGTTTTACACAAGCCATTTTATCTTCCTACTAAGGCAGGGTGATCCAAAGAAGCAAGCACATTCGCCACTAGTTATTCAATAGCAGTCTTGGAAGAATAGTGACTATATTACAATTCAAATGATTCTCTGAACTGCCACATCTGCACTCGTACTTCAGAGAGGAAACACTATACGTACTCATCTTTACAATTTATGTAATGGATTACATCTCCTCTTATCTGAAATATATGTTGCTATCATTACATGTATCAATGCCCATTACTACTGAAATTTAAGTTTTCAAATTAAAAAATTGCATGGTGAGCATCAATGACAGCAGTTTTTTCATGCAGCCACTATCTATACAGCCATATTTACTGTTTTGTAGAATCCACAACGTTTTGGTTCTCCAAGGTGTCTCAGGTTTATAAGCTCTACATTGAACTAAAAAACCATTGTTTGGGATAAACATTTTCAAAGTAAAGATACCTAGTTGTTTAACGTGTAATTCATCAGCATGTCAAGCCATAAAGACTACTTTTCTCCACTCTGATCTAACATTCTCACATACACCTGCTAGATCCTCAAGCCCCTAGCACTCAAAACCTCCATTACACCAGCCCTCCAACCCTCTCTGGGATGATCACTTGCTTCTTCTTTTTCCTTAACAACCCTTCCTCACCCCTATGAATTATACCTTTGGTAACTCCACACCATCCTCTAATTTTTACTCTGAATTCTCTGCATAATATTCATACCACACACAGCTTTCAAACATGAGTTTTCCACTGCCTCCAGCCTCCTCCTCGCTGTATCCATTAATAGACTTGCACTACTGTGACTATAGAGAATGAAGATTGTTTAAATGAAATTTTAATATCACAAAAGTTGCCAAATTGTCAAGATACAATATATCCGAGTGCAATATGACCTCCAGCTAATGCACCCATGTCTTGTCTTGTTAGGAAATCTCTCATTAAGACTTTATGGTGAAGATGTAAATATGTAGTGAAGATGATTGGGAGGTGATGGTGGTGAAATATACATTGTAGGAAATGTTCACACTACAGAAATTAGTCCCCTGCTATCTTATATAATTGATATTTACATAAAACTGGTGAACTGGATTGTGTTCATTCTTACAACACACTCTCAGAAGTAATTTAAAGAAATTCCAAAAATAGTTTGCCAAAGAAATACATTACCCATTACTACTCCTAAATGTTGCAAAAAAATAAATCAATAAAATCAATTAAGTATTGTACTACATTAACATTACATATCAGTTATGTACAGCCTGTGTAAACCTTACTTTATTCAGTCTTACATTAGGGTGACCACTTCAAATTGGTCTTGGTATTGGCTGACCTAATTTGTGGGGCTGAAGGAGTTGGGGAGGAGAATACGAGAGTAGTACTCCTCTATGAGGGGAACAGTGTAGGCAACAACCTCGTCCCAACCGGGTTTACGCCATGCAGATTCTCGATTCTCCTTACGGTCTGCCATACTCTTGTAGCCTGGACATGGGAGCAGCACCACACAGCAAAATTAGAGCTGAGCATGCAATGCACATCTTGAGTGATGGGATATTATGGTTACTTTGGGTTGTCTTCACATATACTTTACATATAAAAATATAAATTATTTTGAGTATACATGTACATATACAGTCAAACCTCGGTTTTTCTATGCCCTAGTTTGCATGTGAAATTATAGTTATTCTCTATAAAATGTATTTTTTGTTAATATTTCCCATAAGAAATAATGTAAATCCAATTAATCCATTCCAAACACCCAAAAATATTAACAAAAAATACATTTTATAGAGAATAACTATAGTTTTACATACAAACTAGGGCATACGAAAACCGAGGTTTGACGGTACAGGGATGAAATAGCAGAGCTCATTTACCCAGCAGTACATTTTAAGGTAAGCTAAGATTTACATGCAAGTTTCAAACTTCTAGGATTAATACACAAACATTACTTCCAAAATTAAGATTTTCAAACGTAATTTTTCACAATAAATAATAAAGCATTAAAACTAAAAGAATTAAATACTTATTGGGTAGAGGTGCAACAACTTTAAAGTAACCATTTTAATTATGTTTTAATCCGCAATTAACGATATTAGAATTTCTTTAACCTTCACGTCCAATGAAAAAATAAAAATGTTAATGAATACTATTATAAAAAAATCTTATTGCTAGGTTAAACAAAATTAATATTACACTGTACTTAACACTGTTAATAATACCTACAGTTAAAAATACTGTATAACCTCACTCACACTAATCAAGGCACTAATGATTGCTTATTTTAATCTTTGATTTCAATTTTGGGGAGGCATAGTGTATCTGCTCTACCCCACTTAGGTATGGAATAAGATTCATAAACACGCAGAAAAATATAAAGAGTTCAGACAAATCTCAACAAAACTCGCCCAAAATACCTGTCTTAAATTAGGTTACCTTATCCTGTATTATGAGGAGGGTGGAACAAACCAACTTCCCAAAATATTTATTATAAGCTGCCACCACCACCACTTATGGCTTTGATGGCTGACATTCACGTTAAATTTTTTTTATTAAATATTTCTGCATGCTGCTTGAGCTGTCATTAAAGTGAAGCAGCTGCCATTTGTTTGCACTAAGGAGACCATGTCAAGAGTCATGAATGCTCATGAAGTAAATACAAATAGCTGGAGCATGGCTTTCAGCCAACCAGCAGTTAAGAAAGACATGTATAGCAAAAGGAAGGCTTCTATTATTACAATGTTTCACCTATAAGTACAAGAAAAAAAAATACTGATGTACTGTACACAGTAACTAATGATATTGCCTTTCAGCACTATAACTATAACCTAAATATAGTAAATAATAAAAAATAAAAAAAAAATACAGGCATACCTCACTAATACGGCAGGTTAGGTTTCAGACAATCACTGAAAAGTGAATTACTGCCTTTTTTTTTTTTCAAATTCCCAGTGCATGTAATAGCCTTAAAACATGTTTACACTATCATCTATTACATGTGCAATAACACTAGACCTAAAAAAAAAAGATGCAAAATAAAAATAATACAGTACTGTACTGCTAACCATAAAATATTTTCATCCTTTGCTTATGGTGATTGACTAATGAACATTTTAGAAGTAATTATCAAAGGAAGGCTAAAGGAGACAGTGGAGCTTCATTGATCATTTCTAGCTTAATATTTGAAGTAAGAAGTTTGCAACTCCTCTTTTCAATAGCATTAACCTTAAGGGCCACTGTACTGTACGTAATTAATAATTATAATAACATGAATGATAAGTAAAAAGTTTAAAAATTGCCAGAATATGACAATGAGACATGCAGTGCACAAATGCTGTAAACAGACTGAGCACGGGTAACAAAACGGTGCCAGTCAGCTGATGTATGTGTCATTGCCGAAACACCACCGAAACTAAAAATATTTAATATTGTACGTATATAGTATACAGTGGACCCTCGCTATTTAAGCACTCTAAACTCGCCTTTTATGTAAGTTTATTATTGTAAGTGCTTTTATAAGTGTATTTTTGGGGGTCTGAAACGGACTAATCTAATTTACATCATTCCTTATAGGAATAAATTTGTTTGGTAACAGCACTTGAACAGCATTCTGGAATGAAGAATGTTCAAAAGTCGGGGGTCCACTGTATATATATACAGACACTACCCTACTTATGAACATTCGGACATATAAACAGACTGCCGTGTTAGTTAATTACTATACCAATTAACCCTTTCAGGATCCAAGCCATAGATCTACGCATTGTCCACAAGGTCCAAACCATAGATCTACGCCATGAGCTCAGCTCACTCAGATAAGCTGTGATCGGTAAATTTGGGCCTAGATATGAGAGAATGCACCATATAAAGTAAATCCTGAAGTATGCAGTGCATAATGAGAAAAAAAAACTGCGACTGTGTTTTTCGATTAAAACAGCAACTTTGTGGTGTATTTTCATGTGATTTTTACGGTTGTATTCATGGTTTCTTGGTCTCATTTGATAAAATGGAAGATATATTACAGAAATAGAGATGATTTTGATTGGTTTTAGTACTGAAAAAGGTTCTAATTGAGCTCAAAGTAGCAGAAACGTTTGATTTTTGCTGATTTTCAAGAGTAAACAAATCACATCACGCGACCAATACACGCCAACTGGTGGGTCTAATATACGTTAACAAATGCACTGATAGTGTTTATACAATTATTACAATATTGCATAAGAGTAATTCATCTATTTTTTGGTGTGAATAAAAATTCTTTATGTAAATAAAAAATAAAAATGGAATTCATCTGTAAAGCCTGGAAACATAACTAATAAACAGAGAAAATGTTATTTTAGTGCCAGAAATGCCTGCATTGTTTATTCTGGACGCTGTTTTGAAATTGGAATATTTTGAACTTTGTGTGAAATTGGCGAAATTACCAATTTCTGATCACTTTATTGGCTACTTGAAATAGTTGATTTGGCAGTTTCTTGTGCTCAATCGATAAAATAGAAGTAATACTAACGAAATAGCTAAGAATTTGGCCAACTGGAATAATGTAATTGGCCTAAAATAGGAGTCAAAGTGGGCAAAATCACTGATATGTAAATATCGCTGACAGTCAAATTCGCGATAGTGTAATTTCGTCAGTTTTCCACCAAATTTCCTACTTTTTGTTTTATTACCTTCAGAAAATTATTCTCTACCATTTCATAAGAAAAAATAAAAACAAAAAATTCGAAAATTCTTGGACCCTGTGGACAATGCGTAGATCTACGGCTTGGACCCTGAAAGGGTTAAAAAGGTAAGAAGTTTTTTATTACAGTATTTATTATTAAAATATTCTTTAGTATTAAGAACCGTACATTACTGATACTGTACAGTATTGTCTAAGTTTTCGACAAACAATGGCGCAGAGAGAGAACAAAAATAATAATGATAATAAAAACAATTAGAGTGGACCCCCGAGTATCGGCCGTAATCCGTTCCAGGAGCTAGGCCTTAACTCGAACCATTATTTCCCATAAGAAATAATGTAAATACAATTAATCCGTTCCAGACACCCAAAAAATATTCACAAAAAATTCATTTTTTTAAAGAATAACTATAGTTCTACATACAGAAAACACACACAAATACTACATACAGTATTAAATTTAAAAATAAATATTGAAATAAACATTTAAAATAACATTTACTTACCTTTATTGAAGGGACTTGCTGGCATCTGGAAGATAGGGAGGAGGAGTGAGGGAGGGCTTAGTGTTTGGAAGGGTCATCCCCCTCCATAAGCACTTCAGGTATCAAAGCCCTATCTGGGGTACTTCCCTTCTTGGTCTATTAATGCCACTAGGACCAGCCTGAGAGTCACTGGACCCCTGTCTCACAAAATAACTGTCCACAGTCCTACAAATCTCCTTAATCTCTGAAGAAGGCACCTCCAGTCTATCTTCCTCCTCCTGTGAAGCAATTTCCTCTACTGTGGTCTGATGCTGTTCCAGATGAAGCTCTTGCAGCTCTTCAGTGGTTAGCTCTACCCTGTGGTCCTCCACCAACTCTTCCACATCCTCGCCACTCACCTCCAACCCCAGGGACTTCCCCAATGCCACAATACCTTCCACAACAGGCACAGGGTCGTCAGGGTCAGGGTCAGCCTCAAACCCTTCAAAATCCCTCTGTTGGACACAACCTTGCCACAATTGTCTCCAAACAGAGTTCAAAGTCCTGGAAGTCACTCCCTTCCAAGCCTTACCTATAAGGCTTATGCAATGGAGAATACTGAAGTGATTCCTCCAGAACTCTCTTAGGGTCAACTCAGTGTCTGAGGTCATTTCAAAGCACTTTTGAAACATTGCTTTTGTGTAGAGTTTTTTGAAGTTAGAAATGACCTGTTGGTCCATGGGCTGGATGAGAGGAGTAGTGTTAGGAGGCAAGAACTTCACTGTGATGAAACTGAACTCATCAGACAAAAAGTCTGCCAAGTTGTGAGGATGAGCAGGAGCATTGTCCAGTACCAGGAGGCACTTGAGTCCCAATTTCTTTTCCTGTAGGTATTTTTTCACACTGAGGCCAAACACTTGATGGACCCACTCTATGAAAATTTTCCTCATGATCCATGCCTTAGTGTTAGCCTTCCAAAATACACACAATTTACTCTTGGTGACATTGAGTTTCTTGAACACACTGGGATTTTCAGAGTGATACACCAGTAAAGGCTTCACTTTAAAATCCCCACTAGCATTACTACACAACATGAGTTAGCCTGTCTTTCATAGGCTTGTGTCCTGGCAGTGCCTTTTCCTCCTGAGTAATGTAGGTCCTCTTTGGCATTTTCTTCCAAAAGAGGCCTGTTTCATCACAATTAAACACTTGTTGGGGTTTGAATTTTTCAGTGTCTACAAACCCCTTAAATTCAGTCACAAACTTTTCAGCAGCAAGTTTGTCTGAACTGGCTGCCTCACCATGCCTTACAACACTGTGTATGCCACTACGTTTCCTAAATCTGTCAAACCAGCCTTTGCTGGCCTTAAAATCACTCACATCAACACTGGTTCCAGGCATTTTCTTGACAATATCTGCGTGCAACTGCTTTGCCTTTTCACAAATTATCGCCATGGAAACACCATCACCCGCTATCTGTTTTTCACTGATACCACCAACAACTTCTCAACCTCATCCACTGTTTTTGATCTATTTTTGGCAAACATGTTAACACCTTTTGCAACATCAGCTTCCTTGATTTCTTTTATCTTTGCCAGGATGGAGGTGATAGTAGATTTGCTTTTGTTGTACATCCTGGCAAGCTTCCCCACACGTACGCCACTCTCATATTTTTCTACTAGCATCTCCTTCTTCAGTTCGATGGTGTTCCTCACTTTCTTTACCACAGGGGTGCCACTAGGAAGCTTCTTTGGACCCATGGTGACTTATATTTCACAGTGGCAATCAATAAACACAATAAAATTGTTGTGAAATGTTTGAATGAGCACGCTGGGTAATGTTCACTCAAGGATAAACAAAGCTAGACTGGCTTACGACGCCTGCACGGGAAGGCACGCAAGCGCGGGCAGGCGGACAGGTCTGGTACGTGGGCGATAGTCGGGGAAAATTTGGGCCGAAAAAAGTGATCCAAACTCAAGCCGGCCGATACTCAAACCGGCCGTTAGTCGGGGGTCCACTGTATAATAATTGTAATAGAAAAATGCAAAATAACGACTTACAAACAATTCAAGATACGAACAGCCTTCTGGAATATAACTTGTTCGTAAGTTGGGGGGGGGCGTCTGTATACTATGTATGTATACATGCGTTCAAACATTCTCTCTCAGTCCACGACAGATCTCGAACATGCAAACTTGGCATCAGAGTACACAGTACTTCATCCACAATGCCAGACTCCAGATCTGATGAAATAACTTTGAACAAGCTTGGTGGTACGGGGTGTGGGGAAACATCGTCTAGCTTTGACTAGGCGCCCATACTTATCTGGAGTCTGGCATTGTGGATAAAGTACTGTGTACTCTGTTGCCGAATTTGCAGGTTTGAGTCCTGCTGTGCACTGAGAGATAATGTTCGTAAATAATTTTGCCTCTTTGCGAATTGTTAAGCAATACATACATATGTATAGTGTGTATGTATACGTACATGCTGGCAGTCTCCCACTGTAGCAGGGTAACTCAGAAAAGAAACACTCTCACCATCATTCACACAATCACTGTCTTCGCAGAGGCACGCAGATACGACAGTTCAGATGTCACTCCAAACAGCAGATATCCCCAACCCCTCCTTTAAAGTGTAGGCAATGTACTTCCCACTATTTTGCTTTTTTCTGTACTTGATAAAGCCTTTCTGGTAATGAAATGTCATAATAATCTCCTTTTGCTATGCCTACTTTCTCTAACAGTATAAATATAAGCAGAAAAAGGAGGACAGTCACTGAAGACATCAAAGAAGGCAGACAAATGGACAGATCCTAGAAACACTTACAGATTGAGAACTATGAAACTCTTACAGTTGCAGGAATTGGAATAAATCAAAGCTGTGAGAAAACTCTTGCTATTATTCATAATTAATGCAGAGTTTTGAAAGGAAACTTTCAATGATACATTGGTCCATTCTGGACAATTATCAAGTCAAAGCTTGGTAACAGCTAAGGACAGACTGAAACATCATCTAAGGTTTCCTCTCTAAATTGTACCAGTAGGGTAAGTATGAATTGTTGCAGCCATCATAATGTAACTTTTATTCCTCTCATTATTATAATGTTTGGAAAATTTCTGGTGTTTAGCTCAAGATAAATAATGGAGCTCCAATACCAACAAATAATATTAATGGGTAACTTAATAAATAAAAATGCAACAATCAGGCTTGACTACTGTTTAATGTTCATGACTGATACTTACCAAACATAATTAGCAACAGAGTATAACTGTTACAGCTTACACATAAATACACCTACCTCTACTTAAGGAGCGATCAAAGGAGGAGCATGCAACCAACAAGGTTAGGACAAAAATAAATAACATTTTATCCAACTGCAAATTTTCTCACTCATAAAATGTCTACAGCATAAAATATATCATAGAAGATACTGCCACTAAAACAATGCCAAATTTTTTAACTGTGTACAGCATTTCATATTTACCCTTTCTGACAGTTATGTCCATGCAGTCTCCATATCATGCTGTTTAATCTTAACTTCAGAATTGATTCTACTTCCACCTACAAAATTAAAATTTTCAACCCATGTTCTTAGCTGTGTCTAAAATAAAGCAACAAAACATAAATACCTGTTAAACTGATAATACTGGAATAGTATTTAGTGCATGTGCATATTCTTTTTTTTTTTTTGGAACACATCTACTATTTCCCACAATTGTAGAATGACCCAAAATCAGAATATATATTCATCATTATCAGCCTACCCTAGCTGTTTTTCCAAAAGGACAAAGGAATCATAATTCAATGTTGATCCAACAAGTGACTTCCAAACTGCAGGTATGCATTCCATGCCACTAAAAATCTAATTCAGCTAACTAGCTTCCTTAAATACCTTTAGAGATATTACCATGCTCACACTCTTAACAGCAGGTCACTTCAATGCAACTTGCAATACTGAGTACACATCTACAGGTTTAAGACCCTATTTCTCAATACCTCATTAGCAACCTCCTTCCAACATTTCTTTAGATGTCACCTAATGCATTTGTCACTCACCCACAGAATTTTATACCCATTTAACTTAACTTTTTGACATTCTTCCTGCATATCTAAACTATCTTAAATTCTCATCCACTCTGAATTATACCACCTCATTTTTTAATTTCTTATGCTCTGCACAAGACTCCTACCAAACACTTGTTTCAACATGCCATTTCCTATGCAAACCTATTCTTTGATATAACATTTAAAAACCATGTCTCAACATCCATACAACAGCACTGGTACCACTGTAGTGTAACATAATGCCTCTATGTTAATGCCACTTTTTCTCTCCACAGATTTTCACATGCAACTTTCTTTCTCTCATCTATTCTGTGATTAACTTCATCCTTTGCATACTCATCTACACTTTACTATCTATACATGTTCACTTCTTTCATATTTCTTCTGCCAATCATTAGATCACTATTCTAAATTAGGCTTCAACTTCTTTTACAAATCCTTCTTAACTTGACCAACCTCTGCAATCTTTTTAGAAGCCGCCATCACATCGAACCACTGCAAACAGCAATTCTGACAGCTTACACTTTTTAACAGATTTGGTATACTAATTGTCTAACACCTTTACATAACACACTAGCATTCACTTGACATACATCCCTATACATAACTGCATTAAACCATGATGGTGACAGTTCACATTCTTGTTTAACATTCACTCCTATAAATCCTAATGAGTATGTCACTATCACTAACACACTTGACATCTCTCATTTTACCATCTATTCCAAAGAGTATTAAATGTAATTGAACTGTAGCTAGCCTTTATCAGCTGACAGCATCAATATGGACCACAGGTCTCCTGCCATCTGCCTTTTCCATACACTCCCATATAATACTACTATGCAATTCACCATGTGATACATCTTTTCCAAATCCATAAATGCTGTTTGGAGTGACATCTAAACTGTCGTATCTGAGCTCCTCTGCAAAGACAGTGATTACATATAAGTGATGGTGAAAGCGTTGAATGATGGTGAAAGTGTTTCTTCTTTGGGTCATCCTGCCTCGGTGGGAGACGGCCAACGTTGATGTGGAATTTTTTTTTTTTTTTTAACACATTGGTGGTCTCCCAGTGAAGCAGGGTGACCCCAAAAAAGAAACACTTTCACCATCACTCACATTATCACTGTCTTTGCAGAGGTGTCTGGATACAACAGTCTAAATGTCACTCCAAACAGCCAATATCCCAAACCCCTCCTTTAAAGTGCAGGACTCAAGTCCAGCTAACCAGTTTCCTGAATCCCTTTGCAAAATATTACCCTGCTCACACTCCAACAGATCATCAGGGATGGCTTGCTTATGTGCTCTAATGCAAGCACTTAATTTACACACCTTTCATTTTTAAATCCACTGTTCCACATTCCTAAGTTCTATCTTTTTAATAACTACCAAAATTTTGTCATACACTCTGCCTAATATAATAAAAGATTTGCAGACCTATATTTCATAATCTCTCTTGCCCCTTTCCTTTTTCCAAAGTACAAAGAAACTATAGGCTTGATGCCAATCCTTGGAGACCTGGTATATCTTCCTTTCAACACAATTAAACAAATGGACAAAAACATCTCTACATTTTATCTTCACATGCTTGTCATGCTACCTTAATGCCACTCATCAATAATACTTTTTCTTAAGAATAAATAATTAGTCTCAATTTTGTAATTTACATTCAACAATTATTCAAAATAGTCTATCCTTTCACTCCAAACAGCATTTATGGATTTGGAAAAGATGTATGACATGGTGAATTGCATAGTAGTATTATATGGGAGTGTATGGAAAAGGCAGATGGCAGGAGACCCGTGGTCCATATTGATCATGTAACCACATTCAGTCTAAGAGGCAAATCCATTTGCTTCCTTAGTTTTTCATTTTTCCTTTTCAAAATTTATTTACAACAAAATTTGTTTGGCAATGCCTCATTCATTTGCTCTTTTGCACTCATTCACCATTCTTTGTAACTGGTCTCATTTATTTTGCAATGTAATGTACTTTAATGTAATTCAGTATTTTTAGTGTTATGAATATTTTTTAACCTTTACAGTTTTAAATATACTCAGAACACGATAGATTGTATTTCAGAAAACATTAAACCATGTGGGTCGTTCAGCACAAGCCATATGTTGGCCTGATCCTACACCTGCTAATTGCATCCCGGTCTCTGATCAGTCAGGCTCCTGGCAATTACCAAACACTCACAAATGACACGATTGCAAACAAAGCATACCATGAATGGGGCTTGAACTCGCGGTTAGCGAGTCGTAAAACTCCACACAGACGTGTTAGCCATCAAGGAGATAAAACATTGGAATTACAGTACAATATTCCATAGTACATACAGTTTGTAGTAAAGTTAGGCATTGTTAAATTTCTCAATACTGTACTTTCTTGTACAGCCTCTACTCACTTAGTGACGTACTCGTTTACTGACGCCTTGGACTTACGACTGGCTCTCTGACCAGTATGCATACCTAAATAATGTATATTAGAGCTGATTTCCTCTATTCTGTTTATTACAATATAGTACAGTACACTACTGTATAAACATTTAAAAATATACCAGAAATATTATAAATGGTGCAAAGGTGACAGTAAAACAATATCAAAGATAGTTGATACAAACCCACTACAATTATAGTATGCTCCTCACTTAGAGATGAATTCATTTACCCCCGAAACCCTCTCCAGGTACAGTGGACCCCCGCCTAACGAGCAAAATTCATTCCAGAAGCCTCCTCAAGTGCCATTACCGAACGAATTTACTTCCTTAATAAATAATGTCACGTACGTTAGTCTATTTCAGACCCCCAAAAATACACTTCCACAAGCACTTACAATATTATACTTACATAATTGTACGATTTCCGGGGTGCTCGTTAGGCGGGGGTCCACTGTACTCTAGATAAACGTGGTCTTAGGAACGGAACTCCGTCGTTAAGTGAGGAGAAGCTGTACTATGTACGTACTATGCAACATCCAAGTGTTACTCAGAAAATAGGAACAGTTAAACTTACTTGTATGGAGAATTTACCTGCCTTGTCTCATATAAAAGTGATGAAAAACATTCTATATATGAAAATGTTATTTGTTTGTCACCCTCTTAAATCATCAAGAGGGTATATAAATCTAGGGTGGAAGAAGGAAGGGTTGGGAGGGAGGGGAAAAAGGTGATTTGGAATGCTAAGAGGCTTGAGCTTCCAACAGGCTTGTATGAGCATGCTACATCAGACTGGGTGATGATAAATGGTTTGTATGGCATGATGTGCTGTTGGTGTGTGTGAGCAAAGCAGCAATTATAAAAGAATTCTCGTAAACTGGGTAGCCAGACTTAAGTCCAGGGGGTGGGAAGTACAGCGACTACACTTTAAAGATAAAAAAATATAGCACAGTTCAGATCATCTCAAGTGTGATGGTAGCACACTTAAGGCAAGACGGCAGTTGAATGTGTAATGATGACAAATGCATTTTTTTTTTAATCACTCTACCTTGGTGGGAGACAGCCACCATATTAAAAATTATTCATGGACAACCAAAGACAAGCATGAGAAGAAGTTCATCATAAATACAAATCAGCAAGTAGAAGGACATTTTTGGGTAAAAGAAAAGTGTGAGAACATGTATAAGTACTGAAATGAGTAAGTGTTGGTCATCCGAGATAACAGAGGACCACTGCAGCAAGCCTACTGGCCACTCCCTCGCCACTCGACAGATCTTTCTCAAACATTACACATCTCACTCAAATATATGTCCAACCTATATTTAAATGTATCAAAGCTGTTATTTATACTTGATAGTGTGTTCCACTTATTCATAACTTTATTGTCAATACTCACAAATCTGGTCACCCATCTTACAAGTCACTGTGAAGTATTGTACAGTACTCTCTACCTGAAAATTCCAAAGGTTCCCAACCATTTCAAAGATATTGTTAAAAAGCCTGTCCTTAATTTAATGCAAGTCATGATAGCAATATACTATGTCAAACAAATCTTGAAACCTGCTTGTTTTCATCCAATTCCATCCCTATACAGTACTTCTTGTTTCAGATTTTTACTTTCCACTCCCATATATTGTACAATATGCTGCAATCCCTTCTTTCACATAGCTGTTGTACTGATAATTTTACTTAGTATTATCTTAACTTTGTCATTACCTATTATATCCATGTCTGCAGAAATAATCTTCCGAGAACTTTTATTTCATTATGTATACAGTGGACCCCCGGTTTACGATAGTCTCCAAACTCGCCCTTTTATGCAAGTTTATTTTTGTAAGTGCTTTTGTAAGTGTAATTTTGGGGTCTAAAAGGACTAGTCTAATTTACATTATTTTCTATGGGAATAAATTCGTTCAGTAATGGCACTTGAACAGCATTCTTGAACGAAAAAATGACGTAATCTGGGGGTCCACTGTATATTGTTTTATATTGCAATTTAATTAACCAGTACTGGTCACTTTGTTAGAACTAGACAAGTGTTTTTCTATTGTTATTTTATGAATTAACTTGTAACCAGTAGCTATTGTTAAGGTTCCTATTACCATACATTTGATCCTTAAAAAAAAAAAAGTGGATTTTAACTATAGTCTAAGTTTTGCCCAAAATACTATGCATCCTATGGGCCTTCAGATAACTGTATGTTTTGTGTAATTTTGAAGTAAAGATTATGTATTTGCATTTGTACACAATATTCAAAGTACATAATGGCCCCAAGAATATGAGACCACCTCCTTAGAAATGAGGGCCAACAGAATGAGACAACCTGGTCAGGATTCCTCTCTTTTCCCCAGGAGGACTTGCCCAAACTTGGAAGCCCCTGAATGCAAAAGTAGGTCCACACCACTAATATTCCTCAGACTGGATACCTAACTGTCCAACAAAGAGTAGCACTAAGTTGTACGTGGGTGACCACAATTAATTTCATCCTTCCCCAACAGCAAAAGCATCAGGAATGCCCCATCCATCATTCCTTCCCAAGGGCTCCAACCAAAAATGCCTGCTGGGTTATAGAAGCTGCACAGGCACACTCAGTGTGACAAGGCATGTTAAAATATTGAGCCAAATACCATGGATCACTAACAGCAATTAAATTAAATCATCTCCATTAAATAATTCCAAGAAATATTTTGGCTATGATCAGTAACTATCTAATCCTTATTATGAAGTTATACAACATTCTTCCCAGCTATATTTTGAGTGTGTGACATGCTTATTTATCAAAATCACAGTAAGCCATGACCTATATTTAGTGCTTTTATTTATTCTGTATCACGAGTCAAAGGTGTGTTGGTGATAGTGTAAGAGGAGGAAGTCAGTGGTAACAGTGGAGTTAGTGGAATGACAGTTGCTTCTGATCAATTATCACATTCACAGGTGATGGAACAGTAGAGCAATGACCTTATCAATTATCAAATTTGCAGGTGATAGAACAGGAATAGAGCAATAACACTATTAATTATCACATTATATAATGGTATTCATGGCTTTCTTTGGCAAACTGGCTAAACTCACTCTCTTCTATTTAACAGTCCAATTCATTAAGTTGCAAACTCAAACCTCAGCTTTCCCCACAATTTTAAACATAAAAACTGTATAGATATATTCAGACAGGAACCTGTGTGAAAAGCATGTAGGATACCAGTTAGATATGAATATTACAATGCAAATATCTTCACAAATGGGGGCCACTTCAAATTAAATGACAGGAATTTTTTCCTTTATGAAGAAATACTAGCATTTTCTATGTCCATAAGGAGCACAGTATACTAAGATAATTAACCCCTTAGATTTACTAATCTATTTACCATGCTTTACTACCCTGCATCAAGATGACTGGAGCAAAACAGAGCACTGAAGCTATAATTATCTCAAGTCAGATGCACAACACTACATGAAGATTTTAATTCCCAAATTAATCTCTCAGCAAATAATAATTTCAATAAAACATCATGCAATACATTAGTATTAGTGATCAGTAAAAAATTGTGAAATTGTCATTCAACAGTTTCACATGACCTGTCTAATACTTAAAAACTTATTATTTCTCCCGTTAATTTTCTATACATAGATGTATTTCTAAAGTCTCAATTCAGTAAGTGAAAAAAAAAGTAAAAACATTCCCATGCAATGAATAACTTGAAAAGTTCTACAGTAACATATGCCAAGATAACTCACAATCTGATTTCAAATAATAATTTGAAGTTAAAAGCCTATTTAAATTGTACAATTAAAACTAAGGAATTAATAAAAAAACAGTGATATACTTTGTAATTACACATTTATGCAAATTAACTCAATGCATTTATATGTCCAACACAATACAAATTAAAAAATAATCAGAGTACAGTGGACCCTCGGTTAACGAATACCCCGGAAATCGTGCAATTATGTAAGTATAATTTTGTAAGTTCTTGTGGAATTGCATTTTTGGGGGTCTGAAATAGACTAACCTACATGACATTATTTCTTAAGGACGTAAATTCGTTCGGTAATGGCACTTGAGCAGGCTTCTGCAATGAATTTTTTTTGTTAACCGAGGGTCCACTGTATATGTATTCCTTGCATCTCATCTAGAAGCAATTTACTGGAAGTCAGAAAACACACACAAAATCTAACTACAGTGGACCCCCGGAAATCGAACATTCTTCATTCCAGAATGCTGTTCAAATGCTGTTACCAAACGAATTTATTCCCATAAGGAATGATGTAAATTAGATTAGTCTGTTTCAGACCCCCAAAAATACACCTATAAAAGTCACTTACAATAATAAACTTACATAATAGGGCGAGTTGGGAGTGTTCGATTTCCGAGGGTCCACTGTATTTATACGAGCCCCAGTTTTCTAAAGCACAGTTTAAGCAAATAACAGCAAACATCTTGGGGAAAAAAAATTAGACATTAAACATACTGTGCACACAAAAACAAGGTATAGCACTTACACCAGATGTGATGAACATTGTAGAGGCGGCCAACCTGAGAGAAGAACCCTCCGAAGGCCTCATTGTTTGCTTGACGGAAGTGAATAGCTCTTGACCAGTTGTTTCCCCATTCAATCATGGTGCCAGGCTACCAAGTGTGAAATGATAAATTTGTTTCCAAATTATCCACTGTAAATCTCGAAGACTAAATAAATAATAGGTGATTATTTTCAAGATGTTATAATAATACTGCATACAGTGGACCCCCAAGTTACGAGCACCTCGGAAATCGTACAACTATGTAAGTATAATATTGTAAGTGCTTTTGTAAGTGTATTTTTGGGGTCTGAAATGGACTAACCTACTTGACATTATTCCTTAAGGGAGAAAATTGTTCGGTAATGGCACTTGAGAAGGCTTCTGGAATGAATTATGCTCGTTACTCGGGGGTCCACTGTATATTTTTATGAATAGGGAGTTAGAGAAAATGAAATACAAACACGTGACATACAGGGTTATGTGCATGTTGAAGTTAACCAGTTTTGGTTTTCCACTTGACCTTAGTGTGCTTATTCACAATTGTTTTGAGGTGTAATACTTTTCAGAACATGGAAATAAGTTACAGTACAGTGGACCCCCTCCTAACGAGCACCCCGGAAATCGTACAATTATGTAAGTATAATATTGTAAGTGCTTGTGGAAGTGTATTTTTGGGGGTCTGAAATAGACTAACCTATGTGACATTATTTCTTAAGGAAGTAAATTCGTTCGGTAATGGCACTTGAGCAGGCTTCTGGAATGAATTTTGCTCGTTAGGCGGGGGTTCACTGTATTTGAATAGGTTAAATCTACATTGTGTGAATTTAGAATGAATAAGGCATCTTCTTGTCAGTCCAACACCCTATTGGCTGGTGGTAGAACATCAGGTCCTGGGTTCATTGTTTACTTATATATTGGGTAGTCAACGTTACTCATGATGCATTACATGGACTTGTCTGGTATCAGATTTTTAAAAGGCATAATGAGGTTGTAAGAGACCCCAACAGTTGTGCTGAGGTCAAAAATATTGGCAGGTGGCACATTAGAAACCATGGAAAATTGTGTATCGGTACATTGGAGATGGTCGTCATCTGCATACTAATACACTGGACACAGTTAAGGGGTTAGATCAGGTGTGAGCTGTAGTTCACACTGTGTAACCAGCAGATCTTACTAACACTGAATATTTCAACTGCTCATGGAGAGCCAATGGTTATGCAGAGAACTGGTAGCGCTTGTTAAATAAAGTACAAATCCTATATTCCAGTACTCATTTATCTGGATAAAGGCATAACCTTTAGATGAAGCGAGTCTGAAATGCACTTTAATTTAAATACATTCCTAGGTCAAGTGCTACATGATATTTTTGTATTAGTCATAAATTATAATGTTCAAGACAAAATATGCAATTCTCATCACATATGAGGAAGTCCTCTAATATAAAGCAAAGCTTACATACAATAATCCCTATATTTAACAGATTTCAACTTAACAGACTTTGGAAATAAGGGACAAAATCCATCAGGTCAGTCAATTCACAAACAATGGATCAAGTTTGTTGGTTCAAGAATTATTCATTATGGTTACAATCATGGCAAAACAATTTCATCTACATCCATCACAATCACCACCATTACCAGCCCAACTGCTTTTCCCTATTAGTCTGCTAAATTGAGGGCTCCCTATGCAGTATAGTATACAGAACTAACCTACCTTTAGAAAATATGAGCGGATCTCGTATATATTTCCACCTTCACGTGGACTGACTGGAGGCCAGAAGCTGAAGGGTAGCAGGAACTGATTTGAGCGTTGTCGTAAATATGGATTTCTATCCTGAATCAGTTTTGACAAATCCTGAGAAGAAACTTGTATTTAAACATACAACTCAGTAACATCTTGTATAAAAGTGTACAGTTTAGGAATGATACCTTCCCTCTACCTGTAAAATATTTTCTAGATACTTCTTGCACAAGTAACAGAGCAGGGTGGCCCGAAAAAGAAAAACTTCCATCATCATTCACTCCATCACTGTCTTGCTAGAGAAGTGCTTATGCTACACTTATAAAACTGCAACATTAACACCCCTCCTTTAGAATGCAGACACTGTACTTCCCATCTCCAGGACTCAAGTCCGGCCTGCCAGTTTCCCTGAATCCCTTCATAAATGTTACCTTGCTCACACTCCAACAGCACGTCAAGTCCTAAAAACCGTTTGTCTCCATTCACTCCTATCAAATACGCTCACGCATGCTTGCTGAAAGTCCAAGCCCCTTGCACACAAAACCTCCTTAACCCCCTCCCTCCAACCTTTCCTATGCCGACCCCTACCCCGCCTTCCCTCCACTACCGATTTATACACTCTCGAAATCATTCTATTTTGTTCCATCCTCTCTACATGGCCGAACCACCTCAACTCCTTCTCAGCCCTCTGGATAATAGTTTTGGTAATCCCACACCTCCTAATTTCCAAACTACGAATTCTCTGCATTATAATCACACCGCACATTGCCCTCAGACATGATATCTCCACTGCCTCCAGCCTTCTTGTTGCAACATTCACCACCCATGCTTCAAACCCATATAGGAGTGTTGGTATAACTATACTCTCATACATTCTCCACAGACTCCTAAGTGCACCACTCACCTTTTTCCCCTCATCAATTTTATGATTCACCTCATCCTTCATAGACCCATCTGCTGACACATCCACTCCTAAATACCTGAATACATTCACCTCCTCCATACTCTCTCCCTACAATCTGATACCCAATCTTTCATCACTTAATTTTTTTATCCTCATCACTTTACTCTTTCCTATACATGTACTGTATTCACTTTTAATTTTCTTTTTTTACATACCCTACCAAACTCATCCACCAGCCTCTGCAACTTCTCTTCAGAATCTCCCAAAAGCACAGTGTCATCAGCAAAGAGCAACTGTGACAGCTCTCACTTTGTGTTAGATTCTTCATCTTTTAACCCTACACCTCTTGCCAACACGCACATTCACTTCTCTTACAACCCCATCTATAAATATATTGAACAACCACGGTGACATCACACATCCTTGTCTAAGGCTACATAATGTAGCTTAAAATTTCATTGTTAATAAGGTTAATATTAAAACCAAAACTAATAAAAAATACTGTACATTACAAAATATGTAATGGTGGACTTTTGAAAATATTGTGCATCTGAAAAAAAAAATACATTGATGAAAAATTAGTGTATTCAATCCTTATTGTAAAAAAAACTATTTTTGCCAGTACGTATCATAAATTTGACCCAGAGGTGTAACACACTGACTACAGGAGTCACAGTTTCTCTCTGGCCACCATGAAACATTTTTGAACATTCTGTATTTTGGTACATTAACTAAAAACCAGGATGTGAAATTTCAGCTCAGTAGATGCTGCTACTGCCTGCCAGTCAGAGCTAAAGGTCAGAATGTTTACAATCTTCATCTAAGCAACCCACCAACACATTTTCATCCTGTTAATCTATTTAAAAATTTATACTATTATTATTTTCAATAAATTGGCTGTGTCTCACCAAGGAAAGGTAACCTACAGATGGAAACACTTCTCCTATCACCCATACACTAACTGTCTTACAAAAAAATAGACATGCCACAAATTAAATGACCCTTCAAACTTCAACATCCCAACCATCAGAGTGCAGGCACTCAGCTTCCCACCTCCAGAACTCTTAAGTCTGGTTAACCAGTTGTACCGAGTTCCTTTATAAGTTGACTTGCTTATACTCTGACTCACGAAATCATAATGATATGATTGCTCATACTGCCCGTACCATGGTTTGCTTATACCCTGATAGCAAATCAAATACCAAAAACAATATGCATTAATCAGTGTGATCTAACAACTCACACTTGACTGCTGGATGCTCAAGCCCCTACCACTTAAAAACCTTCCTCAGCCCCACAAAATTCTTCCAGGGATGTCCTCTAATTAAAAGGAATTTTACATTGCTGCAAATGGCTCTTCATCTAAAGAAGTGGAGCTACCCTCTCCTTCCTCAGTTAAAACCTGACTACCTCCCATTGTTTGGTGGGTTTGTTGATGGGGTGATGGTAACAAGGAAACTACTAACTAATACTGCTGACACCATTCCAAAGGTGCTGTCCTTTACTTCACACTAGATTTTTATGGTGTACGTACTTCTTAGTCATCCTTTTCTGCTCCATCCTTTCTAAATGAATCCTTCCTCTGTTCTCTTAATCATACATATCTTCCATACCATTACTGTGTCTTCTAATTTCTGATTTTTATGCTCTAATATTCACACCACTTTTTTTAATACATCGGATTTTTCACTGAGGTAGGGGTGACCAAGGAAATAGGAAACACTTTCACCACCACTCTTTCAATCATTGTCTCACCAGAAGCGTGATAACATCACAGTTCAGATGGCCTTCCATACTGCAGCATCCTCATCCATCCTTCAGACTGTAGGCACCATATTTCCTGCCCCAAAGGACTCAAGTCCAGCTAACCAATTCCCCTCAATTCCTTCATAAAAGGTACTTGGTTCACACTCCATAGCATGTCAAGTCATAAAAACCACTTGCCTTCACTCACTCCTATCCAATACATTCACACAAACCAATTGCATATCCAACCTTTCCTGGAACAACCCATACCACTTCTTTCCTCCAAAGCAGATTTATACACCTTAGCTATCCTAGTTTTCTCCATCCTCTCTAAATGCCCAAAACACCTCATCAATCTCTCCTTAGCCCTCTAAATAATACTTTTGGGAATCACCGTAAAGTGGGGACCACCTGCATTGCCCTCATATAAACCTCTCAACTGCTTCCAACCTTCTCCTCCTCACTATAATGTTCAAAACCCATACCCTCTGACCTTCTTGCTGCAACATTCAAAGATGGCACCAATATACACTAATACATTTGTTTTACATGGCTTGCACCTGAAGAACAACATAAAATGAATGAAAAACACTTGATATTATATGAGCTAGTATTACGATTGTTTCATTGATGGTGTTCAATAAAAGCTAAATCAATCAATTCATTCCGTTTATTTTTCTCCACTAAAGGTAAGAAAGAAAAATAAAGCGGGGTTTACTGGTATCTTATAAATAATAGTGTATAGTGTATACAGATTTAACTCTGATACCTACAAAGCGGTGCAAAAACTTCAAAGACAAGCTGGCAATGGCTAGAAACTTAGCAATAAAAGCTGTGGAGCATATACAGCAAGTTCCCATCTTATGAACACCCCAGTAATGAACATCCATACTTACAAACAGGGCACTTGAAAACCAATTAATCTCTTACAAAAGTTAATCCACCAATCAGAATACAGACTACAGTATAAGCATAATGCTTAGTGTACACCCCTAAATTGAAAACTAACCACATTAAAAATTTATTTCGTAAAATTTTGGCACATACAGTGGACCCCAGGTTATTGGCCGTTCCTGTTATCGGTCAACTCAGTTATAGGCCGTTTTTTTGGTGATCAGCCATATGGGACGCGACTGTCCACCAGCTGGGGCCGCTTGCGCATCAGTTTGGCTGTCTCTCTCGGTGTGTGAGGAAGCTTCTGCTCATTCATCCAAACATTTCACTTGTTTTCCATTATTTTTGGTGTTTTTTTTTCAGTGCAACTGCGAAATAAGTAACCATGGCTCCAATGAAAGTTCTTAGTAAAGTTCCTTTGGTAAAGAAAGTGAGAAACCCGAAAGAATTCAAGGCAGGCAGGCATAGAGGTAAGGAGTGTAGCGGGCATGCCGGGAGTGTAGCGGGCGTGCCGGGAGTGTAGCGGGCGTGCCGGGAGTGTAGCGGGCGTGCCGGGAGTGTAGCGGGCGTGCCGGGAGTGTAGCGGGCGTGCCGGGGTGGCGGGCGTGCCGGGAGTGTAGCGGGCGTGCCGGGAGTGTAGCGGGCGTGCCGGGAGTGTAGCGGGCGTGCCGGGAGTGTAGCGGGCGTGCCGGGGTGGCGGGCGTGCGGGAGTGTAGCGGGCGTGCCGGGAGTGTAGCGGGCGTGCCGGGAGTGTAGCGGGCGTGCCGGGAGTGTAGCGGGCGTGCCGGGAGTGTAGCGGGCGTGCCGGGAGTGTAGCGGGCGTGCCGGGAGTGTGCGGCGTGCGAGGGCGGGCGTGCCGGGAGTGTAGCGGGCGTGCCGGGAGTGTAGCGGGCGTGCCGGGAGTGTAGCGGGCGTGCCGGGAGTGTAGCGGGCGTGCCGGGAGTGTAGCGGGCGTGCCGGGAGTGTAGCGGGCGTGCCGGGAGTGTAGCGGGCGTGCCGGGAGTGTAGCGGGCGTGCCGGGAGTGTAGCGGGCGTGCCGGGAGTGTAGCGGCGTGCGGGGTGGGGCGTGCGGGAGTGTAGCGGGCGTGCCGGGAGTGTAGCGGGCGTGCCGGGAGTGTAGCGGGCGTGCCGGGAGTGTAGCGGGCGTGCCGGGAGTGTGCGGCGTGCCGGGAGTGTAGCGGGCGTGCCGGGAGTGTAGCGGGCGTGCAGGGAGTGTAGCGGGCGTGCAGGGAGTGTAGCGGGCGTGCAGGGAGTGTAGCGGGCGTGCAGGGTGTAGCGGGCGTGCAGGGAGTGTAGCGGGCGTGCAGGAGTGTAGCGGGCGTGCAGGGAGTGTAGCGGGCGTGCGGGAGTGTAGCGGGCGTGCGGGAGTGTAGCGGGCGTGCAGGGAGTGTAGCGGGCGTGCAGGGAGTGTAGCGGGCGTGCGAGGTGGGCGTGCAGGGCGTGCGGGAGTGTAGCGGGCGTGCGGGTAGTCGTAGCGGGCGTGCGGGAGTGTAGCGGGCGTGCAGGGAGTGTAGCGGCGTGCAGGGAGTGTAGCGGGCGTGCGGAGTGTAGCGGCGTGCGGGAGTGTAGCGGGCGTGCCGGGAGTGTAGCGGGCGTGCCGGGAGTGTAGCGGGCGTGCAGGGAGTGTAGCGGGCGTGCAGGGAGTGTAGTTGGTGGAGTGACTCTCAAGCTGGTCCTAGAGGCATTAAAAGATAAAGAAGGGAAGTAACCCCAGAGAGGGCTTTGCTACCTGAAATCTTTATGGAGGGGGATATCCCTTCCAAACAAAAACTCCTCCCTTCCTCCCTCTTTCGTCCTCCCTATCTTCGAGAAGCCAGCATTAGTCTTCAATAAAGGTATGTTATACTGATTTGTTAAAAAAAAAAAAAAAAAAAAAAAAAAAAAAAGTGAATATTTTTGTCTGGAATGGATTAATTGTATTTACATTAATTCTTATGGGAAATATTATTTCGGTTATCGGCCATTTCAGTGTTAGGCCGAGCTTCTGGAACGGATTACGGTCGATAACCGAGGGTCCAATGTATCTCTCATCTTTCTTTACTCACTTTCTTATGAATGCCAACATTAATGACATTAAATCAATATTGAAAGAGATACAGCCTTTGATGCAAATTGAAAAGTTGCAGAGGCTACAGGATTTTTTTAAAATAAACTCAATCAAAAAAGGAGTTATTTTAATTTCACTGTTAAAATAAATTTAGATACCAAATATTCTCCAGAAATGCATCTCCAATTACATTTTGACGGGGTTATAGGTTCTGAGTACAGAACACTTGATTTACAAACAAAACTCAAAAACAAATCTTGTTCATTAGTTGGGGGCCCTGCAATGGACAGTTACCCTTACTGTCATATCTAGGAGGATTTATATATCTAGTAAACTACATGTAGCTTACTGGATCTGAGGCATATAATTTGTTAGCAGCATCTATAGCACCATATCCTCCAGCATACTTCCATAAGTGAACACACTGATCCTGGTCACCAACTGCAACAGTCCACGACCCTTGAAGCTCAGGGTGAACAGACTGATCTGCAAATTTGTCAGCAACACCTTTCACATATTCTTCACTGAAATTAGAAAGTACAGTAGTAATTAAAAGTAATACCTAACAATGATGGACTGTTAAAATGATCTTTTATACATACTGTATTATACATTAGTCATGTATTCAAATATATTAAGTCTTATAGCACTACATACTATTATTACTGCTTCTACTTTCTGTAAATAATGTAAACTTAAAACAGTACAGTTATTCAAAAATTTATATAATACAGATCGGCCATTATTAATCCGGCAATCAGTAATCCGGTTCCATCAGTAATCTGGCACTAATTTCGGCTAGCATAATTTCAAATTTCCTGGGTCACCACACCAACTTGCCACTACTGTTTGGTGGCGCTAGTTGCAGCGTAAGTCATTCCAATTTCTTTTTCTCCATTTATTGTTATTCCCTCCTCACTTTTAGCCCTAGCCATTACCTGGAGAGAGTTCCGTCAACGCCCCTCTATGACCAGGCCTCATGGTGGATCAGGGCTATCAACCAGGCTGTTACTGCTGGCCGGACACAGTCCAATGTACGAACCACAGCCTGGCTGGTCAGGTACCGACTTTAGGTGCCTGTCCAGTGCCTGCTCGAAGACTGCCAGGGGTCTATTGGTAATCCCCCTTATGTATGCTGGGAGGTAGTTGAACAGTCTTGGGCCCCTGACACTTAGTGTTGTCTCTTAACGTGCTAGTGGCACCCCTGCTTTTCATTGGGGAAATGTTGCATCGTCTGCTGAGTCTTTTGCTTTCGTAGGGAGTGATTTTCGTGTGCAAGTTTGGTACTAATCCCTCTAGGATTTTCCAAGTGTATATAATAATGTATCTCTCCTGCCTGTGTTCTAGAGAGTACAGGTTTAGGAACTTCAAGCGTTCCCAGTAATTAAGGGTGGTTTATCACTGTTATGCATGCCGTGAAGGTTCTCTGCACATTTTCTAGGTCAGCAATTTCACCTGCCTTGAAAGGTGCAGTTAGTGTCCAGCAATATTCCAGCCTAGATAGAACAAGCAACCTGAAGAGTGTCATCATGGGCTTGGCATCCCTGGTTTTGAAGGTTCTCATTATCCATCCTGTCATTTTTCTAGCAGATGCGATTTGTACAATGTTATGGTCCTTGAAGGTGAGATCCTCTGACATGATCACTCCCAGGTCTTTTACATTAGTTTTTCGCTCTATTGTGTGGTTGGAATTTGTTTTGTTATCCGATGAGATTTTAATTTCCTCACATTTTTCCATATCTGAGTAATTGAAATTTCTCATCATTGAACTTCATATTGTTTTCTGCAGCCTATTTAAAGATTTGGTTGATGTCTGCTTGGAGTCTTGCAGTGTCTTCAATGGAGGACACTGTCATGCAGATTTGGGTGTTATCTGCAAAGGAAGACACGGCACTGTGGCTTATATTCCTGTCTATGTCTGATATGAGGATGAGGAACAAGATTGGAGCGAGTACTGTGCCTTGTGGAGCAGAGTGTTTCACCGTAGCCACCTTCAGACTTTACTCTGTTGACTATTACTCTTTGTGTTCTATTAGTTAGGAAATTATAGATCCATCTACCAACTTTTCCTGTTATTCCTTTATCATGCATTTTGTGTGCTATTACACCATGGTCACACTTGTCAAAGGCTTTTGCAAAGTCTGTGTATATTACATCTGAATTCTGTTTGTCTTCTAGAGCATCCAAGACCTTGTCAGTAGTTGGGACAGACAGGAGCAACCTGCTCTAAACCCATGCTGCCCTGGGTTGTGTAATTGATGGGTATCTAGATGAGTGGTGATCTTGCTTCTTAGAACCCTTTCAAAGATTTTTATGATATGGGACGTTAGCGCTATTGGTCTGTAGTTCTTTGCTATTGCTTTATCCCTTTGTGGAGTGAATCTATGTCTGTTGTTTTTAGTAACTGCGGGATGACCCCAGTGTCCATGCTCCCTCTCCATAGGATGTTAAAAGCACATTCCATGGTTCCAATGAATAAAAGAAATGCTTCTCGTTGTGTAAAGCACTTACATGTACATTGTCCATGAAAGATAATGTGGTTTTGAAGCCATTGTCGGTCGCCATGAGCTCAGCTCACTCAGATAAGCTGTAACTGGTAAATTTGGGCCTACATATGAGAGAATAGGTCTGTGTGGTAAATGTGCACTATATAAAAAATATCCTGCAGCACGCAGTGCATGAGAAAAAACTGTGACTGTGTTTTTGGTGTAAAACAGCAACTTTGCAGTGTATTTTCAATGTTTTTTATGGTTGTATTCTCGTTTTTATGGTCTCATTTGTTTGAATGGAAGATATACTACAGAAATAGATGTGATTTTGATTGGTTTCATGATGGAAAGTACAGTGGACCCCCGAGTTTCGGTCATAATTCATTCCAGAAGGCTGTTCAAGTACCCTTACCGAACGAATTTGTTCCCTTAAGGAAAAATGTAAATTAGATTAGTCCTTTCAGACCCCCAAAAATACACATACAAAAGCACTAACAATATTAAACTTACATAATTGTTCAATTTCCGAGGTGACCGAAACTCCGGGGTCCACTCTACCTTGAAATTGAGCTGACAGTAGCGGAAATGTTTGATTTTTGCTGATGTTCAAGAGTAAACAAATGACGTTACCATCTAATACCTGTCCAACTGGCCAGTCTAATATGCAGTCACAAATGGGTTGACATTATTTATACAATTATTACAATAATGCAGTAGTTTGCATAAAAGTAAATCTCCTATTTTTTGTGAGAATAAAAATTCAAAATGGAAAGCAAGCGTAATATAAGAGGGGCCTGGAGATGTGACTAATGAACAGAGAAAATGTTATTTTAGTGCCAGGAATGTCTGCACTGTTTATTTTGGACCCTATTTTGAAATTGGCATCTCTTAAATTTTGTGTGAAATTGGCCAAATTACTGATTTCTGATGAAATAGGTAAATGGGCAATTTCTTGTACTCAATCAACAGAATAGAAAGAATACTAGCAAAATAGCTACAAATTTGGTAGACTGGAACAATGGAATGGGCCAAAATAGAGCGTAAAGTGAGTGAAATTGCCAATATGTAAATATCACTGTTGGGTTAATTGTATTCTAATCTAACCACTCTGTAATCCGGCCAAATCACTAATCCAGCATCCTACAGGTCACGATGATGCCGGATTTGCGATGGTCAACCTGTACTTTATAAAAGTCATTTAAAAATAAAAAAAAAGCCAAGGAAATACTTACTAATTCTTGAGGTAAGCACTTCCATTACCAGGTTTGAGATTATGGGTTTGCAGTTCAAATATAGTCTCTTTATCAGACAGCATACGAGAATGTGATTCTTTCGTAGGCTCGATTTTTCGAACCAAAAGTTTGTTCAACCAACTGTCTCTCTGAGTCACGCATCCTGTTGCTGACAAATATCTGGAGGAAAAAGTGTGACACAGTAAATGTTATAGCTATCATCATAGTAAGTGATCTGATTATTATTTTATCTTCCTCATAGGCCATTTCTTTCCATTGTAAAGTTAGACTGGTCTGAGTTATGCAAGATGGTGTTACATGAAAACAAAAGTTAGATTTCTGACTGAAGAATTTTGTTGTGTAATAAATTACTAGACATAATTGTTGTCTAGATATTGATGGATTAGATTACACATTAAGCTTATAAAGTTAAGTTGAATATGTAATATTAAATCTTAGAAAAAGCCAAGTACATAACTTTCTTTTTATACTATACCTAGTAGGTGTTGGTAATGGGTGTTAAAATTCATACTTTTGTGTATGTGCAGGCAAAGAATTTTACATTATTTATTTTATTGATATTTATTTTATGATACATCTGAAGCACCTTTGGCTCACAACTAAAAAACCCAGGTTTGATCCTGGGGCAAGTGAAGTTGGGCATGTTTCCTTGCACCTATTCACCAAGTAACAAGTAGGTACAGGGTTTTCAGTTTAGGATACCTGGGCTAGCATCTTGGGAAAGAGGACCAAAGGGCTTCAGTGAAAATATGCCAAACTATTTGGCTTTCTGGGGTTATCCTGGGCTGCTACCTCTCAGGGTTAATAATCCAAGACGTCTTCTTCACCCAAAATTTTGTGTTAAGTATGTTCCTTGTATGTACTTTGAATTTCTTTACAAAACAAAGGCATTATTACTCTAGTTAAGGATTAACATGCCTACATTCATTATTATTACGTTCTTCTTGAAAAACTAAATACAGTGGTACCTCGAGTTACGATATTTTTTCGTTCGAGAATGCTGTTCAAGTGCCATTACCAAACGAATTTATCCCCATAAGGAATAATGTAAAATAGACTAGTCCTTTTACACCCCCAAAAATATACCTACAAAAGCATTTAAAAAAATAAACTTACATAAAAGGGCGATTTTGGGGACCATCGTAACTCGAGGTACCACTGTATTTAGGAGTCATATACTGCATGAGAAAATGAAATATAATGAAGATCTATCTAAGGAACAGGTCCAATTCCTTGGATCTAGAGCCTCTCACTAGGATCAAGGAACCTCCCTTAAAGGGAATGTGCTTACATAAAATACTGTGACAGTAATATTATTAACTTGTGCTGTAATGCTCTACCATGACCACCTGCCCACATTGGTCATATTTCCTAATGGAAACAAGTCTCATTCCTTGACATTATACTCGCCCTTTTGACTTTTTAACAGACACTAACCTATTGCACCAACTCTGATTCAACTTTTACTCTTGAACTCTGACCTACCTCCACTAACCCTTAACCACACACTCATACCCTGTAAACATTCCTACTTTTACATGTCCTTCCCTGCTGTATGACCCTTTCAGGTTTTGAGCTTATTTTTTTATATTAAAAATGGAGGAGGAGGAGGAGGAGGAGGAGAGAGGAGGGAGGAGGAAGGAGAAGGAAGAAGGAGGAAGAGGAAGAAGAGGAGGAGGAGTATGTATAATGTGTCCATTTGCTCACATTATAAATGGAGAAGCACTAAACACACAGGGGTCATACATTATCATTATATTTAGTAGCAAGTGCTGTCTGCAAGGGTCAAACTGTGCCGGGGTAATGGGAGACAACAATGTTAGATCCAAGTAAGGGGAGGACAAGTCCAATTCACTGGATCAAGAGCACCTCATCAACTTCAAGGAATCTCCCTTAGGGATATCGGAACCATTGACCACCTAAGAAATGGAAGACAATAAGGATCAATCCAGTAGGGAAGTAAAACTCCAATTCCCAGGATCATAGGCCCCTCACTGGGCTCAAGAGTGATTCATTGGAATCAAGAGCCCTCACCAGGATCAAGAACCCCCATCACTGTGATCAGGGTCCCAATAGAAATAAGTCACTGTGACTTTCTTGGGTTATGCTAGGTAATCTATACGATAATTTATTTAACTATATATATGTACCTATACCTGAACAAACTTACACTGGAGATTAAGAGTCCCCTTAACTGGACCAAGAGCCTCCTTTCCTTGACTCCAAAGCCCCTTCACTTGGATCAAGAGCCCCTTAATTTGGATCAAAAGCCTCTTCACTTGAATCAAGAGCTTCTTTCCTGGATCAAGACCCCCCTCACCCCAGGGACCCCCCAATGAAAATGTCAACTGACGTTTTCGGGTTATCCTAGGTAATTTACACACATTACTTTATGATAACTGAAATCACCTCAATTTGCATAACTGTACTTAAAAGTATCTAACTAAATAAACTTTTTTACACCTGGATCAAGAGCCCCTCACCGGCAACTTCCAACGGATCTCTCCGCTGTCAAGTAACACAACTAATACACTTCATGGTTTATAAGATAAATATTATTAATAATACGACCTTGTGTGACCTTCCCTGGTCAGTGTTTATACAGAAGACGGCAGACGACGGTCACAACAGCTGATCGCTACACCAATACACAAAAATAAGCGTGAATTACGCCAAGATAAAATCTAAAACACAAATTATAATGAGAGTTGGAGCACAAGCTTGGTGCTGATCAGTATTTACTACCTGACAAGCAGGAAGTGTTGAGCATTCGGGGAAGAGCGAGCAACCTTTCTTAACAACATTATCCTGGCAGCCATGATGGACCTGGCTTGACGTCATACCCATAATGCTTTCCTTGCTAATATTGCTATGGTAACCAGGGAAGCTGCTCGCTATCACACCTACTCTATGTCCCCTCAAGGGAGGTTCCTTGATTCTGGTGAGGGGCTCTTGATCTAGGGAATTGGATCTGTGCTCCAATTCCCTGAATTAAGCTTGAATATCTGTCGGACTTTTCTGGGGTTATCCTAGGTTCTCTAGACATATGCTGCTATGTATGATAATCTATGTAACTGTATACCTGAAAAAAAACACTTAATGCCGTCCATCCCACCAACAGGCGTTATATAATCCCTACGTGTTTATCGCTCCCCAGGATAATAATAATAAAAATAAAATAACCTACTCTATGTAAGTTTATTTAGGTACAGGTACACACAAGTTCATTTATTATATATAGTGTAAATTACCTAGGATAACCCAAAAAAAAGTCAGTGATTTATTTCCATTGGGGTCCTTGTAAGTAGTAAGTTTATTTAGGCACAGATACACACACAGGTACAATTAGCCACCCAGGATAACACTATAAAGTCAAATACAATCTTTAATTTCTTTGTACATTCATGGTATAATATACCGACAAGATGAATATTTAGACACATGTGCAACATCTGGGTATCTTTATTGTAGACGTTTTGTGGTACAAACATAAAGCAGTTTATATGTAATAAAACACTGGTAAGTAAGTTTATTTAGATATGTACAGATACATAAAAGTACAATTAGCATACATAGTAAGTTTTTATTTAGGTACCGGTACACATAAGTACAATTATCATACATAAAAACATATGTAAATTAGCTAGGATAATCCAAAAATCTCAAGTGACTTATTTTCATTGGGTGTAGGCACAGGCACAAAAGAAAGCCAGTAGTATGCAATGTATTTCGGGCAAAGTCCGTGAGTCATCAAGGACTGTCGGTCTTATTTCTATTGGGGTGCTTTAATCTTCTTCCCCAGGATGCGACTCACAAGTCTACTAACTCCTAGGTACCTTCTTACTGGTAGGTGAACAGGGGCAGTAGGTGTAATGTAAAGAAATATACTCATTATTTCTCCCGTGCCGGGGAGTGATTCCCGTCCCTTAGTGTGTGAGCCAAGTGTGCTACCAACCCAGCCAAGAGCACCACTCATTTTCCTCAAGGAAAAAATAGATTTGTATTGGTCGAGGCGCAATCCGAGAAGGGTATCACTGTATCCCATAAATTCAAACCCATCTACTTCAATGCACTCAAAAGGAATAGGACAGAGGACTTCTGGGCTAGCCTTCGAGTGTGGACGTTTCCCTCTCACCTGAGCATCAATGACGAATTTCCTCTGTTCTGTCTGGGACGCTTGTCCTATGTCATCATCTTACTTTGCCTGCTGGGGACGTTACAGGGGGGATACCTGTCATCGGCTCGATTTTAGCCAGTTCCGTTTTTCTGCTCTGCTGATATTTCTTTAACGGTTTTGGTGGGAAGCCGGTTACTAAACTCAGATGAGGAATGGGCATCCCTCTCTTCTTGGGCTTGGTTGGGGATGGGGTTCCACCCAGCTTTAAGCAATATCTCTCCTCCGAATTCCGATTTTAAAAGGAGGTGATCCAACTGAAGTAAATACTATTAGCCAATATCCAACATGTCATTACTATAAAAAATAATCCATAAGCGAGTTTACTCCTTCCTAGTGTCTCACAATATATTCAACCCCTACCATTTTGGTTTTAGGCAGAAAAAAGTACAACTGATGCAATTGTAATAATGTTTGAACTGTTTTATGCAGCTCTTGAAAATAATGAATATCCTTTGGGCCTCTTTATAGACCTGTGGAAAGCTTTCGAGTGGACCGCAATAGCCTACATCTTAAACTAGATAGGAGTGCCTCAAGGCAGTAAGTATGCTTGGCCCTTTGCTTTTTCTCATTTACATCAACTATCTCCCCAAAGCATCTCATCTCCTTGAACCTGTTCTGTTCGCAGATGACAAGAACATCTCCCACTCAAGTCCGACTTCTCTCATTGACACTGTTAATGATGATCTCATAAAAATACCTACGTGGATGACTACCAGCAAACTCATCCTTAATACTGACGAAGCTGTTTGGAAACAGAGCTTCAAATATCCAACTAAACATAATGATCAACGGTTCTCCCATTGCAAGATAAACCAAGGGTAAATTCTTAGGACTTCATCTTGACTGCAACTTGAAATTTAATACCCATATCCAACACATAGCCAAGGTTTCCAGAACAGTAGGCATCCTCTCCTAGGTGCCCCGTGGCCTGGTGGCCACGGGGCACCTAGACCCTCACGGGGTGAGGGTCGAGGGGCTTGGACTTCCAGCAAGCGTGTGTGAGCGTGTTAGATAGGAGTGAATGGAGACGAATGGTTTTTGGGACCTGACGAGCTGTTGGAGTGTGAGCAGGGTAATATTTTGTGAAGGGATTCAGGGAAACCAGTTACTAATTGATTTAGTTGGACTTGAGTCCTGGAAATGGGAAGTACAATGCCTACACTTTAAAGGAGGGGTCTGGGATAGTGACAGTTTGGAGGGACTATTCTAAACTGTCATCTGAGCGCCTCTGCAAAGACAGTGATTATGTATGAGTGCGGTGGAAGTGTTGTATGATGATGAAAGTATTTTCTTTGTGGGGATTTTCTTTCTTTTTGGGTCACCCTGCCTCGGTGGGAGACAGCCGACTTATTGAAAAAAATATATATACTATATTCGTAGTATATATAGTAGTAAGATATGTATATATATAGTATATATATATATATATATATATATATATATATATATATATATATATATATATATATATATATATATATATATATATATAATATATATAGTAATAAGATAAATTAAGATTTCTTCGGATTTTTAACCATGGAGGGTTAGCCACCCAGGATAACCCAAGAAAGTCAGTGCATCATCGAGGACTGTCTGTCTTATTTCCATTGGGGTCCTTAATCATGTCCCCCAGGATGCGACCCACACCAGTCGACTAACAACCCAGGTAGTACCTATTTGCTGCTAGGTGAACATGACAACAGGTGTAAAGAAACACTCCCAATATTTCTACCCTGGCTGGGAATCGAACCCAGCCGTGTGAAGTGAGAGCTTTAGCCACCAGGCCACTAGATATACATACATGTATATGTATAAGGAATTTGAACAACCCTTCACTTTCTTGGATAAAATCCAATTGCTTCCCATTCCCCAGGCACTGTGTGACCCCTGTGGGTTTAGTGCTTTCCCATAATGATTTTTATTATAATCAGGATCGATAAAAGGAGAGGGTAAGTCCAATTCCTTGGATCAAGAGCTCCCTCACTGGTATGGAGACCCCTCGCTTGAGGAGTGTGTGAAGATAGCTTTTAATGCATCATTATATAACCACTGAAGATCTGAGAACAATCATCATCAAGAATTAGTTACGTATATTAATAAACACTAAATTTTAAAAGGGTGGACCGGTGAGCCAGCAGAAGGCCTCGGTCAGTAAACCAGAAGCTCCAATGGCAAGTCATCATATGACTAAGACCCCCGTCAGGAAACAGTTGTCTTGTTTCCTGACGAACCTTACCTAAGGACAATCAGGAGGCAATGACAATTGATCACATGAAATTTGATATCACACTATCAACGACAAACAGACACCTACATAACACAAAACTAATTTGAATATTCCACTAAGCAAGATGCAACAGCTCTGATTATTATTATAATAAAAAAGAAACTAAACCTACAAGGGTCATACACCTCAACAGCTCTGAAAGTTCAAGGCCAGTCAGAAGAGGCATTCTCTTGTCATCTGTCCTAGGATAATTGTTATAAAAAAAGAAGCACTCAACCTACAAGGGTCATACAACTCTACATTATTATTATAATCAAGGGGAGGGGGGCACTAAACCCATAGGATTATGCAGCGTATACAACTCAACAGCTCTGAAAGTTCAAAGCCAGTCAGGAGAGGCATTTTCTTGTCATCTGTCCTAGGATAATTGTTATAATCAAAAGTAAGTGCTAAACCCACAAGGGTCATACAGCACTGCTATCTTAAGATTTGTTCTGGTTTTTAACCCAGGGGAGGGTTACTCACCCAGGATAACCTAGAGTATACCTGGAGGGGGTTTCAGGGGTCAACACCCCCTGTGGCCCAGTCTGTGATGAGGGCTCATGGTGGATCAGGGCCTGATCAACTAGGCTGTTACTGTTGGCCACACATAAACCGACATACAAGCCACAGCCCGGCTGGTCAGGTACTGACTTTGGTGCCTGTCCAGTGGCTTCTTGAAGACAGATAGGGGTCTATTGGTAATCCCCTTTATGTATGCTGGGAGGCAGTTGAAGTCGTGGGCCCCTGATGCTTATCGTCTCATAGTGTACTCACTGCACCCCTGCTTTTCAATGGGCGATGGTGCACCGCCTGCCAAGTCTTTTGCTTTCGTAGGGTGATTTTCATGTGCAGATTTGAAACTAGACCCTCTAGGATTTTCCAAGTGTATATTCATAATCATAATCATATATTTATTTACTACAAGTACATGTACATGATATACAGTCCTAGCTGACATCAATGACATACTACTATATAGAAAGTCCCTTGTTATGCTGAGCATTTCGGGCAGATTAGGTCAGTGTCCCAGGATGCAACTCACACCAGTCGACTAACACCCAGGTACCCATTTTACTGATGGGGAACATAGACAACAGGTGTAAAGAAACACGCCCAATGTTTCTGCCCTGGCTGGGAATCGAACCCAGGCCCTCGCCGTGTGAAGCGAGAGGTTTAGCCACCAGACCACCATGTATCTTTCTCACATGCGTCATCGAGGACTGTCTCTTATTTCCATTGGGATTCTTCAATTTTGTTTCCAGGATGTGACCCACACCAGTTGACTAACAACCAGGTAAATACTGTTAGGTGAACAGTAACAGCTAATGTAAGGAAACATGCCTAATGTTTCCACCTGTACCCAGGAGTGAACTACAGAGAGTCAGTGTGTGAGGTGAGTGCCACCTAAGCCATGGGACACCCATATGAACATTTGAATACATTTAAATAAGCTAAATGAAGTGATAAGTGAACACATTTAAATCTACATATAAATTAAATGTATTCTCATTTTTTAATGTAATATTTATGCAGTAGTAGATAGGCAGACAGCAACCACCCAGGGAGGTACTACTGTCCTGCCAAACGAGTGTGAAATGGAAACCTCTAAATGTTTTACATAATGGTAGGATAGCTGGTCTCTTTCTTTGTCTCATGAACATGCAAGATAACAGGTACAGCTTGCTAGCCCTACTTACACTTAGGTCACACTACACATGCATGTATGTGTACATGTATATGTTCATATTTATTTCCTTTCATCTCCATGGGGAAGTGGAATAAGAATCTTTCCTCTGTGAAGCATGTCGTAAAAGCCGACTAAGATGCTAAGAGCAATGGGCTAGTAACCCCTTCTATGTAAATTATTAAAAATAAAAATTGGGTCACCCTACCTTGGTGGGAGATGGCCAATTAAAAAAAACTATTTATACCATCAAATGTATTTGTGTACTGTACACAAATAACCCACACATAGGAGTGAAACTTATGACAACGTTTCATTCTCCCATGTTTAGGTTGTGTGTGTATTGTTTCAGTCATGGTATTGTGCCTTTTTATTATTACCTTTAATGGTATAAATATTATATCCAAGCCAACACTTCAAATAATGGTATTACACTACACATAATTGGTTTTAACACTGATTAAAACAACTGACACTCATCATAATTTATTGATTTATTCAGTTCAGTGCATTTATTATCTTCAAAAATTCCCTGTACAGTGGACCCTCGGTTTTCGTACAGCTCCCAACCCGAACAATTATGTAAGTGTATTTTTGTAAGTGCTTTTGTAAGTGTATTTTTGGGGGTCTAAAAGGACTAATCTAATTTACATTATTCGTTATGGGAACAAATTCGTTCGGTAAAGGCACTTGAGCAGCATTCTGGAACGAATTAATGACAAACTCCGGGGGTCCACTGTATATTTTTGGGGGTCTGAAACGACTAATCAAATTTACATTCGTCCTTATGGGAACAAATTCATTCGGTAACGGCACTCGAACAGCATTCTGGAAAGAATTATCGACGAAAACTGAAGGTCCACTGTACTCTAAACAATAATGACATGGCAATTATTCATATAAAAAGGTTACCCTCAATCATCCCAGAAAAATATTATTACTATCTTGGAAAATGCTAAACCCATACAGGTCATACAGTGCTACTTTTCCCAGAAAAGAGACCAAGATGATGCTTCCTTCTGCCTCAGTGTTTTCCTATTTACAGAACCTCACAAATTAGTACTTTTCTTTCCTGTACAATATGCACTTTTCTTTATTTACATAATACAGTGGTACCTCAGTTTACGATATTTTTTCGTTCCAGAATGCTGTTCAAGTGCCATTACCAAACGAATTTATCTCCATAAGGAATGATGTAAAACAGACTAGTCCTTTTAGACCCCCAAAAATACACTTACAAAAGCATTTAAAAAAATAAACTTACATAAAAGGGCGAGTTTGGGGACCATCGTAAACCGAGGTACCACTGTATAACGGTATCTTCTCATTTACTGGATAAATAGCACTCGAGCATTATGCCACATCTCTTTCAAGTACAAAAGGACTACACATTTTTTTACCATTCTGTATAGTACCCTAGTCTCTTAACATTTAATTTGGTATGAAAAACTTTTTTAGTATTACCTGAAATTAACTCTTACTTATAATTTAATGGTATCCTATTCTACTCGTAAAAAAAAAAAAAAAAACCCTAGTACTGCTTCCTTCTTAGATGATGCAGGATTTGACTCATTCACTCCAACAATAACAACACCTTTAAGGGGTAAACACAAATGCTCATCACCTAACTTGATACAAGTATACTACTACTCACATCACTCTTAAAATACATTTAATAGTTCAATTCATCATCCTATGCCATGCCTTACATAGTACAGTGGTACCTCGACTTACGATGGTCCCCAAACTCACCCTTGTATGTAAGTTTATTTTTTTAAATGCTTTTGTAAGTGTAATTTTGGGGGTCTAAAAGGACTAGTCTATTTTACAACATTTCTTAAGGAGATAAATTCGTTTGGTAATGACACTTGAACAGCATTCTGGAATGAAAAAATATCGTAAGTCGAGGTACCACTGTATACTTACCAAGTACAGTGGTACCTCGACTTACGATATTTTTTCATTCCAGAATGCTGTTCAAGTGTCATTACCAAACGAATTTATCTCCTTAAGAAATGTTGTAAAATAGACTAGTCCTTTTAGACCCCCAAAATTACACTTACAAAAGCATTTAAAAAAATAAACTTACATACAAGGGTGAGTTTGGGGACCATCGTAAGTCGAGGTACCACTGTATATATTCAACCATTACACAAACTTGCAATTTACATTTTTTCTGCATCGAAAGCATCCATTTCTATAATGTACTTTGCATCGACATCTCACTATACCATGTGGCTATCTTTCAATATATGAATGCTTCATTTAGACCCACATTTTCAAACAAGGCATCTTCATCATTAACACAAATTCTCTTTCCAATACAGTCTACCATTTCCACTCAATATAAGTACAGTTCCCATCCTCTTAATTGATTTTGACATATAGAAGATTGTTCAACATGTGCATGTAACTGAACAAACTTATTATTACTTATTCAACAAATGTTTCATACAATTTACTTTAAAATACTTTATTCTTTCACTACATATAAGTCAAATTACTTACTTTCACATTAAATTACTGCAAATTCAAACAAAACAAAATCATAGTTTTTACATTTACATTTCTTTTTTAATAAAACATACTTTATTGTCAATGATACAGTAACATTACTCAAGCAAATGCTTTACTAACATATTTCAGGTTTTAACCTGCAATCTTCATACTTGACAAATTATTCATTGCATCATCTGCTATGCCTCATTTGTCATCTTGTTTCATGGTGTGCAAAGGCAATACACTATTTCCATTTCAAAACTCTTCTTCAAAGTTTTTCTTGATATCAGCAATGATGGTGTTATTCTGAAACAAACATTCCTTTAGCCTTTTATATCAGCATCTTGTCTTATAATATGAACCAAATCTCTCAATAAAATAAACAACCCAACCAAACTCAGACTCAATTTACGAATATATGCATATTTTTTCCTTTATGCACTTGCACATTTTAATCTAAATGCAATAATATCACAGTAAATAGGCGATATCACAATATGCAAAACAACCATTGTGAAAAATAAAGAATTTCCATGCACTTTTGTGATTTCTAACATCGTCAAGGAACTAAATATTTATGAAGATTTATTTATTTACATCACCCCACTATCATTATTATTATTATTATTATAATCAAAACCTAGCACTAAACCTACTGGGGTCACCCCACTAACAAGTGCAGCAGGTATTTATTAACACATTGTTACTCCCTTGTAATAAATGTTTGTATTTTATTTCACTGTTACAAATACGTACACGTATGGACTACAAGCTCATTCACCTAACTCTCAAACTTAATATCCTGTACAATCTCAAATATGAGTCAACATTTGTTTAAATCCAATCAATTTCACCTTCATTAACTTACTCTCTCAACAATATTTGTGTCTACATTTGAATTTCCACTTTCTACCTCCTTAAGGTTTTCTGTTTTGAGACCACAGGGGGCCTTTTGAAACATGTCATCTGTCCCTATCTATTATTCACTTGGAATACTCTATGCCCCAAGTTCATCCCTACTGTAATGACAGTTTCTAGCAAAAGGTAGTACACAGTTATCACCTGAAGACAGTGCAGACCACAACACTTTAGCCGTCATCTGTCTACTGTTGGTTGCAATCATATAGTTTACCTCTACTCGGGATACTTTAACTACCATAGTGGTGCACAATCAACAGTCTTCTTTTATGTGGCAGCTATTTCTCCTTGTTGCTGGGAATTTTAAGGACCACTGACAGGTTATGCTGTATTGACCCCTGCTTCCTGATGTACAGGGAACAGCATTTCGATTTGCCAATAGAAACAGGAATGAAAAATGTTCCTGCAAAGCAAGACAACTACACTTTCACCTTAGCTCAGTAACTGGCTTCATGCCAAAATTGTTAAATTAGTCAATTAACAGAAAGGGCATTTTGAGTACTGAGCTATAGGTCTTGGGAAAACTTAGAGTGCTGAGCTAATTCTCCCAAGTCTCTTGAGGGTATTGAGTTACAGCTCTAAGCCTCTTTGGGGGGGGGGGATTAGAGCCTAGAATTTTTGGGCTCTGTCATTTCAAGGTGTTGAACTGCAGCTCCTGGGATAAAGCCCACGGAAGTGAGGTTGGATCTGAAGCTGAAACTTGCCTTTCTGTGAAAGATGAGATTATCTATACAATACATGAAGGAAAAAACATACAAAAAAAGTTGAGGAATCTCTGGAAACAATTAAGTAAGATGGATTATATAGAAGACAAGAGAAGAACATCACGAAGGGTGTGAAGGACATGGTGAACACGAGCAGTCACATTAGATTGGAATAACTGGAGATGAGTAGTTCTTTACAGTTGATATGGTGTTGGATATTGAACAAAGTAACATCAACAGCAATTTTCAAGGAAACCAGTTAATGGAACTAAAATTTTGGAGGTGAATGTTCAGGTGAGAATGTTTGGGCTCATTAGATCATGTTTATACCCTTCTGGAAATAGAGCTAACAAGCAAGTGATACTAATTCTGGTTTCTTCCTTGAATCACCCTCTCCTTGGTGAGAAATGGCCAATATCTTAGCAAAATACATTGAAAATATTGTTTAAAACATCCCACACATTTTTTTATCGAGTACAACATTCAATAATTTAAATAATTACTTACTTGTTTTACTATTTTTTTCTCTGTAGGTATAGAGAATACAAGACTGGCAGAACATTTGTGGCACACAACCATTGCTTCAGTATTTTCATTAATACAGTGGCACTCTTGGCACTCTGGAGCATTGGCTGATAATGTTACACGCTGACTTATCACACTTAGGAACTTCTTTTCTTGCACCTGAAAATTTCAGGCATTTGTATTTAGTTTGCAGTTTCTACATACATAACTCTAATATAAAGTGAGATAACATCTACTAATTTTTGCATATTCATATGCAGTTACTACAATTACAAGAATTAATTAACAATCACAGTGTTACACATTTATGACAAATCTTCATAATTATTCTAGAATATGAAACACTAAGCCTAGGAAGTAGGTTGGTAGACAGCAACCGCCCGGGGAAGTACTACTGTCCTGCCAAGTGAGTGTAAAATGAAAGCCTCTAATTGTTTTACATGATGGTAGGATTGGTGGTGTCTTTTTTCTGTCTCATAAACATGCAAGATTTCAGGTACATCTTGCTACTTCTACTTACAGTTAGGTCACACTACACATGCATGTACAAGCATATACAATATATACACACCCCTCTGGGTTTTCTTCTATTTTCTTATTAGTTCTTGTTCTTGTTTATTTCCTCTTATCTCCATGGGAAAGTGGAACCGAATTCTTCCTCTGTAAGCCATGCATGTCATGAGAGGCGACTAAAATGCTGCGAGCAAGGGGCTAGTAACCCTTTCTCCTGTATACATTACTAAAGTTTTTTGGGCCACGCTGACTCAGTGGGATACGGCCAGTTTGTTGAAAGAAGAAAAAAATACTATGGGGTGGGATATTTGCAGTTTGGAGGGACACCTGAACTGTAGTATCTGCATGCCTCTAGCAAGACAGTGATGGAGTGAATGATGGTGAAAGTTTCTTTTGCTTTTTTGGGTCACCCTTTCCTGATGGGAGACGGTCTTCTCACTGTTATCTCAACATAATGTCTTCCCAAATCAGCTGGTTTGCTATCTTTTAGATTAGATTCAGTTATTCATAAAAATTTAACTGAGTGGGGAGGATGACAATGTACTTTAATGAAACAGCCGAAGGGAAAAATAGAGGAAACTTGGATTAGCAGAAATCTGAAACCATTGTTCTTCTCATCTGTGTATGTGACCTTTTGTCTATGCAATACTATAATAAATGGGAAAACACACATTTTCTTAAGATGACAGCTTGAAGATTTATTATTTTTACAAACACAATATTAGAGGGAATCGGAGTGAACAACTTACTGCTTTCTTAGAATTCCATTTATGTATGTTAAAGACAGATCCACCTGATGCTTGAGCAGCCATCACACATGCACCATTAGGTTCCTGCAGGGCCATTCTCATTGCTTCATTGCCTTTGAAGTCCTTGTAATCTGGAATGTGGCAAACACATAAAAGTCATAGTGCATTGAACAAAGAATTGAGATAAAATAATAAATAAAGAACTAACAGACATTTCCCTAGGACACAATCCTGAATACTCTTAACTCACACCAGTACATGGTAAAACAGAGTCCAGAAGCATACAAGGGCTGTGTAAAGTATGTTCTACTGAAAAACTGAAAAAGTCTACAAGGAGATGAAATATTGAAAGAAATGTAGGGGTTACAAAAGAAGAAAAAGTTACAGAATTGTTTAACAATGAGTAATGTTACAACAAAGGAAAGATAATTTACACCAAGAAATTACTGATACTATAGAGAGCAGAAAATAAGATATTCATACCAGGTGAAAAAGCACAAGAGGTTCATACACTGATAACGAAAAAATTGAGCAAAATCCTAAAAGATAGGGAAACTGAGGATCCAGACCAATCAATCATACATCTGACATAAGCACAAATCCCCCAAAATTCAAAGAGGAACTAAAAAACATGCCCATACATGCAGCACCTGCGCATGATTTACAAAACTCTTTATTTATAATTAAGTACAAAATAATGTACCACTAACACAGGCACTTGATATTCTTTGGAGAAAGAGCTTAGGTCTAGGTGAAATCCTATAGGTTTTTAAAAGTGCCAACAAAGGTTGCAGTAGAGCTCTGGCAAAAAAAAATCAAGACCAGTAGCACTACCATCACACATCATAAAAGTCTTTGAAAGGAGGGGATGAAAGAGATGCCAAATTATTAATTTTATAGGAAAGCATGACCTACACAACTTGAAGGAAAAAAGGTGAGTGGTGCATTAAGGTATCTGTGGAGACAAAAAATGTTATCCATGGAGGCAAAGAAGGGAATGTATGAGAGTACAGTGGTACCAACACGCTTATATGGGTGTGAAACATGGGTTGTAAATGATGTAGCGAGGAGGTGGCTGGAGGCAGTGGAGATGTTGTGTCTAAGGCCAATGTGTGGTGTAAATATTATGCAGAGAATTCGTAGTGTGGAAATTAGGATGAGGTGGGGAGTTACTAAAAGTATTAGTCAAAGGGCTGAAGAGGGGCTGTTGAGGTGGTTTAGTCATTTAGAGAGAATAGAACAAAGGAGGGGGTAAAGGTGGTTTTGTGGGTGAGGGGCTTGGACTTCCAGCAAGCGTGCGTGAGCGTGTTAGATAGGAGTGAATGGAGACGAATGGCTTTTGGGACCTGACGAGCTGCTGGAGTGTGAGTAGGGTAATATTTTGTGAAGGGATTCAGGGAAACCGGTTAGCCGGACTTGAGTCCTGGAAATGGGAAGTACAATGCTTGCAATTTAAAGGAGGGGTTTGGGATATTGGCAGTTTGGAGGGACGTCTAAGCTGTTGTATCTGAACGCCTCTGCAAAGACAGTGATTATATATGAGTGATGGTGAAAGTGTTGAATTATGATGAAAGTTTTTTCTTTCTTTTTGGGTTTTTCTTTCTGGGTCACTCTGCCTCGGTGGGAAATGGCCGACGTGTTAAAAAAGAAAATTTAAAATTTTACCATTATTCATTTAGCTACCTTTCTTATTATACATTTAACTGTATAAGAAAACCTACTTAATAATCTATGTCTAATTCTTAAGTAGTCTTTAAGCACTAGGATTAGTTTGCCCAAAATGTATTTTATACTAGTGGCTTACTTTTGTGCCTAACAATTGTTATACGTATTACATGCAAACTACTTTATCTAAGTACTGCATAAGAGAAATAAAAATCTGAATCTGAATTTTGAATTTGAATTTGAATTTGAAAAGGGGTGGGGATGTTGCAGTTTGGATGATCATTTCAACTGTGATGATTGCACACTTCTGATGAGACAGCTATTAAATGAGTGATGTTGAATTTGTTTCCTTATTCTGGGTCACTACCACCTTAGTGGAAGATGGCCAGTGTGGCAAAAAATAAAAAATAAAATCAAGCTATTGCTAAACAATCTTACCTCCTATCATGTATACAAGCTTTTCATCAAAACCATACACCTTCTGAGCCATTTCTTTTGATTTCTTATCACTGGATCCTGCCATGATGATTTTGAGCTTGGTAATAAGATGATATGTTATATCATTTGCCTTCAGGACTTCTGTAATAGCCTCACCTTCATTACATAGTTGGCAAGATATTTGAATTACTGTGCGAGACACTCCTGGGCGCCATCTGCAGCAAAGGCAAATTATTACATCTTAAGTCACAAATATGTGATACCAAAAAGAACAACATTGGCAAAAAGCTTCTTTTGTTTTAATTCACCGAAATGCATATTCCCTCTTCCACATACCCTCCAAAATGCCTCTACCAGTCTACCAATCTTTGAATTTCCCAACAGAACCATGTTATCAACAGAGAGTATCTATGACACCTCCCACCTTGTATTAAATTCATTATATTTTAATCCCACATCTCTCCCCAACACCTTAGCATTCACTTTTTTTTACAACCCAACTATAAATATGTTAGCTTTTTCACTATTTCTTACATAGATCTATGTTACTGATGCCAGTGTCACTCATGTAGATCTACAGTTTAAGCACAGCACCTTCAAATATGCTGCGAGTGGTAAATATTGGCCTAGACATGAGAGAATGGGTCTGTATGATGAGTAAGGGTAAGGCCCTCAACACCCCTCATTTTGTTTTATGGGTTTTTACTAAGTCTGCTACAATTATTGTGACACCCTAAACCATGACCACTCATTCCTAGTTATATTTTATTATCTGAGATGATGGATTCAAAATGGAGGGTGAGGTCTGGGGACATGGTTAATGAACAAAGGATAGGTTGCTTTAGTTGTTGGAATGCATACAATGTTTATCTTGGATTCTGCTTTTAAATTGGAATTTATTGAATTTTGTGTAACACTGGCCAAAGTGCTGACTTTTCTTCAGTTTTAGGGTAGTTCTGATAATTAAATGAGTGGCTTCTTGTGCTTAATGAATTGAATGGAAGTCATATTATCAAAATAGCTAAGAATTTGGTCAAATTGAGCAATGTAATTGGCTTAAAAAAGGACTCAAATTGGATGAAATTTCCCATAAGTAAATTGCACCTAGACCACTAACTCTGTGCCAGTGCAATTCCTTATGTTTTTTTTTTTTTCAACAAGTCGGCCGTCTCCCACCGAGGCAGGGTGACCCAAAAAAAAAAGAAAATCCCCAAAAAGAAAATACTTTCATCATCATTCAACACTTTCACCACACTCATACATAATCACTGTCTTTGCAGAGGCGCTCAGATACGACAGCTGAGAATAGTCCCTCCCAGCTGTCACTATCCCAGACCCTATCAAATTTCATATTTTTTGTCATTACTTTCAGAAAAAAGATTCTCTACCATTTCAGAATTTTTTTTTAAAATAGTGTCAACACTTTTAATTTTAGGGATCCTGACAGTGAAGGGATTAAACAACCATTGTAACACCACATATCCCTGTCTAAGGCCTAATGAAGTCTAATTTCCCTCTCTCCTATATACTCTAACCTGAGCCTCACAATCCACATTAAAAGTTTTTACTGCTTTAAGTAACCTACCACCTATTCCACACATTTGCAACATCTGCTGCATTGCTTCCCCAACCACCCTGTCAAATGCCATTTCTGAATCCATAAATGTAAGAAAAAGTTTGTTACTTTTGTTTAAGTATTGTTCACTTACATGTTTCAATGCACACACTTGGTCTACGTATACCCTACCCTTTCTTAAACCTTGTTCCTCTGAAACCTTACTTTCTGCCTTACCATTAACACTTTCAGTAATAATTAACATACACTTTACCTGGTATACTCAAAAGGCTTATTTCCCTATAATTATTACACTGTTTTATTTTTTTTTGTTTTTATATACAAAGGAGCTATGCATGCTCTCTTTTTGAATATTTAATCGTAACTGCAGATCAGTGGTTGTAGATGCTATAATTACACTAGTTAGTTCCCAAGTGCCAATATCATAAGTGTAAAACATCACGAATCAGAATATTGTCAGTCAGGGACCTACTGTGCTGTACAGCAGAACATACAATGTAAAATAGTATTCATTTTGAAATTCTACAATATTAGACCTTTATTACAATGTGTTATATTATGATACTTAATTAGATACAGTGGACCCTCGCTATTCGAACACTCCAAACTCACCCTTTTATGTAAGTTGATTATTGTAAGTGCTTTTATAAGTGTATTTTTGGGCGTCTGAAATGGACTAATCTAATTTACATCATTCCTTAAGGGAATAAATTTGTTTGGTAACAGCACTTGAACAGCATTCTGGAATGAAGAATGTTTGAATAGCGAGGGTCCACTGTATAAATACAGTGGACCCCCGGTGTTCGTTATGCTCCAAACTCGAACAATTATGTAAGTGTATTTTTGTAAGTGCTTTTGTAAGTGTATTTTTGGGGGTCAAAAAGGACTAGTCTAATTTACATTATTACTTATGGGAATAAATTTGTTTGGTAATGGCACTTGAATAGCATTCTGGAACGAAAAAAATCATGAAAACCGGGGGTCCACTGTATTACTAACTCTACAAATTATTGAAAATATTCTAAAATTGATCCAAATGGTATTTTTCTTTGTGTTTCTTCCTCTTTTTTTATTAAACTTCAACTTTCAGTGAGCAAATAGTAATTCCCACTATCTAAATTATTTCAGCTAAGAATTAATGTTAATACACACACAGATGTATAGTAGTGCTATTATGTTTAAAAACTTTCAGACATACGTGAACATATTTTGGTAAAACTCATGATTTTCATCACAATTCTTTAGCACATACTTAAGTTCTGCAGCTGCTGATCGGACAGATGATGAATTCCCTTCAGCAATGCTTAACTTTTTGTTAGTAACTGTGCCAAGATGCACAGTCACTTCTCTCTCATTCATAAAAGCTGACGATGATACAGCATCTTCATTCATGATCACTACAGCATAACGCACATCACCTGAAACAATATTAAAATATAATTTTTTTTCAACATAGCAACTGTCTCCCACCAAAGCAGTATATGTATATGTATATAATTATTTCAGTATTTTAAAAAAATATTTGTGTAATATTAAAATTATCAAACGATTTAGATAAAGAAAAATTGGATATCACATTGGAGAGAGGGAGTATGGAAGAAGTGAATGTTTTCAGATATTTGGGAATTGACTTGTCAGCGGATGGGTTTATGAAGGATGAGGTTAACCATAGAACTGATGAAGGAAAAAAGGTGAGTGGTGCATTGAGGTATCTGTGGAGACAAAAAACGTTATCCATGGAGGCAAAGAAGGGAATGTACGAAAGTATAGTGGTACCAACACTCTTATATGGGTGTGAAGCTTGGGTTGTAAATGCTGCAGCGAGGAGGTGGCTGGATTCAGTGGAGATGTCCTGTTAAAGGGCAATGTGTGGTGTAAATATTATGCAGAGAATTCGGAGTGTGGAAATTAGGAGGAGGTGTGAAGTTACTAAAGTACTATTAGTCAGAGGGCTGAAGAGGGGTTGTTGAGGTGGTTTGGTCATTTACAGAGAATGGATCAAAGTAGAATGACTTGGAGAGCGTATAAATATGTAAGGGGAAGGAAGGCGGGGTAGAGGTCGTCCTCAAAAAGGTTGGAGGGAGGGGGTAAAGGAGGTTTTGTGGGCGAGGGGCTTGGACTTTCAGCAAGCGTGTGTGAGCGTGTTAGAAGTGAATAGAGACGAATGGTTTTTGGGACCTGACGAGCTGTTGGAGTGTGAGCAGGGTAATATTTCGTGAAGGGATCCAGGGAAACTGGTTAGACGGACTTGAGTCCTGGAAATGGGAAGTACAATGCCTGCACTTTAAAGGAGGGGTTTGGGATATTGGCAGTTTGGAGGGACGTCTAAACTGTCGTATCTGAGCACCTCTGCAAAGACAGTGATTATGAATGAGTGAGGTGAAAATGTTCAATGATGATGAAAGTATACAGTGGTCCCCCGAGTTACGTACACCCCGGAAATCGTACAATTATGTAAGTATAATATTGTAAGTGCTTGTGGAAGTGTATTTTTGGGGGTCTGAAATAGACTAACCTACGTGACATTTTTCCTTAAGGGAGTAAATTCGTTCGGTAATGGCGCTTGAGCAGGCTTCTGGAGTGAAGTTTTTACGATACTCAGGGGACCACTGTATTTTCTTTCTTTTTGGGGATTTTTTTTTCTTTTTGGGTCACCCTGCCTCGGTGGGAGACGGCCAACGTGTTAAAAATAATTATTCAGTGTTGAGTGATAATGAAAGTGTTTCTTTCTTTTTTGGGTCACCCTGCCTTGATGGGAGACGGTCAGAATGTTGAAAAAAAGAATTAAAATTATTCTATAATTTTAAGCAGTTTATAAAAATTAAAATTTATTTGGCAGGTATAGATGACCCAGTACGAGCCTTATTAAAACAGCAACAATACTAGAATAATGATGGGTGAGTGGAGGTTAACTTTGAGGCTGAACTAAGGACACTAATCAAAGTCAAACTTTTATTTATTATGTTAAAGACCATTACAGGGCTAGAATAGGTAGCTATCTTGCAGGAAAAAGGCATAATATATTCCAGGTGGTCTCCTAGCAAAAATTATATTAACATCATGTGCTATTTAAAAAGGCTCTACAATATAGCCATTGTTGTTTTTGAAGATTTAAATATGATGTTTATTACATCAAATATATGAGCTAACAATGTCAATTTTGATAAATTGGGGGTGAAGCAGGAAGTAATATTTAAGAAACAATATAAGAAAACAAAATCATTTAAGAACATATAAAAGACAACAGAAAGAAAAAGATAAAACAATTCAAATCATGCATAGCAGGATTCAAAACAGTGATAAAAACTAGTTATTAGGAGCCCTATTACTGACACTATGGATCAATAACAAGAAAATCTGATCTTTACCAAATTCACTGAACTTATTCCCATTGATCAAGGAATGTGCAGGATGGTCTTGCTTGCAAACAAAATACTCATGACTAACTTTGATTCTACTCATGTAACCCAGCCTGTTGCTAGACTTTCCTGGTAACCATCTAATAAGCCAGGCTATTACTACCCACAACCTGAATACCTATCACAACTATAGCCTGTCACCCTCTGCAGAAACTCATCTTGTTCTCACTTGAAAGCTTCTATCTCCGCTCCTAAATATTTCTTACAGTACCATATATGATGGTAGAAAAAACGAAGAGTAATAGGCTTGGGATGTCCACATACTATTTTTTAACTATGCTTATAGGATAATACTGACAATTAGTACCCTAAGAATCAAAACGTGTCAATAAATTGCCTATACTAAAACACTTTCTTGGACAAAAAAATAAAGACAAAATCATCGCAGATATCTGCTGCGGTTAGGGAATTCGTGCATCGAATTTTATTTAATTCCATATAATAGTTGACCTGGAGGGTGTATAAACGCGTAGTGGAGGAAAGGCAGGGTAGGGGTCACTCTAGGAAAGGTTGGAGGGAGAGGGGTAAACGAGGTTTTGTATGCAAGGGGCTTGGACACCCAGTAGGTGTGTGAAAGCATGTTACATGTATATAGAAGTGAGTGGAGGCAAGTGGTTTTTATAACTTGACATACTGTTGGAGTATGAGCTGGTAACATTTATGAAGGGATTTATGGAAGTACAGTGCCTGCACTATGAATGAATGAATGAGGGGTGGGGATATTTGCAGTGTTTAGGGGCATCTGAACTGTGGTATTGGCACACCTCTGGCAAGATAGTGAAAGAGTGAGTGATGGTAACAGTGTTTCTTCTTTTTCTGGGTCACCCTACTTTGCTGGGAGACAGCCAATGTATTAAAAAAATAACAGTTGCTTCTTCAGTATCTCTAAAATCATTCAGCAGGAGGCTTTACTGCCTGGTTACAATGTAAAGTCTTGTTGGATGTAGTTACCCAAGTGTAAAAAGCTTAAAATTAAAGTTACGAGACAAAGATACCAAACAGGAACAAAAAAGCTGTGAAAAAATACGTGTACCAAGACCCGCAGGTAACTGAATTCACAAACACTATGAGCAACTGCTTATTACTACCAACAATATCAAAACCTACAAGAATCTCCGATAATAGTACCTCGTTACTAGACCACATCTGGACTAACACAATATCTCCTCAAAAATCAGGCATAATCACAGAAAACACCACAGACCACTACCCTACCTTTCTCATAACTAACCTAGGCATTCTGCCCCAAGAAATTGCAAAAGTTACCTTCAGACTACATAATGAGTCTGCTGTTAATAATTTTATATCAGCTATGACGAACATTGACTGGCTTAATGAATTGGAAACACATTCAGATATTAATGAATGCATCAAGAACTTTCTTAAAAAACACATAACCTCTATAACAGACATTGCCCGAAAAACTAAACAGATCACAGCTAAGAGACTTAACAATCCCTGGCTAACACCCAGCATCCTTAAATCCATAAATAAGAGGCACCAATATGAAAAACAATATAGAAGGGGTCTAATAACCAGAGAACAATCCAAACGCTACTCATCAATCCTTACTAGCCTGATAAGAAGGTCCAAAAATTGTATTATGAGAACAGACTCCAGACTGTAAAAGGTGATATGAAAAGACCTGGAAAACCCTATCTACAATTCTAGGAAATAAAAAGATATCCACGAACAATACCATCAAATTATCAAAAACAGACGAACCCCTACTCTCACCAATTGAGACAGCAAACAGACTTAATGTTTTCTTCTCCACCATAGGAAAGAATCTAGCGAGTAGGATCCCAAGCTCGAACACTCGTCCAACAGACTACCTCAGTATAGCATCAACATACTGTAATTTGAAATAAATTCTACAACTAGATTAAACTCAACCAATTTCTCTTGTATTGTCTTTTAATAGTATGTATAACCATTTAATAATTTAAATAATACAGAACTAGAATAAACTCAATCAATTTCTTTAGCATTAAGTACTTAGTGAATAAGTCTCTAGAATAAACTGCCCCTAATGCCATGGCATGCCAGTGGCTCTCCTTGCATTACAGTTTTATAATTGTTTTATAATTGTAACTACCAATAACATTGTACACTTGTAACATGCATTGAAATAAAAATTATTATTATTATTATTATAAGGTATTTTGCCTATGTAAGGTTACTTACTTATTGTGTTTCTTAAAATAAACATTAATTTAACAATAAATTATAAAAATATATTTTACAGTACTTACTGATTCTTTTCTTCTTCAGCTGATCAGTAAGAGATTTAAATAATTTTTGAACATCTTTTTCCATAATGCAACTGGATTGCTCCACTATAAGAGCAATATCTGCAGAACCCTGAGTTTCTCTCTGATATGTGTGAGACCAACCACTTGCTACACTTTCACCCGAGATGTTACACATGGCTCTGGTTTCTGCAATATTATGTATAATTTTAACATAAGGATTATATTAACATTCTCTCTTCTCCATGATACATAGGTTACATTTTCTAGTGAGCATTAACCAAACACCTAAACAATGGTCAACATATATACAATTAGGATATGTTAGGTAAGCTTTGTCAGGAAACAGGACAAATATTTCTTGATGCAGATCTTGGTCCTTTGATGAACTGCCAGTGGAGCTTAAGGTCATCTGATAGAGGTCTTTCACTGTCTTATTGGACCACCCCTTAATTTTTTTAATATATTTATACAGTACATGCTCACACATGCCTGCTGAGATACAGCAGGCATGTGTGAGCATGTTATATAGGAGTGAATGGAGACGAATGGTTTTGAGGACTTGACAAGCTGTGGGAGTGTGAGGAGGTTAATATTTTCTGAAGGGAATCAGGGAAATCAGTTGGCTGGACTTGAGTCCTGGAGTGACATCTGAACTGTCATATCTGAGTGCCTCTGCAAAGACAGTGATTATGTGTTTCTTTGTTTTGAGTCATCCTGCCTTGGTGGGTGACAGCTGTTGCGTTAAAAATTAATATGCAGTATACAGTACTTTCAAAGCAACATAGTACATACTCTGATTATCTTATTTTTACCCCTTCCTGTTACCTATTTGTAATGAATCCTCTCCAGGGTTCTACCCTAAGGACCTCTCAGCTATATAAACAGAATATGTATGTATTTTTTTTTAACATGCTAGCCATCTCCCACTGAGGTAGGGTGACCCAAAAGAGAAACATTTTCACCATCATTCTCACTATCACTGTCTTGCCAGAGGCATGCAAATATAACAATTTAGATGTCACTCTTAACAGTAAATATCCAAAATCCCTCCTATAAAGTGCAGGCTAACTGGTTTCCCTGAATCCCTTCACAAAATATTACCCTGCTCACACTCCAACAGCTTGTCAAGTTCCAAAAACCATTCATCTCCACTTACCCTACCTTCCCTCCACTACAGATTTATACACCCCCCCAATTAATCTCATTTTGCTCTATTCTCTTTAAATAACCAAACCACCTTAAACCTCTGAATAATACTTTTAATAACTCCACACCTACTCCTAATTTCCACACTACAAATTCTCTACATAACACTTATGCCACACATTGCTCTTAGACACAATATCTCCATTGCCTCCAGCCTCTTCCTCGCTGCAACATTCACAACCCATGCTTCGCAATCATATAAGAGTGAGGGGTAAGTGAAGTGGGTGTTATGTAATATTCATTCCTATCCCAGAAATGTTCTGGCCAGAAGTTGTGCGAAACTGTAGAAACTATACACACACTCTTTCCTCCAGTGTTTATCTGCTTGTGATTTGGGCACAAGAATGTCAATGAAGTACCCATGTAAATACATTTGTGTCTATTTCTCAGCTCATAACAAAATAAAAAAATGAGCAAAACCTTCAACACTTACTTTTTATATAATTTTTTTTTTTACCACAGAAGCTGTTTCCCATTAAGGTACAGTAACCCAAAGAAAGAAATACATTCACTATCATTCATTCAATAAATGTCTAGCCAGACATGTACAAACATCACACTTTATAAGACACTCTGAACAGCAAAATTCCAACCCATCTTTCAGAGTGCATGCACAATGCTTCCCACCTCCAGGACACAAGTCCACCTACCCAGTTTTGCTGAATTCCTTTACAAATGTTACTTTGCTAACATTCCAACAGTATGTTGAATTTAAAAATAATCTGTCTTCAATCAATATGTTCCAACTTGCTCACACATGCCTGCCATATATTCAAGTCCCTATCACTCAAAAACCTCATTCTCCACCTCCTTCAACCCTTTCCCTGACAATCTCTATACCTTCTTTCATCTACAATGGATTTACACATAAATTTATGTATAATTTTAATGAATTTTTATTACTACATTGAAAATTATTTGAACCACAATGGCCATCATCAACCAAAGTAGGGTGACCCCCCCAATAAAAAAAAAACATTAACCTTCATTCATTCAATAGCTGTCTTGTCAGCAGTGTACAAATATATTTCATATGCCTCTCCAAAATGTAACATCCCCCACCCTTCCTTAAAGAGCAGGCACTGTACCTTCCACCTTAAAAACTCAATTACGATAACCAGTTTCCCTAAGTTCTTTCATAACTGTTACATTGATCACACTCCAACAGCCCCAAAAATCCCTAAAATCACTTGTCTCCATTCCACTCTGATCTGATCTTACAAACTCATGAAATATGTAAACACAATAAAGGAACACTGGTTGAAAACATATGAAACATGGTAATAAATGACTCGGTACAGAGAATTTTAACTACCATACTTACTAGGAAGACACATTTCTAGTTTCGGCAAGTGAATTCCTTGGGTCCAACACTGAGTCCTATAAGAAGACACAGCATTACATGGAGAATTTAGGGCTTCATCAGTGAATGCAGGGTGACTTTGCCCATTCACACAATGCGTGAAGTAAGGTCGTGGATCTACTGCATGGAAGCAGCCACTTAGTTGACTATTGGTTTTGAGAAACAGGTCAAAACACTCAGGCAAATTTTCAGCATCACTTATATCATGCAGCTGTCTTGCCTGGTTTGCCTGAAAATTATAAAAAAAAATATTACAACCATTATAATTCAAGTTATTTATCCCTCCACAATGAATTATTAAGCTTTAAGGATGAATGAAAAGGCAAATTCCACATGGATGGAAAAGAAAAGTGTGAAAATGATCTGTGTATTTCAGTCCTAATTAGAGATTTTCTGATAAAGAGGGTCTCTGATTGAAGCCAAAATATAGAAATTCTTTCTACTGTTTTATTTTCTGTTAAATTTACCTTTTCACTGAAGAGTGATTATGATTTTGAGGGATGACTCTACTGTACTATACATAAAAAAAATGATTCCTGCACTTATGACTTCAATAATTACTTAATAATTCAGCTTACTACCTTAAATGTCAACTATCATGGGAATGGAGTGGAGTACATACAAAGGTTACCTATTCTTCCAATGCTGTTATCTTTGACCTGCAAAATTGTCCTTACATCTGCATTTTCATTTCAATTAATACTATTTCTTTCATCCTAAATTATCCTTATTTGACATTGCAAGTATTGTAAGTGGTGCCTGTTTTCTTGTATTATGGCACACCAACATGTTTCTAGTGCTTAGGTAAGGTTCATTAGGAAACAGGACAAGTATTTCCCAAAGCAGGTCTTAGTCAGATGATGACCCACTGTTGGAGCTTTTGGTCATCTGACTGAGGCCTTCCGCTGGCTTACTGGTCCACCCCTTTAAAAATTATGGTCACAGTTATAACCATTAAGTACCATTTTCTAGTGCTACTTCAGAAGTTGCCAAACTTAAAAATAAAAATAAATCAAGCTCCTACACAACAGTACCCCATATAACAAGGAAAAATTATAATAGAGAGAGCAAACATTAAATACATACAGTGGACCCCCGAGTAACGAGCACCCCGGAAATCGTACAATTATGTAAGTATAATATTGTAAGTGCTTTTTTAAGTGTATTTTTGGGGGTCTGAAATGGACTAACCTACTTGACATTATTTCTTAAGGGAGTAAATTTGTTCGGTAATGGCACTTGAGCAGGCTTCTGGAATGAATTTTGCTCGTTACTCGGGGGTCCACTGTATATGCTAATTTATTTACCTGATTACTATTTCCAGTGACTTCAATGGCAGAGGAAGCCTATGACCTGTGAAGGCTCTCCTCATTTTGCCTGATTTATTTTAAAACTGAGATGCCAGCAACATGCTTTGCACTGATAGAAGGAACTGTCCCCATAGCAGATGCCAACACTGATTTTAAGGTTTAAGTAACGTGCATTTTGAACGCATATTCTCATACAGCCATGCAGTGCTGTACGACCCTAATGGGTTAAGTGCTTAGTTATGATTATAATAATAATAATAATAATAATAATAATAATAACCCCTTCTCCTGTATACATTACTAAAGTTAAAAAGAGAAACTTTTGTTTTTCTCTTGGTGGGAAACGGCCGATTTGTTGAAATAATAATAATAATAATATTACAGCTATGGAGTGAGCATGTGACTTGATAATATATTTTTTTTTATAATGTAAACAACCAAAATATTTTGCTTGCTCCAATGTTTTGTTTTCAAAGTTGACCGTGGTTCGTATGTTGGATTGTGTGTGGCCAGCAGTAATAGCCTGGCTGATCAGGCTCTGATCCACCTGGAGGCCTGGTCAAGGACAGGGCCGTGGGGGCGTTGACTTCCAGAATGATCTCCAGGTAGGTATATCACCTATATTTGCAGGTAGCAATAAAAATCCATGTTTTGAACATGGCCATTTCAGAAAGAAGGAAAAAGAAAGAAGCAGTAGTAGCAGCATTAATTATGAAGCAGTTAATCCCTCAGTCTTAGTAAGTGTTCACCTCATATTTATCTCTCCACTGCTTCTGTTATTTCCCAAATTTAAATCATCTCTGTATTTGAATGAAGAAGCCTGCTGAGCAATAAAAAAAATTTCAACACTAAAGATACTTAACTGATACACACATGTTTTACTTATCTCCACTTAAGGCTTGGTTTTGACTAGAAACTAAATGCAGCAATGCCAGTTTACCTGGTATTGTACAGTACTGGAAAGAATAATGATTTAACTACAACCAGAAGATTTTGGGGGGAAAATATCTGGACATCTTGTTGTACAGTTATGGGTGGGACTGTACTTATTTTATGTGGCCAAGATAGTGATTGCTCTTCTGTTTATATTTCTTTCTTACCATCCTAATGTAAATAAAAACACCACACAAAGATGAAGCTTCATTTGCAAACAAGACAAGCTTTTTTCTTCGCACTTTTGTTGGCCTTTTTTACAGTATGTCCATACCCACCTGATAACAAGGATTTGGAGAAACTGCCCACATCCTAGCCAGATCAGCAACATTGTAAGCTTTTTCTCCACTGGGACCATGAGAATCATCAGATGGTTCATAGTTGTAGTTACCTAGGAGACCAGCCAACCTGATCAAAAGCAACACAATCATATTAGAAATATATGCACTGTACATACAGAATTAAAGGAATTCTCAAATTTCTTGAAACACTGCCATACATTAATCCCACACAACTTCCCAACACATATGGTATATGATACTATATCACAATACTATCACATTTTTATTTTATTTTGACTTGTGTAACTGGAAACTATGAAAGAAACTAGATTTTTTTCCCAAAAATTAGTTACTTTATTTCTCATGCATGTCATAAGAGGTGATTAAAATGCTGGGAGCAAGGGGTTAGTAACCCCTTCTGTATAAACTGCTAAATGTAAAAAAGAAGTGTTTCTTCTTTTTCGGGTCATCCTGTCTCGGTGGGAGATAGCTGGTATGGTAAAAAAAAATTATCTTGGTGAAATGTTTTATTTTTATTTATCAACACATCGGTCGTTTCCCACCAAGGCAGGTGACCCGAAAAAGAAGAAACTATTTCATCATCATTCTCCATCACTGTCTTGCCAGAGGCATGCCTACACTACATTTATAAAACTGCAACATATCAACACCACTCCTTCAGAGTGCAGGAACTGTACTTCCCACCTTCAGGACTCAAGGCTGGCTAACCGATTTCCCTAAATCCCTTCATAAATGTTATACTGCTCACACTTCAACAGCACGTCAAGTCATAAAAAACATTTATTTACCTCTACTCACTCCTATCTAACACACTCACGCACAAAGCCCCTTGCACACAAAACTTCCTTTACCCCCTCCCTCCAACCTTTCCTAAGATGACCCCTACCCCCTTCCTTCCACTACAGATTTATACGCCCTCCAAGTCACTTTATTTTGTTCCATCCTTTCTAAATGTCCAAACCACCTTAACAACTCCTCCTCAGCCTTCTGGATAATACTTTTAGGAACCCCACACCTCCTTCTAATCTCTAAGCTATGGATTCTCTGCATAATATTCACACTGCACATTGCCCTCAGACAAGACATCTCCACTGCTTCCAGCCTTCTCCTTGTTACAACATTCAACACCCATGCTTATCATATGCCTTTTCCAAATCCATAAATACAACAAAAATCTCTTTACCCTTATCTAAATTCTGTTCACCTATATGCTTCACTGTAAACATGATCTATACACCCCCTACCCCTCCTAATGCCTCCTTGTTCATCTGCAATCTTGTTTTCTATCTTGCTCTTAATTCTTCCAATAATAACTACATACCATACACCTTTCCAGGTATACTTAACAGGCTTATTCCAATATAATTTTTACACTTGCTCTTCTGTCCCCTTTGCCTTTATACAAAGAAGCTATAAATGCTCTCTGCCAATCCTTAGGTAGCTGCCCCTCTTTCATACATTTTTTAAATAAAAGCCCCAATCATTCCAAAACTATATCCTCAACTGCTTTTAATATTTCTGTCTTCATTCCAGCAATCCCAGCTACCTCAAGCTCCAACTCCACACTCTCATCTGGCTCGTCCTCACTCCTACAAGATGTTATACCTCCCTGCCCAATGCAAGAAATCACAGCTTTCCTATCTTCATCAACATATATTCCCTTCATCATTTATAAAGCAAGTTTCTCTTACACCCAGTATAAGATTTAAAAGATGTCTGATAATTATTAAGAACAATTTATTTTTCTTGGACTAACCTGTTGAAGTATTTCCCAGTAACTGTGATTGAACAACCTTGTGATATTTTGCTGCAAGTCACCAGTAAGTCTGACATCTTCAGAGCAGAATATCCATCTTCCATATAAACCTAATAAAATATACCAATAATTTACATCATTATGTGGTTTAATGTCCTATTACAATAATTATTTTTGTGGTATTCTTGTCATAGCAATCAAATAGTGCCAGGGCCAATACTGTACAATGTTTTTATAAAATGATAATTATAATAAACCAAGGGGTAGATTCATGCATCAATATTCATACAAATGTGACATACTGCAATAGGTAGATCTATGGAGGAACAGTCTGAATGATACAGTTCTCATACAGTGTTTAATAAATTAATGCTTTTCATTATGTTTCATCAGAGTACACACACTGTGGTAATAAATGAATTACACTATTGTTATTACTGCATTATATTCATGGAGAAGCAATAAACTTGTGAGGAGTAACACAGTGCCTGGGAAATTGGATGGGATTGAAGAAGAGGAAATTAGTAAGATTTGATCTGAGGAAGAGAATAGCTCTAATTTCTTGGATCAGGAGCTCTCACCAGCATCAAGGCACTCCCACTGAATGAGAGGAAATTACTGAATTTAATGCTAATTAACCTTAAAATAGGACAGCAAAGGAGGTTTCTAATTTATGAGGGAGTCTTCACAGATAATATATTAAAGTTACTGGAGCAAGGGATGTGACAGGGATATACTTAATGAAAATAGAATAAAATACAGTGGTACCTCAAGTTTCGGCCATAATTCGTTCCAGAAGGCTGTTTGAGTGCCGTTACCGAACGAATTTGTTCCCAGATAATGTAATTAGATTAACCGTTAGACCAAAATACCTAAAAGCACTTACAATAATACTTCATAATTGTTCAGTTGGGGCTTCACTCAGGTACCACTGTATTTCAAATACAGAACATAAAAAGCACGTTTGAATGTCATGAAGTGATTTAGTTTGTTAACTATAACTTTAAGACCAAATTGATCAACCATACAGATGGAGTACATAATTTTATTGCTAGGCTTGAGATCAAAGTTTCTGCAAACGTGTTATATCAGAGTGAATGGAGACAATTGATTTTTAATGGTTTCATATGCTGTTGAAGTTCGAGGAGGGTAACATTTATTAAGGGATTCAAGGAAAGCAGTTAGCTGGACTTGAGGCCTGGAGGTGGGAATTACTGTGCTTGTACTCTGAAGGAGGGGGTGGGATGCTGCAATTCGAAAAGTCACTGGAACTGCGATGTCTATGCACTTCTTTCAAGACAACTACTAAAGGGATTTGACATCCAATTTATAATAATAATGTTCTGTTTCTAGAATATAGGAGGGCCCATGTGTACAGTTCCCTCTTTTCAGTGTTCTATGTTTTTGTTGGCTTTCAATTGAGCCATTCTTCATTATGTTCAGCTTTTGTACAACAGTTGCATAAGGAAAGGATGACTAGTGCCTTATTTTAAGGTAAGTATTGTATGTACTGAGTACTATTTATTTTACTTTTTTATCTTTTCTTTTTCTCCATGGGGAAGTGAAACAGAATTCTTCCTCTGTAAGCCATGCATGTCGTAAGAGGCGACTAAGATGCAGGGAGCAAGGGGCTAGTAACCCCTTCTCCTGTATGCACTACTAAAGTTTAAAAGAGAAACTTTCGTTTTTGTTTTTGGGCCACCCTGCTTTTCTGGGATATGGCCGGATTGTTGAAAAAGAAGAAAGATCTTTTCTTTTTTGCCTAGCTGTACTGAGCACTTAATTATAATAGTATAAACACATTATCAGGTGTTTTAGATGCATTTGGTAATGAAAAACTGCTCTTTTCCATCTGCCAGCAATTTTCACTTATCGTTTGGGGTCAGGTCGTGAACCTTAAAGTTGTGCGAAAGGGACCCTCCTGTACGTTAAGTTTTCCTCAGAAGAAAATTTAACATTAAATTTATCAGGATCAGTATTATAAGAATGACTAAATCATCATCTATCATTTGGTATTATGAACAATGAAACTGTCAATATCAGAAAATTTACTACTGTAGTTTTATCAAGTACTGCAGTTATACTTATTACAAGATAAAGAAAAAAAAAAAATAATACAATGAATATGATTTTGGAATGGCATATGCAATAAATAATTTGGAACACTGGATATCTTGGCTCACCTGATGATCTGCTAATTTTCAAGAGTGTCGGTATGAGCACACTAAATGTATATTGGTATAAATGCATTAAATATTACAAGAGTATACCTTCTCTTTGAGCCTGAAACAATAAAAAAATAGAATTTTTGGTAAAGGAATAATGTATAACATCAATCTAAACAAACTTTCAACAATGAAAATAATAATGGTACTCATACAAAATAAAAAAAATAGTTGAAAAACTTCACCTCTGCCCCAGCTTGATTGGTCTCGACAGTGCCATCTACGTGCAACGTGACATCTATGTGATGGCCATGAACAACAATGGATTCCAAACTTGAAGCACCATCTTTGGCCTTGTACACACCAACCACCTCAAAGTCACCAGTCACAAAGTCCTTAGTTAGCAGGTATGAACATGAGCCAAGGAACTCATAGTGTTGACGGTCAAAAGTAGTTACATGTTGACCTGAAGTGAAAGATATTTCTCAAATTTTTTTACTTTGCTATAGATAAGTTGTTCTTGTGTATGCCAATACAGTACTTATGAACAATAACTGGCAAAAACTACCACACACTGGAAAAAAAACAAGTAAAAATGCCTGGGCTTTATAAAAACAAGGTGTATAGTATATCAACAATACTCAGGATTGTTTGTTAGATATCTCTCTCCTTTTTTTTTTTTTTTTTTTTCAACAAGTCGGCCATCTCCCACCGAGGCAGGGTGACCCAAAAAGAAAGAAAATCCCAAAAAAGAAAATACTTTCATCATCATTCAACACTTTCACCACACTCACACATAATCACTGTCTTTGCAGAGGAGCTCAGATACGACAGCTGAGAATTGTCCCTCCCAGCTGTCACTATCCCAGACCCCTCCTTTAAAGTGCAGGCATTGTACTTCCCATTTCCAGGACTCAAGTCCAACTAAATCAATTAACTGGTTTCCCTGAATCCCTTCACAAAATGTTGCCCTGCTCACACTCCAACAGATCGTCATGTCCCAAAAACCATTCGTCTCCATTCGCTCCTATCTAACGCTCACACAAGCTTGCTGGAAGTCCAAGCCCCTCGCCCACAATACCTCCTTTACCCCTTCCCTCCAACCTTTTCTAGGACGACCCCTACCCCGCCTTCCTTCCCCTACAGATTTATACACTCTCCAAGACATTCTACTTTGATCCATTCTCTCTAAATGACCAAACCACCTCAACAACCCCTCTTCAGCCCTCTGACAAATACTTTTAGTAACTCCACATCTTCTCCTAATTACCACATTCCGAATTTTCTGCATAATATTTACACCACACATTGCCCTTAGACAGGACATCTCCACTGCCTCCAGCCTCCTCCTCGCTGCAGCATTTGCAACCCATGCTTCACACCCATATAAGAGTGTTGGTACCACTATACTTTCGTACATTCCCTTCTTTGCCTCCATGGATAACGATCTCTCCCCCTATATGCAATAAAAAGAATCGTATGTATTGAACCTGCTATTCCATTTTTAACTATTAATAAAGCTAGAGAGCTGATGTGCACAACTGCACATGTTATTTTACACTTATAGAACACTTCACTGTATTAACTTTACGTGATAAACTCAATTATTATGTAAAGCCTGCCTTTGTATTCACTCTGAAAATGAACTTTGGTTGTTCAGTATAGGGGCAGCACCAGGCTCTGTCAAACTACCACACCTGGAACCCTGTTATTTGTGAATATGCATGCATGTACTCACCTATATGTGGCTGCAGGGGTCGAGTCTTAGCTCCTGGCCCCACTTCTCAACTTGTTTCTAACCAGAGTCACTCCCTCCTAGCTTCATGGACTTTATTGTACATGCATGTGTGTGCTCATGGGGAAAGGGAGAGGACATGAGCCTCTGGGGTGTATAGATTGGCATTGTAGAAAATATCTGTTCCTTTTTTTATTTATGTGAGTTTGGGAAGGAGGGACGAGGAGGTAGTTCCAGCTATTTGGTCCTGGTACTAACGTTCAACCAAATGAATTTAGTTAATTTTGTCACATTTTACTTTTGAACCCCTGCATAAAAACTGCTTTGTCTATCATTGGTTAGATAATTCAATGTCTTTGTTATTCCTATGTTCAGAGAGAGTTTTCAGATATCTTTCTCTTGTTTTTTTTTTATTGTGTAGCTTCCACCCATGCCATCTTGTTCTAGTTGTGTGTATCCATTACATATTATTTTTGACCATGTGTGCAGCAATAATTGATGAGAAAATGTAAACCATAATCACTGCTTTTGTGTTTTTGAAGTTTCTACATATAATACTATCACATTACACCTTTTAATAATAATGGCACCTTCAGCATGATCTACATACGTGTTTGAAATGACATCTTTTTTTTTTTGCCGTACAAAAACTACCATTTGGTAAAAACTGAAAGAAATGACACCAGCACATATCAAGTGTTGAAATCTTCAAGAAGAAACTCAACAAGTACCTCCACCACTTGCCAGATCAACCAAGCTGTGATAGATATGTGGGCAAAGATACCACCAACAGCAACAGCCTGGATGACTAGACAAACACCAGACAAGCCTGGCCCAGGGGCCAGGCTGCAGAAGTAGGAAAACTCAAAACATATCAAGCGTATACTCATTGAAAGGTAAAGCACTTGCATATATATTTGCTACCCATAAAAAATCACTATCAGGAGTTGGAGTAAATGATTACATATTAACTTTATGGTGGTGGTTGTGACTATCAGTGTATCAACTAAGTGGTCATGTTGCAGCAGCATCTGAGTTTAACTCACTTTTTTTTTAAATAAGTATTGTTACATATGCTGTATATTGTTATACCTGCTATTGTAGCTGTGGCCATGAAGGGTGGGATGAAAGCATTAGAGAAAGTGAGTGCCTGCCAACCAATAGACACATCATCTACTCCAATCATTAACAGTCTATGTGCATCAAACACAGATGAATCCTGGGGAGAAAAAAAAAAACCCACTTTTAATAACTAAAAAACTGAAATGTTTATGTTGAAAGTACAAAAAAAAAAAAAAAAAAAAAAAAAAAAAGCTCCACTAACCTACTGTAATGACTTTGATAAAGTTTGTGATTTTGTAAAGTTTCACCCAAAATACATAAGTGTCTACTTTTATAGCATTAACAAATAGCTCATTGCTCCATAAACATAACACTGCACTCTAATCCCAAAATGTAGTGAATGCTCTAATTAACAGATTAATTGGGGAAAGGGCATGTACGTACATTATTGCTGTGTGTCTGTAGATTCTGAATTTTAAAATTTATTTTTCATGATCATAACATAAATGGACAAAATTTGGAATTACAGTGGACCCCCGGTTTTTGTACTGCTGCAAACTTGAACAATTATGTAAGTGTATTTTTGTAAGCGCTTTTGTAAGTGTATTTTTGGGGGTCTAAAAGGACTAATCTAATTTACATTATTCCTTATGGGAACAAATTCGTTTGGTAACGGCACTTGAACAGCATTCTGGAATGAATTACGAAAACCGGGGGTCCACTGTAGTAAACTTGTGCCATTGAGTCGGATGACTACCAGACACAAAAAATATTATTACCCATAAAACAATACAGTACTCTACAGGAATTGTATATAAAATAAAGCTAAAAGTACAATAGTACAGTGGACCCTCGGTTTTCGTTCACCTCCAAACTCGAACAATTATGTAAGTGTATTTTCGTAAGTGCTTTTGTAAGTGTATTTTTGGGGGTCTGAAATGACTAATCTAATTTACATTTGTCCTTATGGAAACAAATTCGTTCGGTAACGGCACTCAAACAGCATTCTGGAAAGAATTTTCAACGAAAACCGAGGGTCCACTGTACTGTCATGTACAGTAGAGGATATTATACGTACTAATTTTACAGTAGAAAGATTCTGAGTCAGAACTCTTCTAGTGGAATTGTAGATGGCTGAGAAGTAGATGACTAGCATCACAATAAACTTAATAGCATAGTCTGTAAGCTTGTCATTGCTTCTAACGTATATCAGACATTATTTCTTAACACCATATTCCTCACACACTCATGCCACTGAGACACCAGACTCAACTTTCCTTATTAGTTCATGTTAGAATGCTTAACACTGAGATTTATATGCTTCCTCTTGGCACCACCACTTGTCTTAGAGGCCATTGCCAATTGCACTTTACCTGGTACGTTAATAAAGTTACACAAAACGCTGTAAATCCAGGGAAAATTGGAGACCGAATGACAAGTGTAACCATGAGCAGGCACAGACAATAAACAGATGCAAGCAATCTATGGCTCTGGGAACAGTGAAAATAGACAGGTCCTAGACAAGGGCACTGGCCTGTACCAGACAAATGTTGGAATCATCAGACTTGGTTCACTTATTCAGAAGACTACCAAACACTATCGGCAACTACAGACAAAATCCAGAATCTTATGAATTTTTTCCATTTTGTCTGATGATTCCAAGATTTGTCCAGCCAATGTTTTTGTCCATACTTTCTAAAATCCATTAAATGGGTTCATTAATTCAAGGTTTTCTATATATTGATTCAAAATATGTTCAGTGGCTTTCCTAATCCCAAATCCCTTTTTCTTTCAGGACATTCTTTCTCATGAATAGCAATGTTAACTAGATTAGAAATATTTAAAAAGTGATGACTTCTGAAACAAAATAAGCCCAATTTTTTTTTTAATACACTGGCCATTTTCCACCATGGCAGGGTGACCCAAAAAAGAAGAAACATTTTCATCATCATTCACTCCATCACTGTCTTGCCAGAGGTTCCTACACTACAGTTAAAAAACTGAAACATATCATCACAACTCCTTCAGAGTGCAGGCACTGTACTTTCCCCCTCCAGGACTCAAGTTCGGCTCGCCGGTGTCTTTTTCTTTCTGTCTCATAAACACTTCTAGATACACTTAAGCACACTACATATACACGTACATGTATAAGTATACACGTACATGTATATGTATACACGTACATGTATACACATACATGTATATGTATACACGTGCATGTATATGTATACACGTGCATGTATATGTATACACGTGCATGTATATGTATACACGTGCATGTATATGTATACACGTGCATGTATATGTATACACGTGCATGTATATGTATACACGTACAGTACATGTATATGTATACAGTGAACCCCTGAGTTTCAACCACCCCAAAACTCGAACAATTATGTAAGTGTAATATTGTAAGTGCTTTTGTAAGTGTATTTTTGGGGGTCTGAAATGGACTAACCTACTTTACATTATTCCTTATGGGAACAAATTCGTTTAGTAATGGCACTTGAACAGCCTTCTGGAATGAATTATGGTCGAAACCCGGGGGTCCACTGTACACGTACATGTATATGTATACATGTACATGTATATGTATTATTGTACAATGCCTGCACTTTAAAGGGGGGGTCTGGGATAGTGACAGCTGGGAGGGACTATTCTCAGCTGTCGTATCTGAGCGCCTCTGCAAAGACAGTGATTATGTATGAGTGTGGTGAAAGTGTTGAATGATGATGAAAGTATTTTCTTTTTGGGGATTTTCTTTCTTTTTGGGTCACCCTGCCTCGGTGGGAGACGGCCGACTTATTGAAAAAAAAAAAAAAGTACAGTGGATCCCTGGCTAACGAACAAAATTCATTCCAGAAGCTTGCTCAAGTGCCACGTAGGTTAGTCTATTTCAGACCCCCAAAAATACACTTCCACAAGCACTTACAATATTATACTTACATAATTGTACGATTTCCGGGGTGTTCGTTAGCCGGGGGTCCACTGTATATGTATACATGTACATGTATGTATATGTATAGGTACACACCAATCTAAATTTTCTTCTGTTTTTCTAAATAGTTCATGTTCTTTTTATATTCTTTCATCTCCAAGGGAAAGTGGAAAAGAATCTTTCCTCCCTAAGCCATGTATGTTGTAAGAGGCAACTAAAATGCCAGGAGCAATGGACTAGTAACCCTTCTGTATAAGTTACAAAAAAAAAAAAAAAATCTAGGAACATAACCATTGTAAATCTGGGGGTTTAACTGTGTAAGATAGACAATCGGTTTTCCAAAAGTTGTTATACTACACAAAATTTCTCAAGATAACATTAAAACACACAGTGAGTGGCACATATTTTAATCTCATCCTATGACCCTTGACTTTCCTTATTTGGTAAGGTATATATGTAATCTTGTGCATTTCTTTGTACACTTAAGTACACTGCAAAATACATTCCCTGCTCTATATAATAATTTATCAGTATCTATGTATTTGTTTGCACTTGCTGATACTAAGGTAATGATATACTGTGAGCGTGTTGGATAGGAGTGAATGGAGACGAATGTTTTTTGGGACCTGACGAGCTGTTGGAGTGTGAGCAGGGTAATATTTTGTGAAGGGATTCAGGGAAACTGGTTAGCCGGATTTGAGTCCTGGAAATGGGAAGTACAATACCTGCACTTTAAAGGAGGGGTTTGGGATATTGGCAGTTTGGAGAGACTTCTAAACTGTCGTATCTGAGTGCCTCTGCAAAGAGGTGAAAGTGTTGAATGATGATGAAAGTATTTTCTTTTTTGGGATTTTCTTTCTTTTTGGGTCACCCTGCCTCGATGGGAGACGACCGACGTGTTGAAAAAAAAATATATATAAAAATATATATAAAAATAGACATGATCACTTTACTACAAAAATAATTCCTTGTACACTAGAATGGAGTTCAGCAGCTGAGTCAAGTTTGACTTGACTTTCTTCTGAAGGAAGGTTATGCAAAAAAAGATACAGTTCTCCCTTACCCTGTACAAGAAATGCCTGCCTATGCCTGCCAATACCTATTGTTTCATTAGGAAAATGTAGTACAGTGCAGTAGGTTGGTAGACAGCAACCACCCAGGGAGGTACTACCGTCCTGCCAGGTGACTGTGAAACAGAAACCTGAAACTGTTTTACATGATGGTAGGATTGCTGATGTCTTTTTTCTGTCTCATAAACACGCTGGATAACAGGTATATCTAGCTACTTCTACTTACAATTTAGGTCACACTACACAGGCATGCACATGCATATATATATACATACACACATCTAGGTTTTTCTTCTTTTTCTTAATAGCTCTTGTTCTTTTTATTTTCTCTATTGTCCATGGGGAAGTGGAAAAAATCTTTCCTCCGTAAGCCATGCGTGTCGTATGAGGCGACTAAAATGCCGGGAGCAATGGGCTAGTAACCCCACCCCTTCTCCTGTACACATTTACTAAAAAAAGAGAAGAATTGTTGTTGTAGGTTCGCCGGTAAATTCGTCCCGGGTCTTCTCCAAATGGTGACCGGGCAAACCAAAGAGAAGAATAAAAACTTTATAAAACTGGGATGTAGTGCGGTTGATAAGAAAGAGATGATTGCTGATGTTATGAATGAAAAGAAGTTGGATGTCCTGGCCCTAAGCGAAACAAAGCTGAAGGGGGTAGGGGAGTTTCAATGGGGAGAAATAAATGGGATTAAGTCAGGAGTACCTGAGAGAGTTAGAGATAAGGAAGTGGTAGCAATAATGTTAAAGGATCAGTTATGGAAGGAGAAGAGGGAATATAAATGTGCAAATTCAAGGATTATGTGGATTAAAATAAGGGTCGTATGCGAAAAGTGGGTCATAATAAGCGTGTATGCACCTGGAGAAGAGAGGAGTGTAGAAGAGAGAGAGAAATTGGGAGATGTTAAGTGAATGTATAGGAACTTTTGAACCAAGTGAGAGAGTAATTGTGGTAGGGGACCTAAATGCTAAAGTAGGAGAAACATGTAGAGAGGGTGTGGTAGGTAAGTTTGGGGTGCCAGGTGTAAATGATAATGGGAGCCCTTTGATTGAACTTTGTATAGAAAGGGGTTTAGTTATAGGTAATACATATTTTAAGAAAAAAAGGATAAATAAGTATACAAGATATGATGTAGGGCGTAATGACAGTAGTTTGTTGGACTACGTACTGGTAGATAAGACTGTTGAGTAGACTTCAGGATGTACATGTTTATATAGGGGCCACAGATATATCAGATCACTTTTTAGTTATAGCTACAGTGGGAGTAAAAGGTAGATGGGATACAAGGAAAATAGAAGCAGTAAGTAAGAGAGAGGTGAAGGTTTATAAACTAAAAGAGGAGGCAGTTAGGGTAAGATATAAACAACTATTGGAGGATAGATGGGCTAGTGAGAGTGTAGGCAATGGGGTCGAAGATGTATGGGGTAGATTTAAAAATGTAGTGTTAGAGTGTTCAGCAGAAGTTTGTGGTTACAGGAAAGTGGGTGCAGGAGGGAAGAAGAGCGATTGGTGGAATGATGATGTAAAGAGAGTAGTAAGGGAGATAAAGTTAGCATATGAGAGGTTTTTACAAAGTAGAAGTGATGCAAGGAGGGAAGAGTATATGGAGAGAAAAAGAGAGGTTAAGAGAGTGGTGAAGCAATGTAAAACGAGAGCAAATAAGAGAGTGGGTGAGATGTTATCAACAAATTTTGTTGAAAATAAGAAAAAGTTTTAGATTGAGATTAATAAGTTGAGGAAGCCTAGGGAACAAATGGATTTGTTAGTTAAAAATAGGAGAGGAGAGTTATTAAATGGAGAGTTAGAGGTATCAGGAAGATGGAGGGAATATTTTGAGGAGTTATTAAATGTTGATGAAGACAAGAAAGCTGTGATTTCGAGTATAGGGCAAGGAGGAATAACATCTTGTAGGAGTGTGGAAGAGCCAGTTGTGAGTGTGGGGAAAGTTCGTGAGGCAGTGGGTAGAATGAAAGGGGGTAAGGCAGCTGGGATTGATGGGATAGAGATAGAAATGTTAAAAGCAGGTGGGGATATAGTTTTGGAGTGGTTGGTGCTATTATTTAATAAATGTATGGAAGAGGGTAAGGTACCTAGGGATTGGCAGAGAGTATTGTTCTTTTGTATAAAGGCAAAGGGGACAAAAGAGAGTACAAAAATTATAGGGGAATAAGTCTGTTGAGTGTACCTGGTAAAGTGTATGGTAGAGTTATTATTGAAAGAATTAAGAGTAAGACAGAGAGCAGGATAGCAGATAAACAAGGGGGCTTTAGGAAAGGTAGGGGGTGTGTAGACCAAGTGTTTACAGTGAAACATATAGGTGAACAGTATTTGGATAAGGGTAAAGAGGTTTTTGTGGCATTTATGGATTTGGAAAAGGCATTTGATAGGGTGGATAGGGAGGCAATGTGGCAGATGTTGCAGGTGTATGGAATAGAAGGTAGGTTACTGAAAGCAGTGAAGAGTTTTTATGAGGATAGTGAGGCTCAGGTTAGAGTGTGTAGGAGGGAGGGGGACTATTTCCCAGTAAAAGTGGGCCTTAGACAAGGATGTGTGATGTCACCGTAGTTGTTCAATATATTTATAGATGGGGTTGTAAGAGAAGTGAATGCGAGGGTCTTGGCAAGAGGTGTGGGGTTAAAAGATAAAGAATCAAATACAAAGTGGGAGTTGTCACAGTTGCTTTTTGCTGATGACACTTTGCTTTTGGGAGATTCTGAAGAGAAGTTGCAGAGGTTGGTGGATGAATTTGGTAGGGTGTGTAAAAGAAGAAAATTGAAAGTGAATATAGGAAAGAGTAAGGTGATGAGAATAACAAAAAGATTAGGTGACGAAAGATTGGATATCAGATTGGAGGGAGAGAGTATGGAGGAGGTGAATGTATTCAGATATTTGGGAGTGGACATGTCAGTAGATGGGTCTATGAAGGATGAGGTGAATCATAGAATTGATGAGGGGAAAAGGGTGAGTGGAGCACTTCGGAGTCTGTGGAGACAAAGAACTTTGTCCATGGAAGTAAAGAGGGGAATGTATGAGAGTATAGTTATACCAACACTCTTATATGGGTGTGAAGCATGGGTGATGAATGTTGCAACGAGAAGGCTGAAGGCAGTGGAGATGTCATGTCTGAGGTCAATGTGTGGTGTGAATATAATGCAGAGAATTCGGAGTTTGGAAATTAGGAGGAGGTGTGGGATTACCAAAACTATTATCCAGAGAGCTGAGGAGGGGTTGTTGTTCAGACATGTAGAGAGAATGGAATGAGACAGAATGACTTCGAGAGTGTATAAATCTATAGTGGAGGGAAGGCGGGGTAGGGGTCGGCCTAGGAAAGGTTGGAGGGAGGGGGTAAAGGAGGTTTTGTGTGCGAAGGGCTTGGACTTCCAGCAAGCATGTGTGAGCGTATTTGATAGGAGTGAATGGAGACAAATGGTTTTTAATACTTGACGTGCTGTTGGAGTGTGAGCAAAGTAACATTTATGAAGGGATTCAGGACAACCGGCAGGCCGAACTTGAGTCCTGGAGATGGGAAGTACAGTGTCTGCACTCTGAAGGAGGGGTGTTAATGTTGCAGTTTTATAACTGTAGTGTAAAGCACCCCTCTGGCAAGACAGTGATGGAGTGAATGATGATGAAAGTTTTTCTTTTTTGGGCCACCCTGCCTTGGTGGGAATCGGCCGATGTGTTAATAATAAAGTACAGTGGCTTGCCTAGTATTATATGATCTATACTATTTTCTTTCTATTCTCACCTGGAAAGCATTTGTAAGATAATACCACTGTGGAGCTTCCAAGAAGCTAGGCCAAGGTACTGGTAGGTAATGGTTGAATCTAATCTTGCCCGAGGTTTTTGGATCAAACACATACAGTCTGTAAAGAACATCCTCATGTGAAAAATTAAGATATACATGATAACAAAGAAACTTTATTTCTATAAAGTGGAAAACAGTAAATTATACAATTAAGGTGACTGACATATATAACTACTTTATAGAAAGCCCCTTGTTATGCAAAGAATTTCAGGCAGTCTCAAGACTAAATTGTGATTACAAGTGTATATGAGAATAAGAATACAGTGGTACCCAGAGTTTCGAACTTTCTTCGTTCCAGAATGCTGTTACCGAACGAATTTGTCCCTATAATGAATAACGTAAATTAGATTATTCCGTTTCAGACCCCCAAAAATACACTTACAAAAGCACTTAAAATAATAAACTTACATACGTAATAGGTCGAGATGGGAGAGTTCGAAACTCGGGGTTCCACTATACATAGTTTTTAAAATGTTGGAGGTATTTAGTAATTCAATTTTTTTTTCAATGAACCAGTCATATCCCACCAGGAAGGGTGATCTAAATTTAAAAAGAAAAATTAAAGTTTTTCTTTTTAAATTTAGTACGTAATATATACAGAAGGGGTTACTAGCCCCTTACTCCTGGCATTTTAGTTTCCTCTTACAACATGCATGGCTTATGGAGGAAGAATTTTAAATTATAATTAGTGATATATATTAAAGATGAAGTTAGGTACAAGAGATGAAGGAGTAACAGACAAGGACATGGACAATACATGTTGAAATAATTGTTCAGCATAATTAATTGTTGTTAGGATCACATTAGGGAAAGGAAGTATGTTTTATAACAGTAGCTTTGAAGTGGCTGACAGTGACTGGAGTTTTCAGGTAGAGAGTCCCAGATTTTAGGTCCTTTTATGTACACTGAGTTTTTACAAAGATTAAGCTGGACGTGGGTAATATCATAAGAGATTTTTGTATCTAGTATTATGCCTATGAGTTTTGTTGCAAGTATCAAGAATGAGTTTAAGGGCAGGACTGATATTAGAATTTATCGTCCTGTCTATGGTCCATCCAAGAAAATCAGCAGACTCTTGGAGGGCATTACTGCCCGGCTCCAACTGGACTACAAGTACCACAATGATTTTGCACCACTAGCTGAAGTAGACATAACTAAAAGTTAACTTTAGCAAATGAACTATTGTCACATCCTGTATCAATATGAGCTGGAATAAAAAAAATTAGTGAATTCATAGACAACTCACTCAAAATTGTTCAACAAAGTATTTTATTCACAGCGGCATATTACCATCCATTTTAGGAAAATTTTGTTTTCAATACGTCGGCCATCTCCCACCGAGGAAGGGTGACCCAAAAAAGAAAGAAACACTTTCACCATCATTCACACATAATCACTATCTTTGTAGAGGCGCTCAGATGTGACAGTTCAGATGTTGCTCCAAACAGCAAATATCCCAAACCCCTTCTTTGCAGGCATTGTACGTCTCATCTCCAGGACTCAAGTCCGGCTAACCAGTTTCCCTGAATCCATTCACAAAATAAAATATCCTGACTTAATCTATGATAAATAACTCATAATCACTTAAGCTTGTCTAAATTCACCCATACTCTGATAACACAGTACAAATTGTAATGTTTTTGTGACTGAATTCATGTCTGAATTAACAATTTGTTACAGCTGTAACCAAATGTATTTAGTTCATTATCACTGTAATTTACTTAGCTACCATCACATTGGGGTCCATTCCCTGGATCCATTTTGTGCCTCCGTAATTTTTTGATTACTACCCACAAGATGATGGGAATCGGCTGAATAATAAAGCTATTAAATTAACAGTGATTATACACTATAATGATGGAAAATCACTAAACCTGTAAGGGTCACATAGCACCTGAGGAATAAGATCAGAAGGGATAATCCAATTTTTTTCATGGAAGAAAGGGTTGCTTAACTTCCTTAGATGAAGACACATTCAGTGGCATTAATTTGCCTTTCTTTCCATGAAGAGATAGATGATTATAGAGGGAATCAAAAGAAGATTTTTGTAGTTCGTAAGTCAAATAACCAAACAAACTATTGACAGGCATTATGGTAAACAAAGCAGCAACATTAATGGCATATACAGAGCAACCTTTTACTATGACATTTTTCATTCGTGTGTAATTTTATCAAGTTGAGAAGTAGAACATTGACACAATAAAAACTTGCTCTGCATGTGTTTTTACTCCATCCTATTGGTCTCGCTCTCATATCCACTGACAGTGTTCCATGCCTCAGTTGACAATGCTCTTGCTTCACACACTGCGTGTCCTTGGTTCAGTTGCCGGAATGGATGGAAATGTTGGACATGTTTCCTTACACCTGCTGCCCTGTTCACCTAACATTAAGTAGGTACTTGGGTGTTAGTTGACTAGTGGGGGTCACATCCTAGGGAATAAGATTAAAGGATCTCAATGGAAATAAGACAGACAGTCCTCGATGATGCACTGACTGGATGGAAATGTTGGACATGTTTCCTTACACCTGCTGCCCTGTTTACCTAGCATTAAGTGGTTACTTGGGTGTTAGTTGACTAGTGGGGGTCACATCCTAATACCTGGAGTATACCTGGAGAGAGTTCCAGGGGTCAACGTCCCTGTGGCCCGGTCTGTGACCAGGCCTCATGTTGGATCAGAGCCTGATCAACCAAGCTGTTACTGCTGGCCGCACGCAGTCCAACGTACGAACCACAGCCTGGCTGGTCAGGTACCGATTTTAGGTGCCTGTCCAGTGCCTGCTTGAAGACAGCCAGGGGTTTGTTGGTAATCCCCCTGATGTATGCTGGGTGGCAGTTGAACAGTCTTGGGCCCCTGACACTTATTGTCTTGTCTCTCAACGTGCTAGTGGCACCCCTGCTTTTCATTGGGGGGATGTTACATCGCCTGCCGAGTCTTTTTCCTTTCGTAGGGAGTGACTCTCGTGTGCAAGATTGGTACTAATCCCTCGAGAATTTTCCACGTGTATATAATAATGTATTTGCGTTCTAGTGAGTACAGGTTTAGGAACTTCAAGCGTTCCCAGTAATTGAGGTGGTTTATCGCAGTTATGCGTGCCGTGAAGGTTCTCTGCACATTTTCTAGGTCAGCAATTTCACCTGCCTTGAAAGGTGCAGTTAGTGTGCAGCAATATTCCAGCCTAGATAGAACAAGCGACCTGAAAAGTGTCAACATGGGCTTGGCATCCCTGGTTTTGAAGGTTCTCATTATCCATCCCGTCATTTTTCTAGCAGATGCGATTTGTACAATGTTATGGTCCTTGAAGGTGAGATCCTCTGACATGATCACTCCCAGGTCTTTGACATTAGTTTTTCGCTCTATTGTGTGGTTGGAATTTGTTTTGTTATCCGATGAGATTTTAATTTCCTCACATTTTTCCATATCTGAGTAATTGAAATTTCTCATCATTGAACTTCATATTGTTTTCTGCAGCCCATTTAAAGATTTGGTTTATGTCTGCTTGGAGTCTTGCAGTGTCTTCAACAGTGGACACTGTCATACAGATTGGGTGTCATCTGCAAAGGAAGACACGGAACTGTGGCTTATATCCCTGTCTATGTCCGATATGAGGATGAGGAACAGGATGGGAGCGAGTACTGTGCCTTGTGGAACAGAGCTTTTCACTGTAGCTGCCTCAGACTTTACTCTGTTGACTACTACTCTTTGTGTTCTACTTGTTAGGAAATCTACCAACTACCAACTACCTAAGGAATAAGATTAAAGGACCTCAATGAAAATAAGACAGACAGTCCTCGATGATGCACTGACTTTCTTGGGTTATCCCAGATGGCTAACCCTCTGAGGATAAAAATCCAAATAAATCTTATCATATCGAAATGATAACCTTAAAATTCAAATCCACGTTAGTTTTAACATGGTTGGTTGATATACCTACTATGGGTATCAAGATACGTACTTATCAACCATTTTCCAAGCTAAGAACTGCAACCAATAGCTCATAACCTTACTCTACACATTACTCAAATGTGCTCTAACATTAACATGTGATCAACACATTGTCTTCCTGTCTAAACACACCTTGCTCCTTTGCAATTCCACTATGCCTTTCATCTCTGTCAATATTAATTCTATAATGAACTTTACTTGCTATAGTCAACAGACATTTTTTCTTCTATAATTCCTACAATTCTCTTGTCCCTTTTTTCTTGTAAAAAGAACTACGCATGCTCTATGCCAATCCTCAGGTACCTTACCTTCTTACATACAAATATTAAACAAATGCACCAACCATTTCAAGTAGGTATTTCCAGCCACTTTGGGTTAAACATTATTCCTTAATGACAAATTATAATGAGTTAGCTGGATTTGAGTCCTGGTGTTTGGAAGTACAGACCTGCACTCTGAAGGATGAGTTGGGATGTTGCAATTCAGAGGTCAATTGAATTATTAAAATTAATTAAATTAAAATTAAAATGATTTATGTTCATGTACTCCTCACAAGACAGCTACTGAATGAATGATGGTGAATGTGTAACCTCCCTCTTTTTTTTTTAGTTACCCTGCTATGGTATTAAGTGGCTTGTGTGGAAAAATAAATAAATGGGTAACTTACTCATCCAGAAAGTAGTTTTTATTGATCAATATCTCATGAATATTGTCAGCAAGCAGGAAGATGAAGTTTTCAAGGGTGTTCAAATTTTTTCGCTCTGATGTACTCCACTTTTCCCATGTTGACGTCATCTAAACACAGGCAATGTCAGTGAAGAAAGTAAATTTAAATAGATTTTACTTTTATATATATAGTACGTATATAGTTTTGCTTGAACTGCTTGGAAAACTAATTCTATTAGCTCATGTTGATTATATCAAATACAGTGGTACCTCGAGTTACGAGCTTAATTCGTTCCAGACGGCTATTGAAGTGCCGATACCGAAGGAATTTTTTCCCATAAGAAATAATGAAAATTAGATTAATCCATTTCAGACCCCCAAAAATACACTTACAAAAGCACCTACAAAAATACACGTACATAATTGTTCGAGTTGGGAGCTGCTCGTAAGTAAAGGTACCACTGTATATTAGATTATTTACAGTCAATCAAAATTCAAAAATTCAGATTCAAATGAAAATTTGTAGATAATGTTTATGCAAAAACTCATCAAAATCCCTAGTGTATAAGGAAGAAATTATATGACCGCAAATGAGTACATAATTCTTTAAAAATAAAGCCTCAATTTATTGGACTATTAGGGGAAAGTGTGTCTGGTAATGCCAACTGTCAAATAAATCTGCATATTAAAAAAATAACAAAAAAATACAGTACCCAATTGTATATAGTACACAGTTTACAGATGTACTGTAATGAACATTGAAAACAAAAGGGGTTAAAAGTAAAGTAGAACAATTTTATTTACTTTTTGTGGTCGATAGATTAGATTATTTTGCTGTGACAATAATGAACAAATTTTTACAAATTATTTCCAATATCCGTTTAATGGAGGTCTGTTAAATTGAGGTCTTACTGCTCCTGTCACTTAAATTTACAAATACTGTACAGCAAAATGACATAAGAGAAGGATACTCACCCTGTCAAAAACATTACCAGCAGCAACATTTATATAATCAAAGAAAATGTCACCATTTGAGTGTGTCTGTAAGGCTTCTAAGTTTTCCTTTAATTTAATAAAAGTTTCCTCAGTTGCTGTTTTAATCTTTGGCTTCAATTCTGATATCTTCTTCTCCACCTAAAACCAACAAGGAATTAAGAAAGAAACTGAAGCAAAACAGAAGATATTTATCTACATTTAGTATTACTAACTCAGTCGAACTGGATTAATAATGATGGTTCATTTTTATTCAGGTTAGATATGAAAGAAAAAAGCTTCTTGATTTTCATAGATCTAAGTTTGTTTGGTGTTATTGCTGCCTCCCACACTATTCATTTTTCCTTTATTTTTATGACATGTGTTAGAATGAATGTCTCAAAATAAAGGTGAACCAGAAAGGCATTTATGGAAAACAAGTCTTCCACTATCTAAAGGGTTTTCAGTATAAAGGTCACTTCATCCACTGCTAAGAAGAAAGCAAAATAATGCTTGGAACCACACACAAAGGAGTAAAAAGAAGAAAGGAGAGAGAGAGAATCACCGGAGATCTTGGAAGTCACATGGCAATGGTGTTATATGATAAAAAGGCAATGACAAGAAGTTTCCATTTTAAAAATTCATTACTGAGTAAGAAGCCCTGGGTGATCTGCCTGGAATGCCTCTAAGTCTCAGTAAGGCCCATCTCCAATCAGTTAATGCTTGCTTGTTGTGGTCAGTGCCACTTGGGATCTGGGTTCTGCTCAAAGCTCCTGTTGACAACACCTGGGAAAGATGGTGGAAACCTTGTTTTTCTGGGGCTCCTTTTGCAGAAATGAGTTTTTTGAATCAGAATAGTATACTATTCTGTATACTATTCTGTGGTGTGAACACTGGGGAGGGCCCACCTGGAATCACACCACCACCACTATAATATCTGAGGAGGCAGCAGAGCTGCCAGCTACAGTAGCTCTAGCTGACAAAACAGATACCGTATTTTGTGGCATTTAAGATGCACTTTTTTTTTTAAAATCTGGCCCTCAAAAATCACCTTGCATCTTACAAAGTGAAGGTCAGGCTTGGGGTCAAGCTTGGGATCTACGAATAATTCCATTTAACAAAGAGAACAATTAAAAATAATAATAAATTAACAGGGGACACATTCGATGCTAAATTTAAGTTGTGTTCTATATGCTGGTGCATCTTATATTCTGCAAAATATGGCAAGTAGCCAGGAAGTGACCCTGGAAAACCCCCAGAGCCCATGGATCCCACTGATTTGAGGGTAATAGTTGTCAAGTTTCCCAGAGGCCCAGGAAGCTGAAGCCTGTGCCCTCTTAACTGGTACCAGGCTCACTGATAAGAGAAGATGGCAGATGCAGGCCTCTGATATCACAAGGCAGACAAACACAGATATTTTCCATATGAAGCTCATGTGGGGACGCAAGTATGTGCATGAATTGACCCGACCAGACAGGACAGGCTGCAGGGCTATCACATGGCCTATGAGCCAGATTAAGTGACTAGCCTGACTGGGACATATAGAAGAGCAGAGCACGAAGGAATGCCAAAATCTTAAGGATAGTTGTGGAGGCCCCAGGGGTTTGGTAAAATGATGCCCTGGCTGAAAAGGTATCCATATAGGAGAAGTACGTAACTGTGTTTAAAGTCCAATGGGTTGTTGACAATTAGGTCTTGGAGCTCTGGTAGGATTGTGACTAACACCAGACACAACAAGCAAACATCAACATGTTAGTGATGGTCAAAAGCATTCAATAATGAAGGCAAAATGTGTAGTGAATCCTCACTGTGGCTTATTTTAAATGCTATATGACATTCCAGGAGAGCATCCATTGCCTTCCACCACAGAAATATTATTAATATAAATTAAATAATATGAAATAATATAGAATAATGTAAATAATGTAAAATAATGTAATGTAAAATAATGTGAATAATGTAAAATAATGTAAAACGATGAATAATTAAAATTTACCACCCCACAACTTGTGTGTGGTTTTAGGTAGTCTGTAAAGAAATACAAATTTGAAATTGAAAATAACTAGAACAGGTTTTATGAGAAGAAATAATAGGGAAGCGACATAAATTAAAGCTGTAACAGGCTTAACAGATGATGTTAGTCATGGTATTAGATAGTTTTAAACAAGATGATGTTAAGCACCACATGACTTAATGGTCAAGTTGCATTATACATAATACAATGCTTTGTAATCTTGCATGACTGAACTTACTGGTACAATCTTGTTCCTGCAGTGCTATTTTGACATTTTGTGTTTAAGATGAATTATACTGTACACACAAGGTGTGTGTTCAATACTGTACACACATGGTGTGTGTTCAATAACAGCTCTCCAGTTTGTTTTGGTTCTGGGTTAGTATTTGCACTGAGGCTTTTGTAGACGTGCAGACTACAGTATTATCTATAAATGGTCTGTTTATTTGGTAGGCCTAGTTATTTGAATAGGTTGCAAGTGAGTTTGTTAAGGCAGAATTTTGTTGTTATTACTAAGATATTTTGTTGATGCTCTCCAAGCACATACAACATATGCAGAATCTGTTGGAAAACTTTTAACATTCCCAGTCCCCCTCCCCTTCACTAAGTTTCTGAATCCAGGAATGAACAGTAAGTACAGTGGAACCCCGGTGTTCGTCCTGCTCAAAACACTCCCTTTTATGTAAGTGTATTTTTTTAAATGCTTTTATAAGTGTAGTTTTGGGGGTCTAAAAGGACTAGTCTACTTTACATTATTTCTTAAGGGAATAAATTCGGTTGGTAATGGCACTTGAACAGCATTCTGTTTCGAAAAATGGACGAACACCGGGGGTCCACTGTAGTAGAATACAGTGGACCCCCGAGTTTCGTACACCCCGGAAATCGTACAATTATGTAAGTATAATTTTGTAAGTGCTTGTAGGAGTGTATTTTTGGGGGTCTGAAATAGACTAACCTACGTGACATTTTTCCTTAAGGGAGTAAATTCGTTCGGTAATGGCGCTTGAGCAGACTTCAGGAGTGAAGTTTTTATGAAACTCGGGGGTCCACTGTACTCAAATAGCTCAGAGGAATAACCTTCTGAGTTTCTCTTGAAGTTCACCTATTCTCTTCTCTGAGATGGTGGGTCCCCAGTCAGTACTAGAAATGTTGCATCCTTACATTCTTAAAATAATATATTTTTTGTATGGAAACATTGGCTACAGTACTCACAAACTGGAATATTCCTTCCGTTTCAATTTGTGCTGACGAATGCTTTACCGCTTCTTGTATCTTATTCAGAACCTCAGTTAGTGGTAATACCCCTGACTGCCAACTGTCATGGACTGCTTGTTGCAGCTGTGATATTCCACCTGTAAATGTTTTGTGCATCACAAAGACAAAATAATTTCCAATATCAAATACAGTGGTACCTTGGTTTTCGTACAGCTCCCAACTCGAACAATTTTGTAAGTGTATTATTGTAAGTGCTTTTGTAAGTGTATTTTTTGGGGGTCTGAAATGGACAAATCTAATTTACATTTGTCCTTATGGGAACAAATTCGTTCGGTAACTGTGCTCGAACAGCATTCTGGAATGAATTATCGACGAAAACCGAGGTACCACTGTATATAAAATGAATACTAACTCCTAAAATATTGTGTATAAATGCTAGCCAAATAAAGAATATTAATAATCACAAGCAAATAACTTTGAAATCTCTTATAAAATTATCAAAATAACATTATTGTATAATATTTACAAGATCAACAAAAATGGTGGTTTCAGAAAATAATTTGCATTTACTGTACAGTTAGTGTCATATCTTTATTAAGCACCCCATACCCATCATGTGGGTGGTAGTCAAAATATTACAGAGGCACATAATGCATCCAGGAACTGGGCTCCAAAGTTTTGATAGCTAAACAAGTTACATTGGTAATGAACTACGTTTTTTTTTTTTCCAACAAGTCGGCCGTCTCCCACCGAGGCAGGGTGATCCAAAAAGAAAGAAAATCCCCAAAAAGAAAATACTTTCATCATCATTCAACACTTTCATCACACTCATACATAATCACTGTCTTTGCAGAGGCGCTCAGATACACTCTCTTTTATTCCCCTTCCCTTTATATAAAGAACTATACATGCTCTCTGCCAATCCCTAGGTACCTTCCCCTCTTTCATACATTTGTTAAACAAAAATACCAACCACTCCAGCACTATATCCCCCCCTGCTTTTAACATTTCTGTCATGATCCCGTCAGTTCCAGCTGCTTTACCCCCTTTCATTCTACGTAATGTCTCACGTACCTCCCCCACACTCACATCCTGCTCTTCTTCACTCCTAAACGATGTTGTACCTCCCTGGCCAGTACATGAAATTACCGCCTCCCTTTTTTCATCGACATTTAAAAGTTCCTTAAAATATTCCTGCCATCTACCAAATACCTCCAGCTCCCCATCTACTAACTCCCCTACTCTGTTTTTAACTGACAAATCCATTCGTTCCCTAGGCTTTCTTACCTTGTTTATCTCACTCCAAATTTTTTTCTTGTTTTCAGCAAAATTTCTTGACAGAGCCTCTCCCATTCTTTCATCTGCTCTTCTTTTTCACTCTCTTCACCTTTCTTTTACTCTCCATATACTCTGCTCTTCTATTAACACTTCTGTTTTGTAAAAACCTCCCATAAGCTACCTTTTTCTCTTTTACATATATACTGTGCATATGACTACTTTTCTATAAAATAAAGTTACTGGTTTAGATCATGAACTGTTCACAAAAAATAATGAATTGTCCATACCTTCAAAAATAATCCTGCTGTTCTGAATCCAATCCAAAACCATATCTTTTGCATATATGAAATGATCATAATATTTATCCATCTGCAGGAAGTCTGGTATGACTGATACTACCTGGCTGGCACCCTATAATTAAAAAAGGCCTTTATTTAGATGAGTCAGTTTCTTGCACTTACTAGACAGAACAGAAAGGATATTAGTGAAATGGCTAAGAATTAGATCAGACTGAGCACTGGAACTGGCCTAAAATAAGTCTCAAATTGGGAAAAATTGCAGTTGTAGAAGGTGCTCTCTGGCCTTCAATTTTCTACTTGCATACTTCCATAAGTTTCACATAAAATTTTGCATTTTTTGTGTCATTACCTTAAGAATTTTTTTTTCTACCATTTTAGAAATTATTTTGTTTTGTTTTTAAAACTGTGACACTGAGAGGACTATTAATTTCGGAGGTAAGGACAGTGAAAAGGTTAAGTCTGCCTGAAATGCTAAGCAAACTATGGGATTTAAAAAAATTATAACTGTGTATAATTTTCTGAAAACCAAGAATATGAACTTGAATACTCTCAAAGAACAGAGATACCTAGTGAACTGCCATAATGGACTCCTTGTCTCACCTCTCTCAGTGTTGCTGTCACCTCCAGCTTGTCCACAATGCGTTTCCAACACTCATCTCTCAAAACAGTTTCTATTTTTTGGCCATAGCTGAAATTATAGACATTATTTTTATAGATGTAACATCATGAAAAAAGCGACAATATCAGAAAATGCAGTGAACCCTCTTAAGTTTGTTCAAAATGCTCTGCATATATGTGGGCTTTCTGTGTGTACATCCAGATATCATTTACCTTTGTACAAAGAATGTATCATGCTGAAATAAAGTATTACTATTATTACAATGAACCCAGACAAATCAGACTTTTAAAATTATGGGCAAAATCTACTGGGTAAATGGACTGTATTGTATTGTACCGCAATATAACAGTAAACCGAGAGTACAGTACTACATGTATATAGGTATACAGTAGAGTTCTTTAGTGTAGTTTATTGCTATTTTTTAAAGTTATTATGATTTAATGAACCCTCAGATCATCCACCCCCTCCATTAGTCCAATATATCGAGGGTTTACTGAATAAATATTTTAGTATAATCATAAATGAGAGAGGGAGAAAGGGAAGGTGGGAGGAAAAAGAAAGAGAGAGAGAGATAGACAGAGATACGTACTTAAAGTTATATTTTAATATGCAGATACATAAAGTTATATGTTAATACATAGATATAGTATAAAGTTATATTTTAATATACATACATAAAGCTATATTTTAATACACTCACAGAATAAAAGTTTGAGCATCCTACCTGGTTAATGCCTGGCTCACTGACAACATGCATGGTGCTACTGTGTTTTGGACGTTTTCTACCATGCTCTTCATCATGTCCACTACAGTGATTAACACACCCTTTAAAAATTTACTTGCCCTGGAATAAAAGTAAATAAATGGATTCATTAGTTAACATGTAGCAAAATTCAAGGAAACTGTCCAAAAATGCTAATGCAGGAAGATAAATAAGACATTTGTGTAACACCTGGGCATCTTTATTGCTGATCTGAAAGGTTCTGCCTGCTCAACAGGCTTCTTCGGTCGACAATAAAGATACTCAAGTGTAGCATGTGTATCTTACACATTTACTTGTTGGTACAGCATACCATTAATATGATATTACTAATACAGTGTACTTTTTTCATAAAACATTTTTTATTTACGTACGGTGAAATATCGAGTTGGCTCGCTTCAGGCTGGAAGCATTCAGACACATCCGAACGTTCGACACAATCATCCATGGAAAATCTAGGAGGAATTTTGAAGAGAATTATTTATTAAATGATCAGTAAGTACAAATCATATAAATGTATCTAATGTTACATGTCTATCCAAATTCTAATCAGCATTCAAACATACATATGTATTTCTTATCTCAACCATGTCCAAAAAACTTGATTGCTCAAACTCTAAATACTATTTTGTGTTACTGTTCCCTCATATAAACAATATAGCTATACACAGTAAAAGTTTAGTGCCTTAGAACACGCACTGTATTGATAATCTTAACCTTAAACAAATTACAGTACAGGTTTTTTTTTTTTTTTTCAACAAGTCGGCCGTCTCCCACCGAGGCAGGGTGACCCAAAAAGAAAGAAAATTCCCAAAAAGAAAATACTTTCATCATCATTCAACACTTTCACCACACTCATACATAATCACTGTCTTTGCAGAGGCGCTCAGATACGACAGCTGAGAATAGTCCCTCCCAGCTGTCACTATCCCAGACCCCTCCTTTAAAGTGCAGGCATTGTACTTCCCATTTCCAGGACTCAAGTCCAACTAAATCAATTAACTGGTTTCCCTGAATCCCTTCACAAAATGTTACCCTGCTCACACTCCAACAGATCGTCATGTCCCAAAAACCATTTGTCTCAATTCACTCCTATCTAACACACTCACACATGCTTGCTGGAAGTCCAAGCCCCTTGCCCACAAAACCTCCTTTACCCCCTCCCTACAACCTTTTCTAGGACGACCCCTACCCCGCCTTCCTTCCCCTACAGATTTATACGCTCTCCAAGTCATTCTACTTTGATCCATTCTCTCTACATGACCAAACCACCTCAACAACCCCTCTTCAGCCCTCTGACAAATACTTTTAGTAACTCCACACCTCCTAATTTCCACATTCTGAATTTTCTGCATAATATTTACACCACACATTGCCCTTAGACAGGACATCTCCACTGCCTCCAGCCTCCTCCTCGCTGCAGCATTTGCAACCCATGCTTCACACCCATATAAGAGGGTTGGTACCACTATACTTTCATACATTCCCTTCTTTGCCTCCATGGATAATGTTTTTTGTCTCCACAGATACATCAGTGCACCACTCACCTTTTTTCCTTCATCAATTTTATGGTTAACCTCATCCTTCATAAACCCATCCGCTGACACGTCAACTCCCAAATATCTGAAAACATTTACTTCTTCCATAATCCCTCTCTCCAATGTGATATCCAATTTTTCTTTATTTAAATTGTTTGATACCCTCATCACCTTACTCTTATCTATGTTCACTTTCAACTTTCTACCTTTACACACACTCCCAAACTCGTCCACTAACCTTTGCAACTTTTCTTTAGAATCTCCCATAAGCACAGTATTAGCAGCAAAAAGTAACTGTGTCAACTCCCATTTTGCATTTAATTCCCCATAATTTAATCCCACCCCTCTCCCCAACACCCTAGCATTTACTTCTTTTACAACCCCATCTATAAATATATTAAACAACCATGGTGACATTACACATCCCTGTCTAAGACCTACTTTTACCGGGAAGTAATCTCCCTCTCTCCTACACACCCTAACCTGAGCCTCACTATCCTCATAAAAACTCTTTACAGCCTTCAGTAACTTACTACCTATTCCATACACTTGCAACATTTGCCACATTGCTCTCCTATCCACTCTATCATATGCCTTTTCTAAATCCATAAATGCAATGAAAACTTCTCTACCTTTATCTAAATACTGTTCACATATATGCTTCACTGTAAACACGATCTACACATCCCCTACCTACTCTAAAGCCTCTCCTTGCTCATCTGCAATCCTACTCTCTGTCTTATCTCTAATTCTTTCAATAATAACCCTGCCATACACTTTACCTGGTATACTCGGTAAACTTCTTCCCCTATAATTTTTACACTCTCTTTTATCCCCCTTCCCTTTATATAAAGGAACTATACATGCTCTCTGCCAATCCCTAGGTACCTTCCCCTCTTTCATACATTTATTAAACAAAAATACCAACCACTCCAACACTATTTCCCCCCCTGCTTTTAACATTTCTGTCATGATCCTGTCAGTTCCAGCTGCTTTACCCCCTTTCATTCTACGTAATGCCTCATGCACCTCCCCCACACTCACATCCTGCTCTTCTTCACTCCTAAATGATGTTGTACCTCCCTGGCCAGTACATGAAATTACCGCCTCCCTTTTTTCATCGACATTTAAAAGTTCCTCAAAATATTCCCGCCATCTACCCAATACCTCCAGCTCCCCATCTACTAACTCCCCTACTCTGTTTTTAACTGACAAATCCATTCGTTCCCTAGGCTTTCTTACCTTGTTTATCTCACTCCAAATTTTTTTTCTTGTTTTCAGCAAAATTTCTGGACAGAGCCTCTCCCATTCTTTCATCCGCTCTTCTTTTGCCCTCTCTCACCACTCTCTTCACCTTTCTTTTACTCTCCATATACTCTGCTCTCCTATTAACACTTCTGTTTTGTAAAAACCTCTCATAAGCTACCTTTTTCACTTTTATCACACCCTTTACTTCTTCATTCCACCACTCACTCCTCTTTCCTCCTGCACCCACCCTCCTATAGCCACAAACTTCTGCCCCACATTCTAATATTGCATTTTTAAAACTATCCCAACTCTCTTCAACCCCCCCCCCCCCACTACTCATACTTGCACTATCCCACCTTTCTGCCAATAGTTGCTTATATCTCACCCTAACTTCCTCCTCCCTTAGTTTATACACTTTTACATCTCTCTTACTTGCTGTTGCCATTTTCTTTTTGTCCCAAATACCTTTTACTCTAACTGTAGCTACAACCAAATAATGATCCGATATATCCGTTGCCCCTCTATAAACATGTACATCCTGAAGCCTACCCATCAACCTTTTATCCACCAATACATAATCCAACAAACTACAGTGGTACCTCGAGTTACGATGGTCCCCAAAATCGCCCTTTTATGTAAGTTTATTTTTTTAAATGCTTTTGTAAGTATATTTTTGGGGGTGTAAAAGGACTAGTCTATTTTACATTATTCCTTATGGGGATAAATTCGTTTGGTAATGGCACTTGAACAGCATTCTCGAACGAAAAAATATCGTAACTCGAGGTACCACTGTACTTTCCTTGCGTGCTATATCATACCTTGTATATTTATTTATCCTCTTTTTCATAAAATATGTATTACTTATTACCAAACCTCTTTCTACACATAGCTCAATTAATGGTTCCCATTTACATTTACCCCTGGCACCCCAAATTTACCTACTACTCCCTCCACAACATTTTTACCCACTTTAGCATTAAGATCCCCAACCACAATTACTCTCTCACTTGGTTCAAAACTCCACACACACTCACTCAACATTTCCCAAAATCTCTCTATCTCCTCTACACTTCTCTCTTCTCCAGGTGCATAAACACTTACTATAACCCACTTTTCACATCCAACCTTTATTTTACTCCACATAATCCTTGAATTTATACATTTATATTCCCTCTTTACCTGCCATAACTGATTATTCAACATTATTGCCACTCCTTCTTTAGCTCTAACTCTATTTGAAACCCCTGACCTAATCCCATTTATTTCTCCCCACTGAAACTCTCCTACCCCCTTCAGCTTTGTCTCACTTAAAGCCAGGACATCCAGCTTCTTTTCTTTCATGACATCTACAATCATCTCTTTCTTATCATTCGCACAACATCCACGCACATTCAAGCATCCCACTTTAACGGTTTTCTTCTTTTTCTTTTTTAGTAAGCTATACTGGAAAAGGGGTTACTAGCCCACTGTTCCCGGCATTTTAGTTGACTTTTACAACACGCATGGCTTACGGAGGAAAGATTCTTATTCCAACTCAGGTGAGTGTGCATACATAAACGTGTACATGTTTGCGTAGCGTGACCTAAGTGTAAGTAGAAGTAGCAAGACATACCTGAAATCTTGCATGTTTATGAGACAAAAAAAAGACACCAGCAATCCTACCATCATGTAAAACAAATACAGGCTTTCGTTTTACACTCACTTGGCAGGACAGTAGTACCTCCTTGGGTGGTTGCTGGCTACCAACCTACTAAATTTAAACAATACTAAATTTAACATTTTCATAATCTACCTTGAACTAATCAATGTCAAGTAAGTTTAAGTTTACCTGTAAATGCCCAAAATGCACTGCATAACTAGTGGCTTTTCCATGTAATAAAATACCACTGTGAGCCAATATCTATAAAACTATATCTTATATGAAAAATAAAGATTTTATTTTATTTCCTGTATTTATACACTAAGTACAGGAGGGTCTGGCTTATACAGCAGGTTAGGTCTGGGATACTGCTGTAAAGTAAAAATACCTGTAAAGTGAAACAGCTTTTTTTCACTTTAAATGCATATAAAAGCCTGATAACATGTTTACACTATCATATATTAAATGAGCAATAGAGCTAGGCCTAAAAATGAATATACAATACACACATTACTTACCTCAAAATATTTTCATCCTTAGCTTATCGTGAGTGGTGAATATATTTACTGCAGGACGTCTGAATAAATGAAGAGTGGGTAAACCTGAAAACCATTGTAAGTGAAGTGCTGTAAAGCAGGTCCCTCCTGCATTAAATTCAATATGCTAAATACTACTTTTTACTTACTCTATTTCCCCTGCAGGTAAGAGACTGTACATGGCTAAGAATGGGCTCTCCACCTGTTGCCATACCTCTTGCATCTTGTCCGTCCACCATAAAACCGAAGACATAAATAGTGTAGAAATCTTATCTTCTAAATGTATCCACTTTTCCTTCAATATTGTTTTTAACTGACTGAGCTGAAGGATGAGGTTATTCACAAAAATCTCGACGAACACCAAAGATTGCTCATATCTGAAAGTAAGAGATAGTAGTTCATAAAATTATATGGCTGCAGTAATTTCTTCAGTATATAATTATATGAAAATTCAAAAAAACATTGAGCAGTGCTTTTGACACTTTTAATTCAACCATATAATTACAGTGGTACCTCGACTTACGATATTTTTTCATTCCAGAATGCTGTTCAAGTGCCATTACCAAACGAATTTATCTCCTTAAGAAATGTTGTAAAATAGACTAGTCCTTTTAGACCCCCAAAATTACACTTACAAAAGCATTTAAAAAAATAAACTTACATAAAAGGGTGAGTTTGGGGACCATCGTAAGTCGAGGTACCACTGTATATGTTTAAAATCCACACATAAATACAAAAAGGCCTTTTATACTAGCTTTCAATAGTTTCATTATTGCAACAATAAGTTCATTAAATATAAGACTTTTTAGCATAAAATATAAAAAATATTCACATTTTACTTACAAGCTAGTAGTCAAGTTATATGCAGCATGGAGTGATGGCTGTATGGACTCGGCCCATAGTTTATTAATATCTTCATTCATGTTAGTTGTGGCTGTGTTGAATTCATTGATGAAATAGTCAAAGTTACCAGTTTCTCTTTCCCATATTTCTAGAATAGCTTCTTTATTAACTAATGTTTCAAAAATTTTGGGAACTTCCAGAAATACTCTCTCTTCAAAGAGAGATGCAATGTAAGTGACATCATGCTGCCAAGCATTCAGAACTTTGTATGCAGGTGATGTCAACCTAGTGATAAACCTGTCATCACTGAAATCCAATGAGGGATCAAATTCAAAGAAGAACTGGAGGATGTTTGGGGTTACTAACTTTAAGCCAAATGCACCATCTTGGCTCCACTCAGTAAATCTCTGATGGTCTAATACTGCTCCTAATTCTAGTGGATTATGTAAACCAATTCTCAATCTCCCTTTTTCATATGGTTCTTGATCTTGCTCCCCAACATTTACATACATAAGCAGCTCAGGCACACTTTTCGTTATTGCTGTTCCAAACTTCCAAAACTCTGCAAATTCTGATCGACTTCCTTGAATATTAAATGTAGTTAAATTATCTCTCGAATTAATGTTCCCTCTGTATTTGTGGCACCATTTACCCTGAGAAGTGAGAAAGTTAGCAGCAAACTCATATCCACTATCAGTTGTATTTACATCTGTAAAGATGGTCAAGTCTTCCCATGTTTCCTTAATTAAGCTCCAATATTTGACCGTGTAATTTCCTCTAGTGAAGACTGACTCAGTAACCTGGCCATCCATGCTAAGAGCAAACTTTGAAAAAGGCTGTGAAATGTTAAGCAAAATGTTGTGTTCTCTGTTTTCTGTGATAGGCTGTACAACAAGCATCATCACAATGTTTCTTTCAGGAGAATTTCCATCTAAAAGCTCTGCTAAGCCAGATAATGGTGAATTACGGGACTGTGTAACATTACCCTGGAATATGATATCCTTAATATCAGGGTGGCTGAAAACTGCTTTTAGGTAATGCTCCATGTTTCCGGATAAAGAATTGTCATTATAATTAAGCTTAAAAGTAACTTGTGGCATTTCATGATCATATTCATTCCAAGTGAAGCTTGATATAATCTCTAGCTCCCTAGAACTAGTAGTAGTTTTAGTCTTATAGTGTACATTCTGAGAAGGTAATATCAAATAAACGTCACCTGTATGTACAATGTTGAAGAACCTTGTATCCCTGTACAGCACTACTCTGCTACCTATTTTCTTCCTGTTTATTTCAAATATTAGGCTTTGATTGAAATGGAAAGAATTTAAAGATAATGATCCTTCAATGTGAAACTGCTTATTGAAGCCCTCACCAGATAAAAAGATATAGTGGCCTGCCACTAGTGCTTCTTGATGTACATGAATGCAATATGTTTTCCATGAACTATTATTATTATAAGAGGGAAAACTTAACTGCAAATGGAAGTCATTAATCACTGGAGTAGATTCTAAATTAATAATCAGAGAGCCTGGATACACTTTTGGTAAAGTAACTGCAAAGATTTTATCTGAACCCCATGCTAAATTTACCTTGAAAAGCTCTTCAAGATCATGCCTCACTATAAAGTAAAACTTTTCATTAAACATATCCTGATATTCAATGTGGAATGAACGACTTTCTGTCAGCTCTTTCAGATCAAGATCAATATGTATATAAGCTCTAAGTATATTGGGCAAAGAAGAAAAATCTCTCGCTACTGCTTTGATGCTGTGCTCATTGAGCTGGCACATAGCTTCTATTCCTCTGCCAGTGCCAAACTCTATCTCTTTAAACGATAACAGAAAGCCAACTTTTCCAACTCGAGCTTCTAATATGTAATAATACTTATGAGGTGAAATAATATATTGCAAAGATATTACATCGTAATTTTCAAAGGGAAGAAAAAGCCTTAACTTAAGGTTACCATTCAACAAATTTTTGTGTTCCAAATATACTTCAGTCCCTAGTTTTCCACTTGGTAATTCTAGCAGCAGAGATATATGCTGTCCATTTCTCTTAAATGTTGGAGTTCTCAATGCATATTTTTCAAAGCCTTTAAATGGGGTTGTTAAGATAAATGTAACAACTTTGCCAAAAATGTCATCGTCTTCAAGGGAGGCGTACAATTTTATATCAACATCACTCCAAGAATACACCAGCTGCATTGCTTTGTAATTGCCAGTAGGCAAATGGATGTTAAGTTTAAAAAGCTCACAGTATTCAAAGGGCATTATGAAGGAAATATTAAGGAAGTCTTCATTAAGCAAATTCAACTTGAACTCAAGACTGTATTTATATGGTCCTACTATCTTCATGTAAAACATCCCTCTATTAACATCAACATCAACATTAAGCAAAATGAAACATTTTATGATAAGAGTCTGAGCATTGTTCAACACTTTATTATTGATAACTTTCAAAAGTAGCTCCTCATTCTCTAGCAAAGCACCACGAAGTCTCCAATATATAAACCTCCTCTCATCTCCATCTTCATATCTAAATTCTAAACGATAATTTAACTCTGAAATAATACTATACATATCAAACTTAATATCAAATATACTTTTATCATTGTAAAACTTTCCAGACATTGTGAAAACCTGTTCATTGTTCTGTTTCACTATGATATATGAATCTATGTGCTGAAAATTGTCATTTTTTAGCTTGGCAACAATATTAATCTCCCTGTCCTCCATAATCAATTTACCTTCATAATTCATATCTGAAAGGTTGAAGTTGCTGTTGATTTTTCCTGTAAAAACCATTTCCTCAAATGGCAGAAAAGAAGACTGGCTAATAACTTCTAAACTGTATTCGATGACATCTAAATGTAATCTGAAGCTGTGTTCATTACCCAGAATATTTAGACTGATAGCTGCAGTGATATCTCTTTCCCACTGGGCTTTTACATCTATGGAAAATATGCTAATCAGTTCAGAAATTATTTGAAATTTAGTATGAATCTCATTTTCTCTTCTATTATATTGGAACTCTACACTCGTATCAATCTTTATGGTACCATAGGAAAGAATAAAAGTCAATATCCCATGGAATTTTTTTTTAACCAAGAAGTTAAAATTAAATTCTACAGAGCCATCTTTTAGGTAAGGAGAATCAAGTTCACCTTTAATCATGAACTGCTCAAAGCTAACAACTTCAGACCAAGTTAGAAGAAAAGTGTGTTTTACTGATGACTCAGGGTAGGAAACTGAAACACTAAAGGAATTTTCATCTATATCAACTCGGAGATGTGCAGCCCATTCAGAGGACTCGATCACTAATAATCGACTAGATGACAATGAGGTTGGGAATAATGTCTCGTACAATACTTTACATAACTCCTCTTTTTCCCGAGTTATACGAAACTCGACATTAACTTCTTCAAAAAATATGTTCACTAAAGGGATTACAGAAGTGATTTTGTAAGGAGCAACATTCTGATCACTTTGAAATTCAAAGTTTGCAAATAACTGGTCATTTATGATATTGGCTCCCAAGATTAATTTATAATGGAACAACTTTCTATTTGGTGCTTTTACTGATACTGACAAAGAGCCATCAATGAGTTCCAAATGGTCATGATACCTGGCAGTGACATTAAACTTAAACAAATTCAGGGTCCAATTTGGGGATTCAAACATTAAGTTCAAAGATGGTTCTCCATCATTTAAACCCATAACATTTATTTCTATCAGGGTGTCCATAATAGCAACCTTCAAAATCAAAGTATTCATATATTCAACATTAACAGATACCCATTTTCTATCCGATACAATCTCAAGCATTGTTTGGATTGAATATGCCTGAGGCTCCACTTCATAGCGAAAGGTAGTAGTCAATGGGGTAGCTCCTTGAGGAGTAGATAAAGTGATTTCTGTATCCATCTTCATCCACATATTTTTAACTTCCAGCAGCCATTTCATATCTCCTAAAATGGGTATGCTTGCTTTAAATTTACCTCCATTTATGGAATACATAGCCTCTACAAGACTTGTCATATCATTAATTACCAATTTAGCTGAAAAACTTTGACTTTCAAGATGGAATACAGTCTCTAATCTTTTTAAGAAGGCAAAAGGAGTCTGAATTTCAAATAAAACTTTAAATTCTCTGTCCTCAAAGGCACTTTCAAATCTGGAAAGGCCAATTACTGCATTTTCCTCCATGTATTTGCTTGCAAACTGAAATTCCACTGGTAAAAGAATAATTGATGTTACTATCTTCCTTTTATTCCACTGGAGGTGACTAGAATAGGTTATGTTGTTATTCTCATCTGTTTGTGATGCCTGGAATTGGCCAACTTTAAGTGACTCCCAAGGTGTTGATAAATTAATTTCCATGCTCATCTTCTCAAATTTAATATGTACCCCAAGAGTCTGAGCCTGTGACCATGTTATCTCTGTCTGAGCACTCAACTGACTGTTTTCTGTCTCTGCACCCATGGTTAATGAGAACTTCTCAAAGCCAGTAACTGGGGTTTTAACAGAGAAAACAACTAAATAAGTTGGAGAAAATTCAAAATCACATGCAACCATCCACACAACTTTGTTCAATAACAAAGTAGCTTCAGTGTGGCCTGGTTTCAGTTGGAAAGATATTGTGAGATTCTTAAGCTCTATATAAGATGTGGTCAATGCCCATATTAGGTCAACTTTCTCATCTTTGAGCTTAAAAAATCCAGAAGCAGAAACACGTTCAGACCATTCCACGAAGGCTGTACACTGGAGGTCAACATAAGCTTCCTTTAAGGAGAGTTCACCATCAAAACCAAGAAGCAGCTTTGGCAAGAATGTAAATGGAGTAATTATTGTGAGATTCATATTGGCTTCATTTTCATTTCTCATCCCTGTCACATTAAGATGAAGTTGCTCATCCCACTCAAAAGTGACATAAGCTAAATTCATTACAGAATTCATCTTTCCTCGCAAGAATTTCTTAATATTATACATAGCTTTGAAAATTAAAGGGTTATTAGAATCAAATGGAGATTCTAAGCGCATTTCAAAACTAGATTGGCCTCTCTCTATATCTGCTTTGCCGACCAAACTATATGTTTCCTTCCCAATCATGACTTGAGCCTTGATTTGATTATTGTTAAATCCAGAATAAGTGACATGCACATTTATTGGTTTCCATGCGAGACTGTTTAAGGAAATGTCAAACTGATGACCACGTTTACGAGAGTACTTAGCTTGAAGCATTATTGGTTCAATGTGAAAACCATTAAAGGACATATCAAAATGATGTCCATTTCTTACTGCTTTATGAAGGGCAGACAAGTTGAAATGCCAAAAGTCATTCCAATCAAGCTGTAAGTTAGTTTGGTAATAGTTGACATTGACAACTAAAATGTCCTTCATTTTGTACCTCATATTAAAATTGAATTGGTATAAATCTAATAAAAAGCTCATACTGAATTTTTCATATCCAATAATCTTTCCTGATATGTTCCCTTTATATATACCCTCAAATATCCCAAATTCTACATCAGCAGAACCATTTATTCCAAATAAATCCACAAATCCGGTAAATTTGAATACAAATTTTGCTTCACTTATCATTAGATTTGATTTTAAGTTCAATATATAATGATTTAAATTTGCAATAAAGGCAGCTTTCCAACTTTCACTATATGATACATCATATAAAAAGTCAATACTAAATTTTGAGGTTTCCTCAAATAATGTTTTTACTTGAAAATTAAAATGAGCAAATCTCGTGATATATTCTAGAATCATTTTCAGTTCACCTGAGTGCTCTCCAACATTGCATATTGCACTAAGACTTATTGTACTCTCACCAAATGACCATTTTAAAACACACTTCATTGGCCTAACAAAGGGGGAGGTGAGTGATGTCATTATGGATCCATCTTTCCAATTAAGAGAAAATTCAAAGCGTGACTGAAAAGTCATATCCTCAATTTTTGCCACAAAACTAGCACTGTAAGACTGGGTGAAGTCGCATCTGAAATTTAAACTGAAAGACGAAATTCCTTGCACAGGAATATTACCATTTAGCATGACTGTTGCTATTTCATTTCCAAAATCTGAATTCCACTGAATTTGGAATGTATCCAGCCCATGCTGGTAATATGCTGCCATGCTAAATGGACTTGGATCATACTCTGCTTGTAGATGATGGGTTAAGGTGAAGGGTGATTCAAAAAGTATGGTCAGTTTCACACCATCCCATGGTAAAGAAACACCTTCTGGCTGGATGTCAATGGCAGCATTAATTGCTATATTTCCTTGTTGCTTTATTTCAATATTTACTTGAGCTAAGTATACCTGCTCTCTAAATGCCATGTTCCAAGATCCATCTATAGCTTCATAACCTTTGAAATTTGTCTCAATTTCAAAACCTCCCGATAAAGCAGGGATATCCTGTCCATTCAATGACAATTTGGCCATCACTTTCTTAGTATCAAACTGACCTTCTATCTTGAAGGAATTCTGAAAGTCATAACTGATACTGTAATTTTTTTTTAAAGAATTAGGCTCTGAATCTAAGGTAAAACTGATGTTCCCATTTTTAAAGTATTCTCCAATTCTAATTTGAATTTTAAAATTAAGAGCAGTGTGGTGGTGGGAAAAGTAAATCTCACCACTCTGGGAGAGTTTAAGGGGAATATCAAGTATTAATTGGTATTCTCCTAAATTTATTAAATGAGATGTCAGTGATAAGGCGACATTCCTTTCTGAGAGCTTCAAAGTTCCCTCTATTCCCAAAGGACCAAGAGGAGTATTAAGAACAACTGATCCTTGACCCTCTAAGACATTGTATGTTAAAAGAAGTGAAAAATCTTTAGGCTTAAGCTCTGGAGTAATGAGGATGATTTCCAGGAGTTGTTTTTTCCAAGAGTCATGGTAATTATACCTTGTATCAATCACATATGTCCTTCCAAATTCTTTTGTGGTTAACTTTGCTTGGTAATGAACCTCTGACATATTTATAATAGGATGAAGGAATTCAAATTCAATTTTCTCATATTCTTCAAATGAACTTGAAAAGGTAAACTTTATCTCATTTTTATCACCTGTCATAAGAGAATATCCATTTAACTGAAATTCAATATCATCTTGGACACTCAGTATCTTAATACTTTCACTCATCCCTTCAGTTTCATGAATGAACTCCATGTGGTATTTTTGGAAAGTGTGAAGACTTGATGACATATCAGTAATGAATGAAAATACATTTTCATTAGATTTATATTCTATCTCACTTTCAGTATAGCCATTGGTAGTCATAAATTTGTAATTTGCCGTTTTAATTTCTTCCCTAAAATCATAGGAAATTGAGAGATTGGCATAATCAAAACTGGAGGCTGATGTGAACTCTAGTTCCATATTGCCAAAGTTAGTCATTATGTTTGTTTTGCCTGTCAGTGTCATTTCCACAAGAAAATCAGAAAGTGAAAATGAGAAAGTGACATTTAACTCAATATTTGCTCCCTGGATGTAATATTTGGCTGTGAGCAAGAGTAACTGGTCATCCAGCAGTTCAATGCTAACTTCAGCTTCAGTTGGAGAGTAGGAATTTCTAAAGACAAGGTAAGATGTATTAGATGAAGGTTCATAAACCTGCAGCCTTGAAGAATGTTCCTCTTTACTCTGTTCTAAAAATGCCAGACCAAATGAAACTTGTGGATATAACTCAGTTTCAATCTTAAGGTCAATTTCATCCTGTTTCACATGACCTGTACCATTAAATTTAAAGAGCAGTCCATAGTCATGAACAGATAAATCACAATATACACCAAGTCTTTTTTTTTCTAAAGTGTATTTGAAATTAAACTCAAATATAGCATCGTCAACACAATTTAACTGGATATCTGTACTCAGTGCTAGGGATAAGAAAGACTGGTCAAGTGAACTTGTTAAATTGAAACACATCTGAGGTACTTGCATAAGTATTATAATGCCATACTGCTCACCTGCTTTCAAAATAAAAGTAAAGTTAAAATTTTCCCAATTTGTAATTGGCATTTTAAGATGAAGGTGTGACTCCGGTAGGCCAAGCTTTAAGCTTCCAGTAAACCAGCTCTTATCCTCATTGACATCAACAACCAAATTAATCATTAAACCTTCTTGTGTTACAGAAATATCTAAATTAACATCAGTTTTAAAATTAACAATAATATCATTTTCTATTTTGATGGTAATTCTGCTAGAACTGCCTGGCACATGTGATATATATCTCATTGTTGCATCAAAATTATTTTGGTTAACTGTTAATTTTGCAGTTACAGCCAAATCACGCTTCTGTTGAATTGCCACATGTCCAGAAATCTTGGAAATATAATCAATGTCTGAATCCATATTTATAATAATCATTTTCTTTACCTTGCGTATAAGCCAATTAATATTACCCTTAAGGTATTGGAACTTTGAACCATCCTCATCAGTTCTCTGAGCACTAATGGTATAAATCTTGTTTGAAAGTCGACAAGATATCTCATACTTTCTGGGTTTACCAGGCATAACAAGTCCTCTAAAGTCTCCAATATTTTCATTATAATATATATGAATAGACCAATGAGGACTGACATCATCTAGATAGATTGTAAATTTTGCTTGGAAAATCTCCTTAGTTAAACTCACTACCAGACTTAATTCTTTTTTGTCAAAAGTTTTATTACTGTATATTACTTCATATAAAACTCCATATCCCATACTTAATTTATGACTATAGTCAACAGAACTATTTACATTTCCTTTGTACTGCCAGTCTCCATTTTTAAACAGCCCATTCACATGGCCAGTATAAAACAAAATGCTGTTAAATTTAATATCAATTTCCAAACTTACTTCAAAATTTCCAAAGATTTCTAGATCAGAGTTTATTTCAATAGTGCCTTCAAAGGCATAATTGTGAATATCAGTAACGTCAGCTGTTAATCTTAACTGGCCAATCTGAGCAGTGTCATTGTTTTCACTAAGTACTTTCAAGATTACGAGAGCATTAACTTTGGGATAGCTGGCTTCAAAAACAACCTGGAAAACGAATAAATCTTTCCCATCTCTTGCAAAGTTAAAATACAAGTTTGGAAAATCACCTTTTCCTTTCTCATACTTCATTTCAGACTGAAGATTTCTTTCGAAATCACCCGTGTTTATGTTAAAGATGACACCATCCAGTAAATCTGTTGTCATAACAAAAAAATTGTCATTCCAACTGCCCTCAACTTTTCCTTTATACTGAGAATCTATGCTTAACAACAGCTTCAGATTCATATCCACTTCTGTGATATTTACGATATTTACATTAACAAGGAAATCATATGATATGAATTCTTTATTCAGCCATCCTTGACTGAAATTCAAATGACTTTTGCCTTGCACATAAAAGTTAGAACCATAGCTAACTTCAACACTTGCTAAGTATTCCGAATCTAATCTATGTATCCATTTCATTTCAATGTCATGCAAAAAGAAAGAGGTCACCTTCACTACAAGATTGGACTGGTACCAGTAAAGTGTGTCAGTGGATATAATTGCAAGTGTGAGTAATGGAGTGTCACTGTATGATGCATCAAACATGTACTCTGTTACAGAATTGCTCTCTTGCATTGAAATTTGTGCTTCATAGGCTTCAGTCCAAGGGGAGGAGAAAGAAATGCTTGCATTAACAAAAGATAAATCACTGTTTGAATTAAAAGACAATTTGCCTAAAATAACATCTCCATTACCTGGTAGTGTGATCTGTAATAAACCTGACCCTCCTAGGTGGTGCTGCAGTTCAAGTGTGTGATCCACTATGAAAATTTGGTCATCCCAAGACAATGATATTCGAGTTACATGTGGGCCTTCTTCTTCTGTGTGAGAAAATGTTAGGTCAAAGTTATGATCAAACAGGTTGAGTAGAGAAAGATGGCCTTTAGCACTGATGGGGACAAAATTTTCATCCAAATCTACATCTATATCATATGTTATCGTTAAAGTGTTCACTGAGCCTTCCACTTGTTGACTGAAGCCACTCACTGAAAAATTTTGTACGAGATCCACTGTGATCTGAAGCGCATTGTGAGTAAGGTATAAGTGAGCGTTTGTCTCTTCTAATGACGAATAATTTGTACTAAGTTCACCTGTCCAAGAGGAAATGAATTCCCAAGATGACTGGAAATCAATATTTATGCTAAAACTATCAATATTATGTTCAACTGTTACATTTATAAGTAAGGGTTCAGTCCATGGAGTGTTAAGTTCACTAAGACCATAAACTTTCTGTTCATTCCAAGATTCTTCTTGTTTCCCCAAAAATGAGAGTGATATTTTTTCTTCCATCCCCGTTAGAATTTCAAATCCCAAATGATCATCCGAAACATTATACATTCCATGTAACTGGAATGGCACTTCTAACATTGGAGTTTGGAAACTTAACTCCATATCAAATGATTTTTTCCAACCAGAGAAGTCAAACGTGGTGTTTGCTTCAACCTTCCATGGATTGTGGGAGTCTGTTAATGCTAAACTTGCTCCACTCTCAGAGTGATGGCTATCACATCTGTGGTATATGTGAACGTATGAATCACAATTATTGCCGTCCTCATATAATAACTTAACCTCAAAGTCAGTTGGGCTACTTAACTGGGCTTCACCACGGATCTGAAAAAAATTGTTATACTTCCATCAACAATTTTTTTTTTAACTTATTACAGATTAAACCTAGTAAACTACTGAAGAGTGAGATACAGTTAATAATAATATATGCAAAACAACCACTGGGAAGAATTTAAGCTATGTTTGATAAGTCTTTGACCAACCCACCCGCATCATAACGGGACGGGTGCAATGTCAGATGTGACCATGAGGTGATATCTCAGCCTAATATAGCCTTGTGGTGTTTTATTATTATTACAGGTCCTTGATAATGTGAGAAATCAAGAAAGTGTTTGTAATTTCAAAAATTTTTCTCAGTGGTTGCTTTCAATAGTATTGTGATATCACCTGTTTACCATGATTTTATTGAATAATAATAATACATCTTTCTTTCTTTCTTTCAACACGTTGGCCATTTCCCACCGAGGCAGGGTGGCCCAAAAGGAAAAACGAAAGTTTCTCCTTTTACATTTAGTAATGTATACAGGAGAAGGGGTTACTAGCCCCTTGCTCCTGGCATTTTAGTTGCCTCTTACGACACACATGGCTTACGGAGGAAGAATTCTGTTCCACTTCCCCATGGAGATAAGAAATAAGAACAAGAACTAGTAAGAAAATAGAAGAAAACCCAGAGGGGTGTGTATATATATATGCTTGTACATGAATGTGTAGTGTGACCAAAGTATAAGTAGCAAGATGTACCTGAAATCTTGCATGTTTATGAGACAGAAAAAAGACACCAGCAATCCTACCATCATGTAAAACAATTACAGGCTTTCGTTTTACACTCACTTGGCAGGACGGTAGTACCTCCCTGGGTGGTTGCTGTCTACCAACCTACTACCTAGATAATAATACATATATATACAATAAAAAATTAATGCAAGTGACAAAACTGAATTAGACTATGTATTTACCTTTATCTCATCCACATTAATTTCAACAAAGGTAACTGATGAGGTGTCACTGGGAATTTCAAAAGTGATTCCCAAATCATGAAGCTGAGACAATGGTGTTGTTAAATTGAAATTAAAGCTTGTTACATCATCTTCAAACCAACCATCACGCCTCTTGAGTGTCATGTGTCCCTTGATGACATCATTACCATAGCCAAATGAAGCCTGGAACGAAAGCATTAGCAATTAGCATAAACACTTCTCTTCAATAGCAGTAGCCACAAGTCCCTTACTCAATAAGATTAAGCCATTACAATAAATAAAAGCAATATCAGCTATTGTACAAAAGCTATATCCATGGTCACTTGTGCTGAAAGATTTGAGATCAAAGGTGTCAAAATGGAAAATGAAAGTGGAACAAAAATATGAGAGAATGTAATGTTCTGTTATAGGATTAACAACAGTGAATATCTGATAAGAAAGTGTAGTGTGAGTATCCTGTGGCCATATTTGAAGACAGGGTACACAATTTGCAAGTTTCTGACAGCAAAAGCTATGAAGTAGCAGTAAAAATAAGATTGGAATGCAGCTTCACAGATGGAGGCTAGAGATTCAAAACTAGTTGCAACACTGGGTACAGTAATCAAGTTTGAGCTGATGAAGAGCAGGGTAGCACCAATTCCTCAGGTCAAAGACAATTCACCAGTATTAAGACATCCTTCCCTTGATGTTGAAAATATAAAGATAAAACATGTAAAGAAGAAACTGAGTATGCAAGATACATAGTGTATGGCACACGAAGCTGTTCAAGTTCAGTCACGAACATAGTAAACATAAAAATAGAGTATCATACTAACCCATACACTCTGCATGGTGTCATCATTGAAATGGTTAAGGCTTAAGTTGGAGGAGAAGACTTGACCTGAAGGTAAAGTAATTCTTGCTTGTGTTGATCCTTCAAAAACTCCTACATTAGGAAGCTTGTATTCTCCATTAATAATGACCTCACTCTCTAGAAGCCGAAGACTGCAATTGAAAGTTTTCTCACTGAAATAAAAGATAAAATAATATTCAGTGTACATAATTATTCTCCATGGGGAAGTGGAACAGAATTCGTCCTCCATAAGCCGTGCGTGTCATAAGAGGCAACTAAAATGCTGGGAGAAAGAGTCTAGTAACCCCTTCTCCTGTATAATATATCCACTTGAGTTTTTCTTTTTGGGCCACCCTGCCTCAGTGGGATATGGCCGGTTTGTTGAAAGAAGAAGTATATAATTATTTTATTTTAACAAACCAGTCATAACCCAATGAGGTAGGGTGACCCCCAAGAACAGACAGGTGGTTCGATGAAGTGATGAGGAAAATTTGACAGGACAAGGAGAAAAGGTATGCCTTGAAAAGTAAATGGACCCTTCTCACCCGTCTTGAGTAATGGAATGAGCAAGTATCGGACAGAAACTCCTAAACTGATCAGTCAAGAAGAAGAAGACTCCCATGGATGGCTGATACTTGCACCAGTTAACATTTCTCTTTTCCTTATAAGACATAAATAGTCTGAAGTATGTTTAATCTCTCTAATATACATAGAGTATACAGTTTTATCATGACCAGTTATGACAGTGACATCATTGCATCTTGGATATTAATGTTCAGTACAATAATTCATATACTGTGCATTGTTAGTGGACTTTAAAGCTGGGAATAACTGCATGAAATTGTGTAACTATATTAATATTGAATACTCCTTAACTGTAAAGACTGGCAATAAGAGTTTATAGTCTCTAATATGGAGTGGTGAAGAGGTGGTGTGTATGGATTGCTGATCTACCCCAGAATCCCTCTTCAAACAACTTTTTAGTGGAGCAATTCTTATTGTTGTTCCATGCCCCAGTTTAGTAGTGAGGGTCAAGCTAGATATGTTAAAAAGCCAATCTACACTTGAAATCGTTCTTTCTTAAATAAAAGTAATGCTACTATGGATTAGCTTAGTGAGTGAGTTTAACTTAAACAAGCTTAGAGGGTGTTTCCAATGTCCATAAGAGTGGGAAACAATCCCTGTTCCAGGACAGGCAACCTCCCCAAAGAGGAAAGCTTCCACCTGCCCAGAAATGGAAGGATCAAGGGCAGAAATGGGATCTCCAGATTCAAAGGGGACAGGTGCCCTGCAGAAATCACTGGAGCCCTTGTGAATCTTGAGCACCTAATGGGGAAGTCAGTGGCTGGTGGGCACAACAGAGTGCAACATTGAGAAAGCCACCAGGTCACCAGCTACTGAAGAGCTATCTGCAACAGTATCAGTCACCAATGAAACAGATAAGAATTCCAGGGCCCATAAGACCCATTAGACCCCAGAGGACACAAACTCCAGGGAAGTGGGGGTTTGTGCCTTCTTGACTGATACTGGTGCCCATTGACTGAGATGACTGCATCATGCCAATAGCACATGAAGGGGCATCTCATGACACCTTACAGCTCACAAAAATGGAGCCATCCCACGCTAAATCATCTCAAGGACCAAAATGTATAAAAGAGCTTGTTCTATTTAGTACAAAAAACCTAGAAGAGCAGTAAGGACTGGAACAAATTTTGAAGACAGCCAGAGAGGTTCCTAAGGGGGCCCAGAAAAATGAAGTTCATGTCAAGAAAGCATCAGTGGAGAAAAGAAATTGGCATGTACAACACTGCAAACAATTGACAACAGGGACTCTGTACTGATACACTCCCAGTTGATTCTGGCCACTTCATCAAGTGAGCAACAACAGGTGATTTGAAGCAAAAGGTGAGAATAAGAGTGAATAAGGTGTGACATTCTAAGAAATTGTAATCTTCTTGGGGCCCCAAAAAAAAGATTATGGTATCAATAAAAAATTATCCACAGCTCTCACCTGTCTATTTGAAGCTGAGCTTGGAAGAGGTGGTCCTCACGAGTTGTGATGTCTACTCCATACATCTGATGCTCTGGTGAAACTTGTTTTTCAAATTTCATCTGAAACATTAAACTACAAGTGAATTAAAATTCTAATTAGTCTCTGATGCCCAAAAAAAGTTATTTTGATAACTTTGCAAGGCAATCAATGTCTTCTTCTTTCAACACGTCGGCCGTTTCCCACCGAAGCAGGGTGGCCCAAAAGAAAAAACGAAAGTTTCTCCTTTTACATTTAGTAATATATACAGGAGAAGGGGTTACTAGCCCCTTGCACCCGGCATTTTAGTCGCCTCTTACGACACGCATGGCTTACGGAGGAAGAATTCTGTTCCACTTCCCCATGGAAGTATCAGATGAAAACTATTATTATATTAATGGAATACAATACTGACAAGTATATAAGTAAACACATGTTCAACATTTGGGTACTTATTATCAAAACATTTCAACAATAAAGATATGCAACCATTGAACATATCTTACAGATGAAAATGATTACAAAATACCACACATGGTACATGCTTGATTACATACAAGTAATTTACATCCTGTAACCTACTGCATGTTATATTCCAAACAAGTGCTATACCATGTGGGTCATGAAGGACTGTAATGAATGTGAATACATCAGATTTGTAAATAGTGTTGAGTATACAACGTATTTTATATAAACAAGGTTATCTTTCAAAATGTAAAAATTGTATGAAAGTTGAATTGTAAATTTGTGTATTACAATTGTGAGTCACACTTCAGCTATTAATCTCTAGTGGGGTAAAAATTATTTATGAAATGTTAGGAGAACAGTCAATTCATTAAAAGTTACGAAGCTATTGATCATTATATAGGAGAGTGGTTAGTAGAGCTCCTCCACATGGGTGTCTCTATAAAGGGTGACTGCCAGAGTTTCTTCATTACCATTAATCTGCATTTGCTACAATTCATCTCACTGAATGAAAACTTAGCCACTCTTTCCATGATTATTGATAAATAGAATCCAAAAGACCAATATATAGGGAATCTTTAATTAAACCAGGTAACATGAAAGGTAGTAGAGTGCACACAGTTTACTATCTGCAAATTCAAAAAGGTAAATACAGTGGACCCCCGGAGTTCGTACTGCTCCAAACTCGAACAATTATGTATGTAAGTGTATTTTTGTAAGTGCTTTTGTAAGTGTATTTTTGGAGGTCTAAAAGGACTAATCTAATTTACATTATTCCTTATGGGAACAAATTCGTTCGGTAATGGCACTTGAGCAGCATTCTGGAACGAATTAATGACGAGCTCCGGGGGTCCACTGTACTGTAAATATACACAGCACTACTTCAAAGCCACATTAGGGAAAAACAACAAAGGATCGGGTGATAACACATGAAATGAGAGGAAATACTCACATATATAGACAGGGATGAATACAATGAACATAATAGAAAGTTCCACTGTGCTTTTATATCAGCAAGGACCAGTACTAGAGATGGAAAGAAGGAACTATCAAGCAGTAAGATGACTTCCAAAGATGTTAAGGGACTCTTGCTTGAACCTGATGACACTTCAAAGGCACTTGACCTGATGAAATATCACTAATCCCAAAAGAATTAGCTGAGGTACTATTCAAGCTTCTCATTCAAATGTTCAATAAATCATCAGGGACAAGTAAATATCTGTATTATACAAGAGAGAGACACTAAGCCCTGGATTACAGATTCATATTTATAATAAGTGTGCCAAGCAAGCAAGCTATTAGAGAAGGTGACAAGAAGACTGGTCAAGCACCCAGGAACACAAAATATTCACAGAACAATATCATGGTTTTAGGAATAGCATGCCAGGCCCCCACAAACCTCAGAGACATAGAAGACTGGCCAAGATCAAATAGGTGAGAAAAGGATGAGCAGACTGTAAGAAGGCATTTATGTGCCACACAGAAGGCTACTTGACAAACTGAAGAAAGAGGCTGAGAAGGAAAACTAACATAACTCACAGAATAATTGAATGACTGGATACAAAGAATGACAGCGAGATAAGAAATATTAAGATGGGACAGTGGTGTATGTACTTCAGATATCAGTATAAGGCCATATATTTATCCTTGAGTATATAAATGACTTACCAACAGGGGCAATCTCCTTGTTTGCAGATAAGTTTAGATTTTATTCATAATTTTAACCCAGAGGGTTAGACATCCAGGATAACTCAACAAAGTCAGGACATCATTGGCTACTGGCTGTCTTATTGCCTTTAATCTTCTCTTCCAGGATGTAAACCCACAATAGTTGGCTAGAACCCAAGTATACATGTACTTCCTACTTTCTGCTAAGTGTACAGGGCAGCAGGAGTAAGGAAATATGTCCATTTGGCTACTGAAGCTTGCTGATGTGTCTACATCCTAAAAATAATGAGTTGGGTGTAAGAGACAAAGGATAGCAGAAGGCTGCAGAACATGAATAAACTATTAATATTACGTATTCTTTCTTTCAACGAACCGGCTATATCCCACCAAGGCGGGGTGGCCCAAAAAGAAAAACAAAAGTTTCTCTTTTTAACTTTAGTAATGTATACTGGAGAAGGGGTTACTAGCCCCTTGCTCCCGGCATTTTAGTCTCCTCTTACGGCACGCATGGCTTACGGAGGAAGAATTCTGTTCCACTTCCCCATGGAGAAGAGAGGAAATAAACAAGAACACGAACTAGTAAGAAAATAGAAGAAAACCCAGAGGGGTGTGTATATATATGCTTGTACATGCATGTGTAGTGTGACTAAAGTGTAAGCAGAAGTAGCAAGACAGTGGCTGCTGTCTACCAGCCTACTACCTAGGATTATTATTATTACTGTTATTATATTCATGGGTAAGTGCTCAACCCTTAGGAATCATAAATCACCTAGTGAATGGGTGGTGATCAGATCTGATCCAAGGAAAAGAAAGGAAGAATAGGTCTAATTCCTTGGCTTAAGAGCCCCTCACCAACATCAAGGCACCCCATTTAACAGAAAAGATTATAAAAATGTTCAAATATGTGGTTGCTGGAATATAGCCCTAGTAAACGCATGGCAATGAAGGAGAAATAAGGAAGGAAACAACCAAGGAAGACCTGGGAAAGCTACTGCCCAAAATCTATTTCCTTAAAAACACAAAACATCGACAGTACACGGAGAGATAACATTAAATTTTTTATACAATTTTTATTTGAATCCAATACTACCTGAAAGGCTGGGTCTTCCTCATCACTGCTATTCCATACCAAAAACTCAAAAAGATAGTCTGGAGATGTCTGAAAATAAGGATAATTTATGAACAATATTTTAACTAAAGATACATTAATTATGGCAAATGAACATTAATTATGAAATTAACTTTCAAGAAAAACAATTTTTTTTTTAACATGCTGGCCATCATCTCCCACCAAGGCAGGGTGACCCCCCAAAAAAAAAAAAAACATTTTCACTATCAGTTACACATATCACAGGCCAGGTTGCAGCAGCGACCTCCAAACTTCTTTGAAGGAAACATGGCCACACCGAGAAGTGCACAGATGGGTTTCTTACACTCCACTGATCCAACCCACAAAAAAATATACTTATGTAAAAAGCATTAGTTTATTCTTTAATGTCATCAAAAGTAAAAGTTTTTATTTACTACCACATATACCTACATTCAAATAATAAAAAGAAGATTGCAACAAATCACCTGATGCACTCTTGACACTAAACCTTATGATATGAAGCTGATTTGCCTGAAATGCACTGCATACTAGCTTTCTCTTGTGCCTACCAATGTTTAATTTCACATAAACTTCATTATTTTTGTACCACAAAGATATAAATATTTGTATTTGTATCTGACTGCACTTTTTAAAGCTTTTAAACTATTCAGCATTAAACATACACTGTTGTGAAGGCTCTCATTCCTTCTCACAGTTTTGTAGTACTATAGGGCTTTGTGCCTTATTGTCTGGGCACTAGCAGGGTCCCTTTCCTGGTTCTGCCCTCAATCCACACATTCAGCAACATTTCTATCTTGTTTGGCTGTGTTTGACATTCTTATTTATGTTGTCACAATCTGAACAAGCTCTTATTTTCTTCTGAATGCTTCTAATTGTATAGATGGCAGATTTTCTCATGCCAAAAGTTCAGACAGTTTGCACCATAAACACAACTTTGTAACATATCTTAAATTTCTATTTTTTTAATACCCTCAAAACCTCATGCTTATTCTTCTTAGCACCTCCAGCAACACTAGTATGCCTCTTGGCTGCTATGGTTAAAATCCAGAGACAAGATGGGGTAACAAGACTCAAAACATTTTCAAAACACATACCAAGTAAGGCAAGTGATGCTCTCATGAAGCAACTGAAGCAGTGTGGGTTAGGGATGAAACTGTGCTTCCCCAGATACTTAACCCTCAGGCCTAACTTGGTTGGAAAAAAAAAATCCACAGCATGGACTACCAAGATCTTGCAGATAACCTAATGATTCCACACTTACAAAGCATACTATCAAGGCTTTTTTAAGCACTATGCGAATAAGATGCACTTTTTTTCATTGTGTTAAAATAGAATATCCTGCAAAAAGCCAACATCACACACAAGAATCTACCTTCAGTATTTCGAAAGGACAATTGAAACGTTTACCGACGACTCGGAGTTACGACGGGCTCTCCCACGAGTTAAAATTGTATGCCATATGAGAACTTGGGTCACGCATCTCAATCTCCTTCTTACAGCCACTCAGTACACTAGCTTTTAAAGTCTCCAAGACTACAAGTGCAGCAGAGTATCACTCTGAAAAAGGGTTTACTATGTTCTCAGATTCTAAATTTTTGGGGACCTCTAGGAATGTAAGCCTTGCAAATCTGGGGGTTTAACTGTAATCCTAAACCCCAAGGACAACTACAGTATGGAAAAATCTCTCAGGTACAACTATAACAGAGATAAATGTATACAATTCTTTATTGCAAATATAAAAGATAAACATTATGGGAGAATAATTAAGGAATATTACTTACTTCAGTTATTACTTGCAGGATTTTATTATTTTCTAGTATGACTTTTACATTTTTCTTGGTAGCTTCTATGACAGCTGTGTATTCAATATTATAAGACCAGTCAAACCATTTAAGCTGAAAATAAATAAAATTGCATTAATTTTCACTCTGATAAAAATGTTAGGGATTTTTTTTTGTATGATTTAATCATGAACAAGCGATGCATGTGTGCATTTGTATGTTCAATAATAAAAATTTTTGCTACACAAGTAGAGACAGTCTTGGAAGAGAACAGATTGCAGTGAAGGAAGAGAAGACAAGAACCTAACTTATGAACAAGCTACACTTCGGAGGTTCCAACTTACAATCTGAAACAGTACTTATTATCCTGTAGTAAACAATAGTACAGTATGTCCTCTACTAACAAACGAGATACATTGACGAAAATCTTATGCAACTTTAGTGTTTGGAACCTGAAACCTTTTTTTTTTCATAGAAACGCATGTTGTAAGTCTAGATGTAACAACAATAATCTGCATTTAATTTTATGTGTATTTTTTAGCAGTGAAAGTGAAAACAGTATACCATACTGTACTGATCTAAGATAGGCTCCTATATCTTTCTTTCCCTTATCAGACAAAACCTACTTCATGCTGTTTGGAACGAGATTTAAATATCCAATTTAACATATTGATTAATAGATCCCACATTACAAGACCCACTGAAGGCAAATTTTTAGGTTTACACCTTGACTGTAACTTTAAATTTCTGACCTACATCCAACATATATCCAAGAAAGTATCCAAAACAGTAGGCATACTTTCCAATATATGGTACTATGTACCCCAAATGGCACTGCTTACACTGTACCACTCTCTAATCTACCCTTACCTCACCTATGGTATTTGTACTTGGGGATCAACAATGACCAGTCACCTTAAACCATTAACAACACAACAAAACGCTGCTGTGCAGCTCTTCAGGAGCTTGAACTTACTTAATATACAAAATATACACTCAAATTATTGTAGCTACTATTTATACAGAACATTAAACTCTAATATAAATCCTCCTCTCAAACTTCTCCTTGATAGCTACAACAGAACACACAGGCATAATGCAAGGCACAAAACACTCTTCGACATCCCTTGTGTCCGTCTCACACTATGCAAAAATGCAATGCTGTACATATAAAGGGCCCTAAGATCTGGAATTCATTGCCCGAACCAGCAAAAGGTCCCCTGCCTGCAAATCAATTTAGGGCTATACATAAAAATTATGTCATCCCCCAAAATTAACCATACAACACTATGCTAAATTATTCAACCAGTTTGAAATGACTCAAAAAATCCCCCCAAAATTACGACTGCTTAATCAATTTAAAACATTATGCATACTTAAAAATGTACTGTTGTAACATTGCAAACTGTACGAACTGTAATACAGTGGACCCCCGAGTTTCGGTCATAATTCATTCCAGAAGGCTGCTCAAGTGCCATTACCGAACGAATTTACTCCCTTAAGGAATAATGTCAAGTAGGTTAGTCCATTTCAGACCCCCAAAATTACACTTACAAAAGCACTTACAATATTACACTTATATAACTGTACGATTTCCGAGGTGACCGAAACTCGGGGTCCACTGTACTGTTATTTGTTTTATGCTACCTCACTACTATAAATCTCATTAATTATAAAATTCTTTGGCTATCTCACTTTAGTAATAAGGTGAAGTAATGAATAATTAATAATTACCACCCTATAACCCCATGTCTAGTTTTAAGCAGTCTGTAAACATTAGCATTAGTCTGTCCGAAATGCCCCAGCATGTTAGTGGCTTTCTTTTTGTACTTCTTTTTTTCTTAACAAGTCGGCCATCTCCCACCAAGGAAGGGTGACCCAAAAAAGGAAGAAACATTTTCACCGTCATTCACACATAATCACTGTCTTTGCAGAGGCCCTCAGTTATGGCAGTTTAGATGTCACTCCAAACAGCAAATAGCCGATACCCCTCCTTTAAAGTGCAGGCATTGTACTTCCCACCTCCAGGACTCAAGTCCAGCTAAACGGTTTCTCTGAATCCCTTCACAAAATTTTACCCTGCTACACTCCAACAGCTTTATAAAATGTAAATAAAGTAAATTACACATTGTTACCTTTGCCAAGAAATAAATTTGTTCGTTTGTTTTTACCTCAGGCTTACCAAAATATTGTTATTCTTTTCTTAATTCACTAAATTACTGCCACCCTATCATCCACTAACTGTCTCATTCATTAATTTATTCACTTTCTTTTACCCAATGATGCAGTTCTCCATGTACTCCATCTGCCTCTTACTCTTATTCTAAATTTAAAATAAAATATTAAATACTGTAGTGTACTGTGCAAAATACTGATTACTGCCACCCTGTCATCCACTAACTGTCTCATTCATTAATTCATTCACTTTCTTTTACCCAATGATGAAGTTCTCCATGTACTCCATCTGCCTCTTACTCTTATTCTAAATTTAAAATAAAATATTAAATACTGTAGTGTACTGTGCAAAATACTGAATTAATAACATACAATATATTATTAACAGTATAATCTCACATTACTTCTGCCAGTGAAGTTTTGCCAGGCTTGATCAGAAGTGGCATGAAATGAAGCTGCAGCTTGGTGAGTATCATAACCTCCATATAACTCCAGAGTACCATTGAAGGGTTGCTTCTGCTTGTAATCCACCTCAAGGAGGAATGCTGCAACTGCTTGTCCCACAGTGCTACTCATCTATAAACCAACAAATGCCCAGGTGTTATGGTCCTTTTACTCCACACAACTAGAGCAAACTAATACACAGAAAATAGCAGTATATGTAATCTCACTTTATTTAGACTTTTTACAAATTCATATATTTTATTTTAAATTCAAAATGATAAATGATTAAAATGATCAATGAATATGAAACAAAATTACATATAAATCTAATTATATGACAACACTCACATTTGTTAATAATGAATTCATAAGACCACCAACTAGGCTTTATAAACTTGAAGTTGGGAGCCATACAACAATCATTTACTTGAAAAAATAATAAGACCAAGACAAGAGTCCATTATGTATATATGTACAGTATTGATGTGTACAATGTATGAGGAACCAAGACATAGTGAAACTATTTAAGATAAATAGCAACCCTCCCTTTCTACTCTGTTTCTCTTCCCTCTCAATCCACCCTTCCTTCCCTTCCTTAGGAAATTTGCCAAAAAACGAAAATTTTCACCACTTGGAGGCCTATTTCAGGCCACTCCCAATCTGAAACTAACCCAGATTATCTCCATTTCACTAACATATATTCTGGTCTATCAAGTGACACTAAGAAACTGCCAATGATACCATAAAAACCACCCTAGAAAACACCTCAAATTTGCTATTTTAACCCAAACACAAAAGTGAGATGTTAGCTGCTCCCATCACGCACTGCACGAGGCAGGAATCTTTTAGACACCGTTCACATCTACAGTGGTACCTCAGTTTACGATATTAATCCGTCAGAGAGGGCATATCTTTAGTCGAAACAATCGTTACCCGAATCAATTTTCCCCATAAGAAATAATGGAAATAAATTTAATCCGACCAAGACTTCCAAAAGTAGTTAAATAAAATATTTTTTAGAACTTTTTGACATTAAATAATACACAATTTAATGAAGAATAACTAAATACACATGTAAATATTGTACAATAACATGTCACTTACATTTATTGAAGAGTTGCTGATGTGTGGAGGATGGGAGGAGGGGAGAAGGGGAGAAGGTGGAGTAGTATGCTAGTGTTTGGAAGGGGAATCCCCTTCCATTAACACTGCAGGTACCAAGTTCTTTTCTGGGGTTACTTCCCTTTTTCTTTGAATGCCACTAGGACCAGCTTGAGAGTCACTGGACCTCTTTCTAACAATAAATCTGTCCAGGGAGCTCTGTGTCTGGCGATTCTTTAACACATCCCTGAAATGACACACCACTGTGTCATTGTACAGGTATCTCCTGCTAACTGTTTCTCGTTGATCCACACCAACAACAACCTTTCCACATCTTCCAGCACTTGTGGTCTCTGTTTTGTGAACACAGATGAACCTTTTGCAACAACAGCTTCCTTGATTTTACGTGTATTTTTCTTGGCCACAATGGTAGCGATGGTAGAAAAGGCTTTACCATACAGCCTGGCCAGCTCACTGATACGAACTCCACTTTCATATTTTTCTATTATCTCCTTCTTCAGTTCTATCGTACATGTATTTCTGTTCCTCTTTGCCACAGGCTTACTACTAGGAGCTTTCCTTGGACCCATGGTAGCTTATTTAGCAGTTGCAAGCACTAAAACAGTGGAATAATGACAATATACTGGTATGAATGCGTGGGTGTGGGTGGGTGGTCGCTCTCGCTTGTAAACAATAACACACTGACGCTCCCTGGAGTGCGCGCTCAGCTGGGCGCCACGCAGACACGTCCGGTACGAATGTCGTTACCCGAAGCAAACATCGTAACCCGCTATCATTTTTTTTACGTTATAAATATCGTTCTTCTTCTCTTTATTAGTAAATTTGTAGGGGAAAGGGGGTTACGCCCTTGCCCCCGGGAAGGGGCCTTCGACACGCATTGCTTACGGGGGAAAAGATTTTTTTTCCCCTTCCCCATGGACAATAAAAAAATAAAAAGAACAAGGCTATTAAAAAAAAGAAGAAAAACCTAGATCTTTTTTTCTTTCAACATCGCCGCCTCCCCCCCAAGGGGGGGGGCCCCAAAAAAAAACAAAATTTCCCAACATTTATAATATAAAGGGGAAAAGGGGGTTTTAAAAACCCTTTCTCCCAGCATTTTAGTCCTCTTTCGACACCCTGGCTTCGGGGGAAGAATTCTGGGGTTTCCCCTTTCCCCTGGAGATAAAAGGAAATAAGAACAAAAACTAGTGAAAATAGAAGAAAACCCAGAGGGGGGTGTATATATATCTTGTACATGTGTGTAGTGTGACCCAATGTAAGTAGAAGAGCAGATTTTCCCGTTTCCCGTGTGTTTTAGACAGAAAAAAAAAACCCCAAACCTACCATCATTAAAAAAAGTTTCAGGTTTCTGTTTCACAGTCCCCGGGGGCGGGGTACCTCCCCCCGGGGGTTCTGTCTACCAACCTACCCCCGGCAGGCCGGACTTGGGTTCGGAGATGGGAAGTACAGTGCCGGCACTCTGGGAAAGGGGGGGTGTTAATGTTGCAGTTTTTTGTAGTTAAAAAAACCCCCCTGGCAAGACAGTGATGGGTGTGATGATAAAGTTTTTCTTTTTGGGGCCCCCCTGCCCTTTTGGGAAAGGGCCCCCGTGTTAATAAAAAAAAAAAAAAAAAAGTTCTCCCAAACTATCGTTACCTGACAGCATGTTCCCCGGGGGTGATGACTTGCATAGAGCCATT
>WNWK01001373.1:0-282500 GCA_009830355.1 Cherax destructor
AGTTATCCGTAATCAAGGTAGGGTCAGAACTAGGTGCGGTATCAAGGGGCCCAGGGGTAGAGTCACGGATTAGGGCATCCATGGTTAGGCTACTTCTTTCTTTTTGTTTTTAAGAAAAAAAAAAGAAAAGAAAATAAAATTAAAAAAAAGAATAAAAAAGGGGGGAACGTGGAGGAATAGCTCCAAGGAGGAATGAAAGGGGCATAAATCCCCCTCCGCGCCCAAGAGGACCTCAACACCGCAAGTAGTGCAGATGCTGCATGGAACCCGTGCCATACCCTACCCTTCATGCCAGTAAACCAGCAATCCGGGATAGCAACCTCACATCCACCGAGCCACCTCAGCGGAAAGAGAGGGCGGCTGGATATCCGCTACAAAGCATACCGCCTTCGGCCACCACCCCCGGAATCCGAAAGGTGGCCTCCAGAGATACACCCGTCGCCTGAAAGATACCCAAGGCCACCCCCGGGAGACCGGAGAGGGATTGGGACATCCCTAGGCGATCCAGATTCCACGGCAAACTACACCACTGCCAAGAACCTCAACAGAATAGGAATGGACCACGGTACCCTTTCCCCTACCTAGGAACTAGAATGCCTGTGGAGAGAAGCTCCCAGGGTAAAAATGGGAAGGAAATAAGGGAGGGATGAGGAGGGGGAGGAGGAAAGGGAAAAGGGAGGATGGGGAAGATGGGAAAAGGGAGGATGGGGAAGATGGGAAAAGGGAGGATGGGGAAGATGGGAAAAGGGAGGATGGGGAAGATGGGAAAAGGGAGGGGGGATTGGGGGCTAATTATGTTCGGTCTGAGGAAGAAGACCAAAAGGTCCAATTCCTCAGACCGATAGCCTCTTTACCTCGTCAAGGAGCCCCCCTTAAAGAGGTCAATTTAGGGATCTACTTAGAAATCATCTCATCTCCCAAAATGTATTATTAAAATTTACCACTCTTTATATGTCTAGTAGTAAGTAGTGTGTAAACATTGGGATTAGTCTGCCTAAAATGCCCCGGCCTGGTATTGGCTTTCTTTGTGTCCATCAACACGGTTTATATACATCCACACATTGTAACTTATGTAAAGAACTAAAATTGTTTCTGTCTTTTTGGGTCACCTGCCAAGGTGTTGATAATAATAATAATAATAATAATAATAATAATAATAATAATAATAATGATAAAATATAGAAGGAAAATAAAACAAACTTTTATAACTACATTTAGTTTGTTAACTTTTACAAAAGTTTTCATACAAAAATGTTCATTATACAATCATAAAAAAATATACAAGTTTATATACTATCATCAATATAAGTGTAGGACGATGAACCACCATGATAATACTATCATCAATATAAGTGTAGGATGATGAACCACCATGATAATACTATCATCAATATAAGTGTAGGATAATGAACCACCTTGATAATACTATCATCAATATAAGTGTAGGATAATGAACCATCTTGATAATACTGTCATCAATATAAGTGTAGGATAATGAACCATCTTGATACTATCAATATAAGTGTAGGATAATGAACCATCTTAATACTATCAATATAAGTGTAGGATAATGAACCATCTTAATACTATCAATATAAGTGTAGGATAATGAACCATCTTAATACTATCAATATAAGTGTAGGATAATGAACCATCTTGATGCCAAGCCCATGTTGACACTTTACAGATCGCTTGTTCTATCTAGGCTGGAATATTGCTGCACACTAACTGCACCTTTCAAGGCGGGTGAAATTGCTGACCTTGAAAATGTGCAGAGAACCTTCACTGCACGCATAAGTGCGATAAACCACCTCAACTACTGGGAACGCTTGAAGTTCCTAAACCTGTACTCTCTAGAACGCAGGCGGGAGAGATACATTATTATATACACATGGAAAATTCTCGAGGGCTTAGTACCAAACTTGCACACAAAAATCACTCCGTACAAAAGCAAAAGACTCGGCAGGCGATGTAACATCCCCCCAATGAAGAGCAGGGGTGCCACTAGCACGTTGAGGGACAACACAATAAGTGTCAGGGGCCCAAGATTGTTCAACTGCCTCCCAGCATACATCAGGGGGATTACCAACAAGCCCCTGGCTGTCTTCAAGCAGGCACTGGACAGGCACCTCAAGTCGGTACCTGATCAGCCGGGCTGTGGTTCGTACGTTGGACTGCGTGCGGCCAGCAGTAACAGCCTGGTTGATCAGGCTCTGGTCCAACAGGAGGCCTGGTCACAGACCGGGCCGCAGGGGCGTTGACCCCTGGAATTCTCTCCAGGTAGACTCCAGGTAGATAATACTGTCATCAATATAAGTGTAGGATGATGAACCCTTGATAATACTGTCTTCAATATAAGTGTAGGATGATGAAACCTTGATAATACTGTCATCAATATAAGTGTAGGATGATGAACCACCTTGATAATACTATCATCAATATAAGTGTAGGATGATGAACCACCCTGATAATACTATCATCAATACAAGTCTACAAGGTATACATCAACTTGCATGTGTGTGTATTCACAGGCATAAAACATATACATCACCTTCTAAATGTATATGTATACAAGTCTAGTATGTATACATGAGCGTGTTTTAATACATGTGTAAACCAATATTAAAATAGTAACCATGGTAAGAGGGGGAGTGCTAAACCCGTAGGGATTATACAGTGCACGTGGGGGGGATGATGGAAGATATTCAGGCTTAATTCAGGGAACTGGAGCACAGATCCAATTCCCTAGATCAAGAGCCCCTCACCAGCATTAAGGAACCTCCTTTGAGGGGCCATAGATCAAGAGCCCCTCACCAGTATTAAGGAACCTCCTTTGAGGGGCCATAGATCAAGAGCCCCTCACCAACATCATGGAAACTCCCTTGAGGGGTCCTAGATCAAGAGCCCCTCACCATCATCAAGGAACCTCCCTTGAGGGGCCCTAGATCAAGAGCCCCTCATCATCATCAAGGAACCTCCCTTGAGGGGCCCTAGATCAAGAGCCCCTCACCAGAATCAAGGAACCTCCCTGCATGAATGCTACACTCCCTGCATGCCTGCTACACTCCCTGCATGAATGCTACACTCCCTGCATGAATGCTACACTCCCTGCATGAATGCTACACTCCCTGCATGAATGCTACACTCCCTGCATGAATGCTACACTCCCTGCATGAATGCTACACTCCCTGCATGAATGCTACACTCCCTGCATGAATGCTACACTCCCTGCATGAATGCTACACTCCTGCATGAATGCTACACTCCCTGCATGAATGCTACACTCCCTGCATGAATGCTACACTCCCTGCATGAATGCTACACTCCCTGCATGAATGCTACACTCCCTGCATGAATGCTACACTCCCTGCATGAATGCTACACTCCCTGCATGAATGCTACACTCCCTGCATGAATGCTACACTCCCTGCATGAATGCTACACTCCTGCATGAATGCTACACTCCCTGCATGAATGCTACACTCCCTGCATGAATGCTACACTCCCTGCATGAATGCTACACTCCCTGCATGAATGCTACACTCCCTGCATGAATGCTACACTGCCTGCATGAATGCTACACTGCCTGCATGAATGCTACACTCCCTGCATGAATGCTACACTCCCTGCATGAATGCTACACTCCCTGCATGAATGCTACATTCCCTGCATGAATGCTACACTCCCTGCATGCATGCTACACTCCCTGCATGAATGCTACACTCTTTACCACAGGCTTGGAACTAGGAGCTTTCTTGGGACCCATGGTGGCTTATTTAGCAGTTGCAAGCACTAAAAACAGTGGAATAATGACAATATACTGGTATGAATGTGTGGGTGACGTGGGTGGTCACTCGCTTGTAAACAATAGCACACTGACGCTGAGTGGAGTGCCTGGGCCCAGCTGGGCCACGCATAAGCATCCGGGACGAATCGCCAACTCCGAGCGGATTCGTTAATACCGAGCCAAAATTCTCGTGAAAAAAACGGTCAAACACCGATTTGGACGAACGCCGATGGCGTCGAACACCAGGGGTTGGCTGTAATGTATTGTAATCCTCCAGAGTAATAAGACAGTAATGTATTGTAATCCTCCAGTGTAATAAAGACAGTAATGCATTGTAATCCTCCAGTGTAATAAAGTCAGAAATGTAAAGTAAAATCAATTTTATTTCATTGCATTTTTACATAGTACAGTGGACCCCCCGGTTTTCGTTATTTTTTCGTTCCAGAATGCTGTTCAAGTGCCATTACCAAATTAATTTATTCCCATAAGGAATAATGTAAAGTAGACTAGTCCTTTTAGACCCCCAAAAATACACTTACATAAAAGGGCAAGTTTGGAGCAGGACAAACACCGGGGGTCCACTGTATTGTAATCCTCCAGTGTAATAAAGTCAGTAATGTATTGTAATCCTCCAGTGTAATAAAGACAGTAATGTATTGTAATCCTCCAGTGTAATAAAGACAGTAATGTATTGTAATCCTCCAGTGTAATAAAGTCAGTAATCCTCCAGTGTAATAAAGTCAGTAAATGTATTGTAATCCTCAGAGTAAAAATATAACACTATACATTTATAAACAAAACAATACATGAGGATTCAGAAGGAATATAAAACTTCTTAGAAAAACTTTGCAAAGAAACTCAGACTTATGTACACTGTGAAATAAAGGTATAAGATTAATAATAAAAATCCTTAGTGTAATTCAGAGTGCACTTATTATCCATAAAGAATGAGTGCATTTATGAGTGCATTTATAAGTGCATTTATGAGTGCACTTATGAGTGCATTTATGAGTGCATTTATGAGTGCATTTATGAGTGCACTTATGAGTGCACTTATTATCCATTACCAGACATTCAGGTCAATAAAGAATGAGTGCACTTATGAGTGCATTTATGAGTGCACTTATGAGTGCACTTATGAGTGCTTTTATGAGTGCATTTATGAGTGCACATATGAGTGCATTTATGAGTGCACTTATGAGTGCACTTATGAGTGCATTTATGAGTGCACTTATGAGTGCATTTATGAGTGCACTTATGAGTGCATTATGAGTGCATTTATGAGTGCACTTATGAGTGCACTTATGAGTGCATTTATGAGTGCACTTATGAGTGCATTTGAGTGCACTTATGAGTGCATTTGAGTGCACTTATACCCAGAATAATACAGCCGAGGAAGGCGAGTTATAGAGATAAGTTACAAGCAGTAGTGTAAGTTACCTGCTTGTTATAACAAGTTACAAGCAGTAGTGTAAGTTACCTGCTTGTTATAACAAGTTACAAGCAGTAGTGTAAGTTACCTGCTTGTTATAACAAGTTACAAGCAGTAGTGTAAGTTACCTGCTTGTTATAACAAGTTACAAGCAGTAGTGTAAGTTACCTGCTTGTTATAACAAGTTACAAGCAGTAGTGTAAGTTACCTGCTTGTTATAACAAGTTACAAGCAGCAGTGTAAGTTACCTGCTTGTTATAACAAGTTACAAGCAGTAGTGTAAGTTACCTGCTTGTTATAACAAGTTACAAGCAGTAGTGTAAGTTACCTGCTTGTTATAACAAGTTACAAGCAGTAGTGTAAGTTACCTGCTTGTTATAACAAGTTACAAGCAGTAGTGTAAGTTACCTGCTTGTTATAACAAGTTACAAGCAGTAGTGTAAGTTACCTGCTTGTTATAACAAGTTACAAGCAGTAGTGTAAGTTACCTGCTTGTTATAACAAGTTACAAGCAGTAGAGTAAGTTACCTGCTTGTTATAACAAGTTACAAGCAGTAGTGTAAGTTACCTGCTTGTTATAACAAGTTACAAGCAGCAGTGTAAGTTACCTGCTTGTTATAACAAGTTACAAGCAGTAGAGTAAGTTACCTGCTTGTTATAACAAGTTACAAGCAGTAGAGTAAGTTACCTGCTTGTTATAACAAGTTACAAGCAGCAGTGTAAGTTACCTGCTTGTTATAACAAGTTACAAGCAGTAGAGTAAGTTACCTGCTTGTTATAACAAGTTACAAGCAGTAAAGTCTGATTGTTTAAACAAGTTACAAGCAGTAAAGTCTGGTTGTTTAAACAAGTTACAAGCAGTAAAGTCTGGATGTTTTAAGCTACAAGTAGTAAAGTCTGGTTGTTTAAACAAGTTACAAGCAGTAAAGTCTGGTTGTTTTAACAAGTTACAAGCAGTAAAGCCTGGTTGTTTAAACAAGTTACAAGCAGTAAAGTCTGGTTGTTTTAACAAGTTACAAGCAGTAAAGCCTGGTTGTTTAAACAAGTTACAAGCAGTAAAGTCTGGTTGTTTTAACAAGTTACAAGCAGTAAAGTCTGGTTGTTTTAACAAGTTACAAGCAATAAAGTCTGGTTGTTTAATCAAGTTACAAGCAGTAAAGTCTGGTTGTTTAAACAAGTTACAAATAGTAAAGTCTGGTTGTCATGGGGTTGTTATTTTTATCCCATTTTGACTCTGGCATGAAATCACTTAATTCTGATGGTATTTGTTTATCACAAATTTCATGAGTTCGATACCTGAAAGACGTAATAACATTAAATTCCATAAAAAGTTACCTTTAAACAAGCAATGAGAGGAAAACAATGACTATATAGAACAAGGTAAGTAATGTAAAACCTGACTTTAAAGTCAATGTAATGTACGAATGAACGAATGAATGAATGTAAAACCTGTTATGAATAATACTTACTTAGCTAATTATTCCCACAACACTTATATTATAATGACCACGTAAACTAACTGCAATGCAATTAATTGTTTTAAATTGTTATCTCACTCAATTAGTTGCATTGCTGCAATAAATTGCTACAATTAATTGATATGTTCAACTTATATTCAAAAATTAAAACTTAGATATGCAACTTTACTTATTTTATAAATTATCAACCATAACTTTTTATTATTTTATTATTATTATTGCCTTAATTTGTTTAATCTGATTTAATTAATTTTATAATGAAGACAAAAGTACAAAACTATGTTCAAATTTCATAGCTTAAATACTCACCTTTACTCATTGTATACTATCTACAAAAATTCTTACAATCTAGTTTTAAGTTAATTTTAAGTCTGCCCAAAATGCCCTGCATACTAGGGGCTTTTGGCATGTACACCTCATGTAATCTCAATAACCAAATGTAATTCTTTGTATCATGTCCAAATAAAAATTATTATTATTATTATTATTATTATTATTATTATTACAGTGGACCCTTGAAAATCGTGATTAATCTGTTCCAGAGAGTCTGCCGAAATTCAAAATTAACGATTTTCAAAAACAATTTTCCCCCATAAGAAATAATGTAAATCAAATTAATCCGTTTCAGACACCCAAAAGTATTAAAAAAAAATTTTTTTTAGACATTAAATATACATTTAATTACACAGAAAACAATGACATATAAAGAATTAAACAGGAAAACCATGACACTTACCTTTATTGAAGAATTGTTGATGTGTGGAAGACGGGAGGAGGGGAGAGGAAGCAGGAGTTGCTAGTGTTTGGAAGGGGAATCCCCTTCCATTAACACTTCAGGTACCAAGTCCTTTTCCAGGATTACTTCCCTTCTTTGTTTTTTAATGCCACTAGGACCAGGTTGAGTCACTGGACCCGTCTTACAAAATAACTGTCCAGAAAGGTCTGTTTCTGGCAGTTCTTTAAAATGTCCCTAAAATGTGACAAGACATTGTCATTGAACATGTCGCATACACGGCCTGCAACAGCTTTGTCAGGGTGATGCTCCTCCACAAATCTTTCAATCTCCTTAATCTCTGAAGAAAGCAACTTCTTCCCTCTCCCTTCCTCCTCCTCTGAAGCAATTTCCTGAGCTCTGGTCTGTTGCTGTTGCAGATGAAGCTCTTGCAGCTCTGTAGTGGTTAGCTCTTCATCGTGGTCCTCCACCAACTCTTCCACATCCTCACCACTAACCTCCAACCCCATGGATGTTCCCAATGCCACAATAGTTTCCACAACTGGCATAGGGATGTCAGGGCCAGCCTCAAACCCTTTAAAATCTTTGTCAAGGACACAATCTGGCCACAATTTTCTCCAAGCAGAGTTCATCGTCCTGGAAGTCACTTCCTGCCAAGCCTTACCTATAAGGCGTATGCAATGGAGGATATTGAAGTGATCTTTCCAGAACTCTCTTAAGGTCAATTCAGGGTCTGAGGTTATGTCAAAGCATCTTTGAAACATTGCTTTGGTGTAGAGTTTTTTGAAGTTTGAAATGACCTGCTGGTCCATGGGCTGGAGAGGAGTGGTATTAGGGGGAAAAGAACTTCACTTTGACGAACTTAAAATCCTTCACCATTTGCTCTTCCAAGTCTCAAGGATGAGAAAGAGCATTGTCCATTACCAGGAGGCACTTAAGTGGCAATTTATTTTCCAGGAGGTATTTCTTCACAATGGGGCCAAACACTTCATTGAACCAATCAAGGAAAATTTCCCTCGTGACCCATGCCTTTCTGTTAGCCTTCCACATCACACACAAATTAGCCTTGGCGACACTGTTTATCTTGAACACTCTGGGATTTTTAGAGTGATACACCAGTAAAGGCTTCAATTTCAAATTCCCACTAACATTACCACACAACATGAGAGTTAGCCTGTCTTTCATAGGCTTGTGTCCTGGCAGTGCATTTTCCTCCTGCGTGATGAAGGTCCTCTTTGGCATTTTCTTCCAAAAGAGGCCTATTTCGTCACAACTGAACACTTGTTGGGGTTAGAATTATTCAGCCTCTATGTACCCCTTGAATTCCTGAATGTATTTTTCAGCTGCACACTTGTCAGAACTTGCAGCCTCTCCATGCCTTACAACACTGTGTATGCAACTTCGCTTTTTGAAATTTTTGAACTAGCCTTTGCTGGCCTTGAATTCACCTAGATCAGCACTTGTTCCAGGACTTTTCTTTATGAGATTGTCATGCAACTGCCTTGCCTTTTCGCAAATTATTGACTGCGTAACATTATCTCCTGCTAACTCTTTTTGTCTGATCCACAAAAGCAACAACTTCTCAACTTCTTCGATTGTTTGCGATTTCTTTTTCATTAGCATATTCACCCCTTTCGCAACATCAGCTCCCTTGATTTCCTTTTTCTTCAACACAATGGAAGCGATGGTTGAATGGGCCTTCCCATACAACATGGAGAGCTCCGCCACACGCACTCCACATTCATATTTTTCTATGATCTCTTTCTTAACTTCAATCGTGTATCTCACTTTCTTTACCACAGGGCTGGCACTAGGAGCTTTCTTTGGGCCCATGGTGGCTTATTTAGCAGATGCAAGTACTAAAAACAATGGAATAGTGAGAAAATGTATGGTATGAACGCGTGAGGTGATCGTCACTCGCTGGTAAACAATGGCACACTGACGCTGAATGGTGTTTGGGTGCCCATGGTGGCTGGGAGGCCACATGGATGCGTTTCATACGCTCGCCGATTTTTAAGCCAAATCACGAAAATCAAGCCAATATTTTGACGAAAAAAGTTCACGATTTTCGAATTTCACACTACTACTCAAGGGGAACGATTTTCAACGGTCCACTGTATGTATAGTGGTACATCGGAAAACGTCCTTAATTAATTCCAGAAGGCTGTTCAAGTGCCGATCTCTTTGAGTACCTAAGAAATTTGTTCCCATAAGGACAAATGTAAAGTAAATTAGTCCATTTCAGACCCCCAAAAATACACTTACAAAAGCACTTACAAAAATACACTTACATAATTGTTCGAGTTGGGAGCTTGACGTATACAGAGGTACCACTGTACTGTATATGCATTTCTTAGGCTTAGCTCTATTGCTCACTTAATATATGATAGTGTAAACATGTAATCAGACTTTACAGCAGTGGCCCGGAACCTAACTTGCTGTATAAGCTTGTACTAATAGAATTACCGAGGTGTGACCACATTAATGCCATGGTTTATGTTTTAACCCTTAAACGGTCCAAATGTATATATACATTCGCATGCCCAGTGCCCCAAATATTTTTTTATAGAAATAAAGAACACATTTTTTAAGTGTTATCAGATAAAAAAAAAACAATTAGGGTGAGTAGTTACGGAGATATGAGGCAGAGAAGTTGGCACTAGATGCTCACCTGACAGCAACAGGAGCCCTGCCGCTTGCAGAATTGTTGCCGATATACCTTTTTTTTCTCTTTTTTTATTATTTTTTATATAATTTTTATGTTCTGATAATTACAATTTATAGTAGTTCTTGTGATTTCATAGCCAATCTTTGTTCTGACAGTAATATTAGGTACTGAAATTGTACTCAAATAATAATAATAATGATAGTGCATAATAATAATAATAAAATTAATAATAATAATATTATAGTGAATAATAATGATAATAATAATAATAATAATAATAATAATAATAATAATGATAATGCATAATAATGATAATAATAATAATAATAATAATAATAATAAAAATGTTCCCTTGAAGCCATTATGTAAGATATGTGTCACTGCCTAATCTCATCTGATCTCCACTAATGATGACTGGTGACATTTGATGAGGGGTGAAGGGTAGTCTTAGCTCTTCTTATCAGTCCAGTAATTACAGTGATGACATTTGACAAGCTTACACTGCTTCCCTTTATTTGTTACGCAAACCTGTCTGTCTGTGTACTCACCTAGTTGTGGTTGCAGGGGTCGAGTCACAGCTCCTGGCCCCGCCTTTTCACTGGCCGCTACCGGGTCACACTCCCTGCGCCATGAGCTTTATCATACCTCTTCTTAAAGCTATGTATGGAACCTGCCTTCACTACATTGCTTCCCAAACTATTCCACTTCCCGACTACTCTGTGACTGAAGAAATACTTCCTAACATCTCTGTAATTCATCTGAGTCTTCAACTTCCAACTGTGTTCCCTTGTTGCTGTGTCCCATCTCTGGAACATTCTGTCTTTGTCCACCTTGTCAATTCCTCTCAGTATCTTATATGTCGTTATCATGTCCCCCCTATCTCTCCTGTCCTCCAGTGTCGTCAGATCGATTTCCCTTAACCTCTCCTCGTAGGACATACCCCTTAGCAAACCTTTGCACTTTCTCTAGCTTCTTTACGTGCTTGGCTAGGTGTGGGTTCCAAACTGGTGCTGCATACTCCAGTATGAACCTAACGTACACAGTGTACAGGGTCCTGAACAATTCTTTATTAAGATATCAGAATGCTGTTCTTAGGTTTGCTAGGCGCCCATATGCTGCAGCAGTTATTTGGTTGATGTGCGCCTCAGGAGATGTGCCTGGTGTTATACTCACCCCAAGATCTTTTTCCTTGATTGAGGTTTGTAGTCTCTGTCCCCCTAGACTGTACTCCGTCTGGGGTCTTCTTTGTCCTTCCCCAAACTTCCTGACTTTGCACTTGGTGGGGTTGAACTCCAGGAGCCAATTGCTGGACCAGGCTTGCAGCCTGTCCAGATCCCTTTGTAGTTCTGCCTGATCCTCGTCCGATTGAATTCTTCTCATCAACTTCACATCATCTGCAAACAGGGACACTTCGGAGTCTATTCCTTCTGTCATGTCGTTCACAAATACCAGAAACAGCACCAGTCCTAGGACTGACCCCTGTGGAACCCCACTTGTCACCGGCGTCCACTCTCACACCTTGCCACGTACCATGACTCGCTGATGTCTTCCTGACAGGTATTCCCTGATCCATTGTAGTGCCTTCCCTGTTACCCCTGCCTGGTCCTCCAGCTTCTGCACTAATCTCTTGTGTGGAACTGTGTCAAACGCCTTCTTACAGTCCAAGAATATGCAATCTACCCACCCCTCTCTCTCTTGTCTTACTGCTGTCACCCTGTCGTAGAACTCCAGTAGGTGTGTGACACAGGATTTCCCGTCCCTGAAACCTAGTTGGCCGTCGTTGATAAGATCATTCCTTTCTAGGTGCTCCACCACTCTTCTCCTGATAATCTTCTCCATGACCTTGCATACTATACATGTCAGTGACACTGGTCTGTAGTTTAGTGCTATGTTCCTGTCTCCTTTTTTAAAAATTGGAACTACATTTGCTGTCTTCCATACCTCAGGTAGTTGCCCTGTTTTGATAGATGTGTTGAAGATTGTTGTTAAGGGTACACACACTCCTACAAGATGTTATTCCTCCTTGCCCTACACACGAAATCACAGCTTCCTGTCTTCATCAACATTTAACAAATCCTCAAAATATTCTCTCCATCTTCCCGATACCTCTAACTCTCCATTTAATAACTCTCCTCTCCTATTTTTAACTGTCAAATCCATTTGTTCTCTAGGCTTCCTCAACTTATTAATCTCATTCCAAAACTTTTTCTTATTTTCAACAAAATTTGCTGATAACATCTCACCCACTCTCTCATCTGCTCTCTTTTACATTGCTTCACCACTCTTTTAACCTCTCTTTTTCTCTCCATATACTCTTCCCTCCTTGCATCACTTCTACTTTGTAAAACCTCTCATATGCTAACTTTTTCTCCTTACTACTCTCTTTACATCATCATTCCACCAATCGCTCCTCTTCCCTCCTGCACCCACTCGCCTGTAACCACAAACTTCTGCTGAACACTCTAACACTACATTTTTAAATCTACCCCATACATTTTCGACCCCATTGCCTACACTCTCACTAGCCCATCTATCCTCCAATAGTTGTTTATATCTTACCCTAACTGCCTCCTCTTTTAGTTTATAAACCTTCACCTCTCTTTTACTTACTGATTCTATTTTCCTTGTATCCCATCTACCTTTTACTCCCACTGTAGCTATAACTAAAAAGTGATCTGATATATCTGTAGCCCTCTATAAACATGTACATCCTGGAAGTCTACTCAACAGTCTTTTTTCTACCAATACATAGTCCAACAAACTACTGTCATTACGCCCTACATCATATCTTGTATACTTATTTATCCTCTTTTTCTTAAAATATGTATTACCTATAACTAAACCCCTTTCTATACATATGTAGTGGATAATACATCAAATAATTTCCCGAGCCAGTGAAGTGCAGTACATTACCCATTAACTACGCCTTCTCTTCTAGTCTGTTGTATAATGTCTTGCAGAGTCCGGTGTCAAACACACTTTTTTTTTAGTTCAAAAAAAAAAAAATAGTCCAACTATCCCTTTTTCCACCTAGTAATTTCTTCATTTTCTTCATTTTTTTGCCGTGTCTTCCCTGTTATTCCAACAATATCCTTATTGTGTTTTCAAACACCTTATGTGGTAAATATAGGAAAGATACTGCCTTGGTTTTTTTTTAACCCTTTAAGGTAAAGTGGGATGACATATGATAGTTTCCAGCATTGAAATTATTTACAATAGCGATCAGACAAGTGACCTGTCGTTAATGGCTTTTACATCTTTCGTTATCATGTTCCTTTCTTACTAGGAGTTACATCGTCTTACCAGTTCCTTGTCCTACTCGACTATATTAATGTGGTCTCGTCTATGCATCACTCACTCTTCACATGTCTGCTTTGTTTCTTCCTCCTTCTAAATTTCTTTGGAGGTTATTTTTTTGTCACACAGAAGTCAAGGCAAAGAATGTGATCCTTATTCACAGCCAGTGTTTGTGTGTGTGTGTGTGTGTGTGTGTGTGTGTGTGTGTGTGTGTGTGTGTGTGTGTGTGTGTTGTGTTGTGTGTGTGCGTGTGTGCGTGCGTGCTTGTGCAAGTCCAGCCACACTCGTAGCAAATTTAAACAAAAATATGTAGATTTGGGAAAAAAACTGAAGCTGGTCCCTTGTTAAGATCGAAACTATTCAAATGTGTACCAGGAGCAAGGTTGACTTTGTGTTAATTATTGTACTTTTTGTTGTACCATTGTTGAAGTTGCCGTTGCCAGTGTTGCCTTTCAACCGTAGACATTATTTCTGGTGCCATAATGCTAGTCAATTGCAGCGACTGATCACCTGGGAGCAAGAAGAGGTCAAATTTCTGCTGTTGACCTAAGTAAGAGGTTTTAGAGAAGTACTCAAGAGTGTTGGCAGTGGTTCCTCCTCTCACCTGGAACACTAGATCAAGGACGACCCAAGACTACAAGTGTGTGTGGCGCTCAGCCATATTTTATATTTACCAGTATGGGTAAAAAACAACAGTATTATTCCTCAGCTGGATATGAGCGATCTCTCTCACTCTCTCTCTCTCTCTCTCTCTAAAGATCTACCACCCCTCACGTAATAGACTGCTCAATATAGACATCATTCGGATATCTATTATTCAGTTATCTATTATATTTGTCTCTTAGTTTAAATTGATTTTCATTTGTTTTCCCTTCCTAACTTGTGAATTTCAATAGTTTTCATATCTATGTAAAAATTCCTAAGTAAGATTCTTTAATTTGGAGACCTGTTAGTATAACACTTATTTCTTAGTATTATAGTAATATCTGGGTTTGTTATTACATCTGCTTGTGGATCTATTATTTTCGTATCTGATTGTCTCAACGATGTAATACTGAGATTTGTCAGAAATGTTAGAGTACAAATATAACGTATATTATTGACAATTATAACGGGGCCCTTATTACAGAATTTTATGGATCTTCCTTCATCAGCTATGGAGTAAAAATCAACTGATGCTGTGAAGAGAAGTTTTAGAATGCGACTTAAGAAGATAACAGTGATCTTGGGAACAGTGTCGTATACACATGCTGCACAGGAAGACGCAGTTTTGCGTCAGTGATCCTTTGAAAAACTGCAATGTACACAAGACACTGCAGGAAGATTCTTGAGTCTGAAGGAGCAGGTGAGTGATATATGGATCAAAGTGTATAAACAATAAATTACTTTAATAATCTATTTTGTTACGATATATATAAAAAAAATAGTACTCCATAAATCATTATTTAATATATTTAGACTGTTTAACTGACCTCCCGCAGAATAGCCACCTTACTGGCTGTTTCCTCCTCTCAGTGAGCGCTAAATTGGTTGGATAAATGTAAGGAAGTTATAATGTAAAAACCTGCCAAGAGCTGCAGCTCGTGCCTTGTATTGAAATTTGTATTATTTCGTAGTACAGAATTGTTATTTTACGAAATTTCTTATTACCACTGAGTAAGCCACCATAACTTTAACAAGGTGAGGGAATTGTGGCAGACCAGCAGAAGTGATCAGAACTCAGCAGCAGTCAGTGATGGTGTTGAGAACTATCACACCCATGGTACTCAGCTAGTGATGGTGTTGAGAACTGTCACACCCATGGTACTCAGCTAGTGATGGTGTTGAGAACTGTCACACCCATGGTACTCAGCCAGTGATGGTGTTGAGAACTATCACACCCATGGTACTCAGCTAGTGATGGTGTTGAGAACTATCACACCCATGGTACTCAGCTAGTGATGGTGTTGAGAACTATCACACCCATGGTACTCAGCTAGTGATGGTGTTGAGAACTGTCACACCCACGGTACTCAGCCAGTGATGGTGTTGAGAACTGTCACACCCATGGTACTCAGCTAGTGATGGTGTTGAGAACTGTCACACCCATGGTACTCAGCTAGTGATGGTGTTGAGAACTGTCACACCCATGGTACTCAGCTAGTGATGGTGTTGAGAACTATCACACCCACGGTACTCAGCCAGTGATGGTGTTGAGAACTGTCACACCCATGGTACTCAGCCAGTGATGGTGTTGAGAACTGTCACACCCACGGTACTCAGCCAGTGATGGTGTTGAGAACTGTCACACCCACGGTACTCAGCCAGTGATGGTGTTGAGAACTGTCACACCCACGGTACTCAGCCAGTGATGGTGTTGAGAACTGTCACACCCACGGTACTCAGCCAGTGATGGTGTTGAGAACTATCACACCCACGGTACTCAGCTAGTGATGGTGTTGAGAACTGTCACACCCAGGTACTCAGCCAGTGATGGTGTTGAGAACTGTCACACCACGGTACTCAGCCAGTGATGGTGTTGAGAACTATCACACCCACGGTACTCAGCTAGTGATGGTGTTGAGAACTGTCACACCCATGGTACTCAGCCAGTGATGGTGTTGAGAACTGTCACACCCATGGTACTCAGCCAGTAATGGTGTTGAGAACTGTCACACCCACGGTACTCAGCCAGTGATGGTGTTGAGAACTATCACGGTACTCAGCCAGTGATGGTGTTGAGAACTGTCACACCCATGGTACTCAGCCAGTGATGGTGTTGAGAACTGTCACACCCATGGTACTCAGCCAGTGATGGTGTTGAGAACTGTCACACCCACGGTACTCAGCCAGTGATGGTGTTGAGAACTGTCACACCCATGGTACTCAACCAGTGATGGTGTTGAGAACTGTCACACCCATGGTACTCAGCCAGTGATGGTGTTGAGAACTGTCACACCCATGGTACTCAGCCAGTGATGGTGTTGAGAACTATCACGGTACTCAGCCAGTGATGGTGTTGAGAACTGTCACACCCATGGTACTCAGCCAGTGATGGTGTTGAGACCTATCACACCCAGGTACTCAACCAGTGATGGTGTTGAGAACTGTCACACCCATGGTACTCAGCCAGTGATGGTCTTGAGAACTGTCACACCCACGGTACTCAGCCAGTGATGGTGTTGAGAACTGTCACACCCACGGTACTCAGCCAGTGATGGTGTTGAGAACTGTCACACCCATGGTACTCAGCCAGTGATGGTGTTGAGAACTGTCACACCCATGGTACTCAGCCAGTGATGGTGTTGAGAACTGTCACACCACGGTACTCAGCCAGTGATGGTGTTGAGAACTGTCACACCTATGGTACTCAGCCAGTGATGGTGTTGAGAACTGTCACACCCATGGTACTCAGCCAGTGATGGTCTTGAGAACTGTCACACCCAGGTACTCAGCCAGTGATGGTGTTGAGAACTGTCACACCCAGGTACTCAGCCAGTGATGGTGTTGAGAACTGTCACACCCACGGTACTCAGCCAGTGATGGTGTTGAGAACTGTCACACCCACGGTACTCAGCCAGTGATGGTGTTGAGAACTGTCACACCCATGGTACTCAGCCAGTGATGGTGTTGAGAACTGTCACACCCATGGTACTCAGCCAGTGATGGTGTTGAGAACTGTCACACCCACGGTACTCAGCCAGTGATGGTGTTGAGAACTTCACACCCATGGTACTCAGCCAGTGATGGTGTTGAGAACTTTCACACCCATGTTACTCAGCCAGTGATTGTGTTGAGAACTATCACACCCATGGTACTCAGCCAGTGATGGTGTTGAGAACTGTCACACCACAGGTACTCAGCCAGTGATGGTGTTGAGAACTGTCACACCCACGGTACTCAGCCAGTGATGGTGTTGAGAACTATCACACCCACGGTACTCAGCCAGTGATGGTGTTGAGAACTGTCACACCCACGGTACTCAGCCAGTGATGGTGTTGAGAACTGTCACACCCATGGTACTCAGCCAGTGATGGTGTTGAGAACTATCACACCCACGGTACTCAGCCAGTGATGGTGTTGAGAACTGTCACACCCACGGTACTCAGCCAGTGATGGTGTTGAGAACTGTCACACCCACGGTACTCAGCCAGTGATGGTGTTGAGAACTATCACACCCATGGTACTCAGCCAGTGATGGTGTTGAGAACTATCACACCCACGGTACTCAGCCAGTGATGGTGTTGAGAACTATCACACCCACGGTACTCAGCCAGTGATGGTGTTGAGAACTATCACACCTAAGGTACTCAGCCAGTGATGGTGTTGAGAACTGTCACACCCACGGTACTCAGCCAGTGATGGTGTTGAGAACTATCACACCCATGGTACTCAGCCAGTGATGGTGTTGAGAACTATCACACCCATGGTACTCGCCGGCATTTGGAAGCAAGTTTTTTTCTCTCTCTCTCGTTGTCTGCTAATTAACTCCTAATTATCTGATATAAAGAGAACATGTCTTACATAATGTTATAGCATATATTGAATATATACGCACCGAGGGGTGTATATATACATTTTATGGATCAAAATATTTCTCGGCTGGGGTAAAAAGGTGACATGCAGCCTTAATGACCCTCGTGTAGTAGATAGGATTTAACCCAATTAACCAATGAACAAGCTATTTGACTAGTAGAAAACAAATGAAGTTCATTTGATAGATTTTATAGACAGCAGATGCATTTGTCCCCCCCCCCCTTTCCCCCACCAATGGGTACATATATTGACAAGTATTTTTCGATTTCCTTTTCATTTTACGTCACAATGATTTCCTTCAGTTCTTTCCTTTTTACACGATAATATTTTAAGTCTTAATTTTATTTACAGAACATCATGCGTGTATGTGGGAGCTGTATGATCTGTGTATAAGAGGACGCATCATTCTCTAAGGATGCTGACTGCAGATTGAAACGTCTTATCATTAGAAAAATTTATTCATTGTCTTAAAATAATTGTATATACATTAAACCTAAAAAAAAAAACATGTTATTAGTTGAATAATGAAGAAGGACTGATAGCACAGTTGACATGTCTCAAACGCAATTGACAAGTCTAAGACGCTGTTGACAGGTCTAAGACGCTGCTGACAGGTCTAAGACGCTGCTGACAGGTCTAAGACGCTGCTGACAGGTCTAAGACGCTGCTGACAGGTCTAAGACGCTGCTGACAGGTCTAAGACACTGCTGACAGGTCTAAGACACTGCTGACAGGTCTAAGACGCTGCTGACAGGTCTAAGACACTGCTGACAGGTCTAAGACACTGCTGACAGGTCTAAGTCACCGCTGACAGATATAAGACACTGCTGACTTTTTGACGACTGTGTCAAACCACTTGACTCTCCCGAACCACTGAGGTCTCTCCACTCCCTCAATTGTGAACTATCACTGACTTAAAGTTTCTTAGACACAAGAAAAACTTTCCCTGTAGGAAATTAAGGAAGACTTATCTCACTTAAACTCTGCCAGAATAAAACCTGTACACACTTTTCTCATGACAGTTGTTTATTAATACAATTCTTGTAAAATGATGATGATAATAACAATAATAATAATAATAATTATAATAATAATATAATACGTACATTCAGATTTAAAAAAAAAAATCTCCCCTACTGGCACTTTATTTTGAAAAAAATATTAACCCTCTTCTGTGTGTTTTTATAGGTCGTATTGACCACATCATGACCTCAAAGCCTAACTATATAAAAACAATATAAGAAAAATGATTTTATTGTTCTTTTAGGCACTTTGAAAATTTTAGTGTAATGGATTTTTAATATGGGCAGTCATATGAATGGTTCAGATGGCAAGAAGAGCTTCTTGACACACTCGAATTACACTCATAAAGACGCACTCGAAGAACACGCACTCTGAAAAGCGTGTTTAGATAGCTTCACGCACACACCAGCGTACTCAGACTAACACATTTGATATAACAGGCATATATGTACTCTTCCTCAATATTCGTACTCTTTACCTACTCACACTAGCACTCAGGCACTAAAAATAGCTTAAAGATCACTGGTATATTAATACTGTTTCGTATAATGATTGAGTACGTTGCTAGCGTGAGCACTTCACTCTATGTTCTCTATTGTCTGGTCATTACATTTGCATCTTCGTTTACAATATATGCTTCGTCGTATCAGACAAACTGATCATTCTTCTCATGCAATATAATGTCATCCGTGATGGACACCCTGCTTCATCACAGACAAATACAATGATCTCAGACAAGTGCGATCATCATAAACCAATATAATCATCTCAGACAAAAACAGTCATGTTAAAACACTCAATTTTCTAGCCTGAATCTATTCATGTCACATTTATCGCATCAATCTCACCTCAAGAAACACCTATGCCATCTCTAACACTCGTGACAGTCACTTCAAACACCTGTGTGTCATGTGATATAAACCCATTATTTACAATGGTCACCAGAATGGTAAACATTTTGTCTCTTCAACAATATGATTATTTTTCTTATTATTTTTCTGACTAATCGGTTTGCATCACACTGACCATTTCTATTATTGCACCTTAGTCTCACCTCCTTGTTTATAGTAAATAAAATTAAAAATGTGAGTAATTGATCTACATTCTGATCATTTCATTGGCTGTTGCAAAGTTCTTAAATGCTTTGCATACGACTAGTCAATACACGGAGGGTAAATAATTGCATTCATTCCTACATTAAATCAAAATAATAAACATAAAAAAACAGTTTTGTTTTGTCGATCAATATTTTTCTTTACAAGAGACATACACTGTCTTGAGCACTGTTTTATTTTCCATTTGATTGAAACTGCGTATTGTTTTTACGTTCTTTTGATATTACGATCACAAAGCTATTATTTTTACACATTTTTGCTTCATCAGTGGTAACTCTGAAACATGACTCCATATTATGAAGAACCTTTGGTTAGTTAATAACGTTTTTTAGAAATATAAAGTACGTCTCTAAAAATATACTTTTTATCCAATTACTCCACAGACCCGACTGAGTGATATGCCAGTCAGACATTTATGATCAGGTCAATCACTGATCAGGTCATTACTCTCAAGACCCAAAGTGATTAGGTAAACACAAGGTCTGTGCTATTAATGCACACGCTATTGTTACCATGAACTAAATTAAATGACTAATCAGGTAAACGCTTGGTCTGTGCCATCATAGTCTATTCTATTATCACCAGAGACTAAGTTGAATGAATGATCTGTCAATCACAAGGGCCGTACTATCACTCTTAAGGCTACTGGTATAGTGGACTATTATAAAACGAGTTGTAGCCAACATCATATGCTATAATATTGCTTGCCATGATTCGTAACATGCATCAGAATAAAAGATCAGCCATTCAAAAAGCCTATGTGATTTGCGACTAGGTCAGGTACTTAGCCACAGAACCCTTGTCGAACGAAGTAGATCTGATGAATACCATGATATTAATTATATAGGTTTTCACTAATTTTCACTAATTGACAATTTCTTGAAATGACTACAAAATGCCCCTGGAGAAACATCCAGTAAACATATTTTCATGTCACATCTCCCAAAAATATATAATGTTACTAAATATCATAGACTCTAGAGAATCAACAAGACTCGTACAATACTGAAGAAAGTCGAGAATACATTGGTAAGTATTTAACAAATATAACAGATGAATCTGAGCTGCAACAACCGCCAGGGACTATTGATGCAGCTCCCAACACTGTCGTGTCCCAACATTGAAACCTTCCAAGATTGGCAGGTTATTCCTTCACATATGCTGGTTATATATTCTACAAAATCTTATCTCTGCTGCAGTTTTGACTGGCCAAATGTATATTTCAGTATTTCAATTGGTATTCTGTGCAGAGAAAATGCTGACTTTTTCAAAACTCACACATGGAATAGTATATATACATTATCTTCATAGTTAATGATTAAAACACGATTCTTTCAGAAATTATACATATTAACTAAACATACGTAGATTAATTTCACGTAACTGCAAACGATGATATGATACATACCATAAGCTAAATATCTTCCAACAATTTTCTAGTCGGAAGCACTCTATACATTGACACTTGAAGGGTGCTTTGAAGACTTGCAATATATATAAACAAAATGTAAGCTGATGAATGTTGTTGTATGGAGCAAGGATGTATTACAGAGGATTAAATCGTTTTCAAACAAATTGCACTTTTTTCATTAAAAATTCCTTATACTCTTTTTTTTTAAACTTCCAATATGTTTCCTCTATTTCACAATTATTTCCTCAGATCTTCAGCGTTAACGTCAGTTACTTGAGTGAAAGTTGAATGGCATGGATCTCGCTTGAGACATCAACATTATTGCCACAAGAGATCTGCAGGTCTCCAAAGCACTCCCACATGGTCCTCGACGTCCTTGAGGCATTTGGATTATTTGAGCTGGGTGGGTCCCTCACATACGCATACATACAACTTTAATACAAATATATACAGCCTAAGAACACACAGGCAGTTATGTACAGCTTAGTCAATCACTCATAAATACCACAAGGCTACTGAGGTGCTGCTTGCCTGTCAGGCGGCAGTCGCCCACTGCGGCAGCTCCACGCAGAGAGGGGCACCGTTCCTGCCAGGAGGGAGTGGGGAAGAATTTTCTAAACATTATTCTGTGGAAACACCTAAATCTACTCCCGAAGTGACCATTACAGTGCGGTACACTGTTGTCGTAAATGTAGGTGGAGCGGGGCATAGATCTGTTGCTCGTGGGGCCCCTGTGATGACTGACGGAGGCCGTGGTAAGACAGTGGTGGCACTGCTTTCAACATCTGAGCTCTCTATACTGAGGGAAGAGGTCAGCTCGGGTAGTATTCTGTTGTCAGTCTCATCCAGTACTTCTTGACTGTAAAAGTCAATCCATTTCTGCAAAGAGTGAAGCATATCTCGCACCTTCTTAGGATTTAAAGTCTTCAGGAGCTGAACAATCTTTTGCGGATCTGCTGCTGAAGGGATCTCAGGAATCATGGTGGTGTCAGATGTGACAGTGGAGGTGGTAGAAGAGGAAACTTTGGTCACAGAATGTTCATCGACCTCTCTTCTCTTCCTAGAAGAGCCGAGGGACCGGAGATAGATCGTCTTAACTCTTGTATGGAATTCCCCAGGTTCTGATCCGCTAATGTACATTGTTAACACAGTACTCAGACCCGACGCAGGCGTAGGTTCTGGGGCCTCGGCGGTTTGCGGTGTGGTTTTAGATCGGTCTTCCTGGCGGGAACCACCAATAGGTGCTATCGATTTTGTAGTCACACGGGGACGTGGCATATTCCTAGAACGAAGAGGTGATGACGATCCACGCTCTTCCAGGCTTCCACGGCGACGTGTTGATATTTCACGGTCGCGTCTTTGGCCAAAAGGACGAAAAGAAGTTGTCTCCTCTTCAAAATACTGAGATTCAACAGCCGGAACAAAGCGCGTACTGGGTGCTCGACCACTGCTGCCCTTGGTAGCTCTCCGTCGATCATCAGTCCTAGTGAAGGAGCGTCGACGGGTTGAGGCCGAGAATCTCTCGCTTTCTCTCGGACTTGACTCTGTAGTACTTATTCCGTTGTTTTCAACTCTATCCTTCCTCTGGAATTTACTGTAGCGAGTGTCTGTCGCCGCCCTACCTGTCGATGGTGAGCCAGAAGTCACGCTGGCCACTCGGTCACTTAACGTGAATCCACGCAACACATTGAACTTTGGAGTCTCCTCTACTGGTTCTTCATAATCCGCATAATCCTGAGTGTCACTGAATCTAGTGCCCCCGAAATTTCTGTTCCTGGGTGGAGGTCCTCTGAATTCTCTTTGTTTGTTACCACCACTGTTGTTGTTGGAACCGCTGGAGGTGGAGGAGAATGGAGCAAAGGGGTCATCTGATGCCTGCTCGTCATAATTCTGAAGTAGCGAGGAGAGTACCGATAACATTTGGTTATTTTCACCATCAGAATTTTGCAGACTTGCAGCAATACTTGTTAGATCTAACTGGGATAGGTCCAGGTTGGCCAGATCTAAGCCAGTGGAATCCAGATCAAGAGTGGCGGTAGTAACGGGTTCGTGGCCGACGGATGTAGCACCGACCGTCACGTCGAACACAGTATAGTGACCGTTCAGTCCCCGCGTCTTGGTCTCTGTTAGCGTGATGTGCACTGGTAGCGTCTGCACAATGGACGGCTGCAACACCGATGACTCTGTGAAGTACTCCGTTGCTGTGATCACCTGCAACAAACATTTATTTATTGGTTATTACACACACACACATATACAGTGGACCCCCGGCTAACGAACACCCCGGAAATCGTATATATATATATATATATATATATATATATATATATATATGCAAAAAAAACACTATGAAAAAATAGAAGAATTCCAAGCGCTTTCGTGACTACTCACATTATCAAGGAACTATAACAGGAAACATGACAAGAAGGGCTTATATAAGGGGCGAGACTACACCTCACAGTCACATCACACTAACAAAAACTACACCTCACAGTAGCGTAACATCGCACGACTCTGTGAAGAGGAAAATAAGAAAGGACCTGAAACTCTTCCCAAGAATTAAGATTAGTCCAATTTATCATTAAATTCTTCCCAAATTTTATTAATTATAAATGAATCCAATTTATATAAACCAAAAGAAATATTCATATTATTTTCAAAACTGCTTTTAATGAAACAAGATTCTATTATATTTCTCTCAACCATGGACCTGCTTGATACAACCTTCTCAGCATTTTGAAAATCAATTGGATGGTTAAAATCTCTCACATGAATAAATAGAGCATTAGAATCTTGTCCAGTTCTAATGCTATATTTATGTTGTTTTAATCTTAGTTCAAGACTTTTACCAGTTTGACCATAATAAACTTTATCGCATATTTTACAGGGAATCTTATAGACACATCCGTCAGCATTTTGGGAAATTTTTTATCAAAAGTCTTTTACTGTATCAAGATTTTTAAATACAACTTTGATATTAAAATTCTTAAGAAAGGAAGGCATATCAACCAAGTTTTCATGGTAAGGAGAACCAACATATTTTTGGTTGAATAAGGTTGGTTGTCCCTTTTGGATTGTAAAAAGTATTCTAGCTATTTTAAAAGATTTATCAATTATATTTCTTGGGTATTTTAAATCATTAGATATTTCATAAATTTTAGAGATTTCTTCATCTATGAACTCTGGACTACAAATACGTAAAGTGGTTTTTGCATATTTTGATATCACCTGTTTACTGTGATCTTTTTGCTATATATATATATATATATATATATATATATATATATATATATATATATATATATATATATATATATATATATATATATATGTCGTGCCGAATAGGTAAAATTGGAATTTTGGCTTAAATAGCAATGCTCTTCTTGCCGAATAAAGCAAGCGAAAATTTGTATATGCAATAATTTCGCAAAAATCATTCTAAACCTAACGAAAAAAATATATTGCATTGTGTTTGTTTATTATTAAATTATTGTAAACTTATCTAGAATATATTTAGTTGCATTAGGCTAAATTAAATTGCGCTTGTTATAATAAGGTTAGTTAAGTTTTCTAATTTTTTTTTGGTAGAAAATTATTAATTTTTACATTAAATAAAATATATATATATATATATATTTATACGTATAAGAGAAAATTTTAGAAAGGACTTAATTTTAAACGAGTTCTTGCTAATTGAGCAGTTCGACCTCTCAATAAGTTCCTCACCAGCAAATGAAGATACACTTCTAGTAAAGAGGACCTCAATTAGAGGTTGAAATATATAATCCATCCCTTCGTTACTTCTTCTTTCATCCATAACAAGTAAGCTACAGTCCATCTCAGTGCTTCATGTCGCTGGAGGTTCAGTATTCGTTATAATGATGACTATTTCTATTATAATTATTTTAATGACTGATTGGAGAAGACTTGGGGTAACTAAGATGTATATTAGGATAAGAGTCAGGGTAACAAAGTGGTAGATAAAGGAAAACTAATGCTATCACAGTGGTAGATTAAAGGAAGACTAAGAGTAACAAAAGTGACAACTTAAAGAGAAGATTCGGGGTAATATTTATAATATTACTATCACGTTCATTATTAAACATGAAAAATAGCTCAGCTCTCACGCCCAGAAAAGGAGACACAGAAACTTCGTACAAGAGAGAAACAGTGTTATTATCTTTGACTAACTCCCTCTTGCCATGTCAGGAAACTTAGAAAATTAATGACAGGGTAGAAGTTAAAAATTAGTCAGAAGTGAGGTCACAAGTAACGTAATTTCAAAGGCAGGTCAGAGTAGAATAGAACAGGTCAAAAAATGTATATCCTCTTGTTGCAGAAGCAAATATTATCTAACGCATTATCGTTTATACTAGATTCATGCATTAACTAGAAGAAATTTACGTAAATAAGCTTCTTAATTGCTTTTGCCAAATAGTTACAAACTCACTTAAAAGATACCGAAAGTCTTTGAATATTTAAGAAAGTTGAAGAGGAGCTGCAATCAGAGTTCAAGAGAGTCAATGAAAATTTACGACAAGGATTAATGTTACTTATCCCACAAATGCGTGGAGAAGCTAGGAGTCGACCTTACAGGTCAGCGGCCGCCAGTACCAGGTCAACACCAGGATCTTACAGGTCAGCTAGGTTCACAGTGGCAGAAGTCCTTCCTGCCCACAACACACTTAAACAATATTATCTTTCTCAGCCATTTTTTTTTCCTTTGCTCCAGCCTACCTGTCCTCCAATTAAAATACCTTACTGCATATACTATACCTTGTATCTAAACATCCTGTAACATTACCTAGCCACACCTTGCACCCACACATCCACACCCAACTTATGCAAAGAGAGATGTCACACTTTTTGATCTTAACACATTATGTAAGCAAGGAGTTACGTCTGCTCGGCCCTCACAAGGTCATATCTACCCTCTTATACAATATTTATACAGTTTGCTATGTTTAGGGATGTGCTAACTGCCAGTTTGCAATGACAGACGTGAGGGAAATATAAATTAATCTTCACTTCTGTCTTTAGAATGTGGCTGTATACTAAGCAAAATGTGACTTCTGGCAACAGTGGGTCCTATCACGATTTATGGTTAAAGTAAATATTTTCGCTTAAATATTTGTCTGCTACCGTGGTGCTGGGGTGGAGATGCGAGGTGTCACTTGCTTTGACCATCTTAACATTATGTTTCCCTAGACTTAATCTCTCTCCCTCACACCTCCATCTCTCTCTCTCTCTCTCTCTCTCTCTCTCTCTCTCTCTCTCTCTCTCTCTCTCTCATTCCATTCTTGATCTTTCCATTTCCATCCTACTCTTCTATATCTGATGGTCTTGGGAATTTCAACTAAAATCTCAACACTTCCCTTCAATCTACATTCCTCTTTTTTTTTAATTAGCAACGCTTCTTGTCACTTCTCATTCTTCACACATTCACTCTGCCTATTCCTCTCTCATCATATTTACTCTCGTTTATCCGTCACACTAAGTGCCTTCTGACAAGGCATCAGAACCAGTCTTTAGTTGCATCTGAGCACACCATCGAAACAGTCCTCTAGAGTCAGCAGTTGTCTCACTGTTGCACTGTTCAGCTGTTGTCTCACTGTTGCACTGTTCAGATGTGAATGATGATAATAGTGAACACTCTGGGTGGTACACGAAGCCACTCACACGAACATTTGGCTGAACTGAAACACTAAAAAGTAAGTATGTCCTAACAGATACACCTGTCACTGCCAGCGAATGTGTACATCTGCAGGATATGTGCCAGGTTCTGCAGGTGTAGCAGTACATGTGCACACCTGTGTACAAAGAACATGAGTGAAGAAACAGCTGATCTGACCCAGATGTTTGCTCACACTCCCTGGTCAGGACCTCAGTATACTCGAGCACCTTGATGGAGGTTTAGTGTTGCCTCAATCTGCCTCGATTAGTTATTAATATATGACGCGTCAGTAAGTGAAAACTGTCGAGTTGTCATGATGCAGTGTTTATCAATGTCACAGAAACTCCGAAGTCGAGATTCCTCTGAGGAAGCTACGTGGTAACTTGCTGGATCCTTCGGTGATTGTCAGAGGTAGTCAGGACGAGAAGTAACAGTGCAGTGTCAGAAGGGGTCACTCAGAGTCGTTGGCAAGGTCAAGCAGCTGCGACCTCACCTCCTCGTTAGTCTCAGTGATGGTGGTGGTGATCTTGGAGCCGCGGAAAATAACGGGGATGACTTTGGACTCGACGGAGGTGATGGTGGTGACGTAGGAGGTTGTGGAGGTGGTGAATTGTGTGGTGGGAGGAACGTCTACACTCAGAGTTGTCACAGTCTTTGACACCCTCGTCACCGTTGTCGTTGCTGGACCCTGTAAAGATAAGGACGTCCGTAAATGAGTCCATTAACATAGGTAATATTAAGTCTCATATTATCAATCAATCTTCCGGAAAAAATCTGCGAAGATAATTTATTATTATTTACTTTGTTTTAAATATTAAGAAAATTAGGTTTAAAAAAATCATATCAATCGTTCCACAAAAAAAAAATTGCACCACCATTTATTCATTATCAGTCTTACATGAAGTCGGCATTATTATTATAATAAAGAAAGAAGCGCTAAACCTACTAGGGTCACAGAGCGAACATGAAGTCGGCAGACATCCCAATTTAAATAGCCCTCCGACCAGTAACATCAACACCTCTTCGTCAGAGTTTAGATACTGTACTTCCCATCTCTTGAATTCAAGTCCGGCTGATTGTTTCCCTGAGTTCTTCATAAATGTTACCTGACACAAGCTTAAGTAGCGAGTTAAATATTTAAAACCACTTGTCTTCACTTACCCCGATCTAACACACACACACACACACCTGCTGGATGCTAAATCCCCGGAAACTCTAAATCTCCTTTACCCCTCGTCCCTCAAACCCTTCCAGGCATGACCCCATACTCTCCTTCCACCCCGGATTTCTACACTTTTTCATCATGGCGATTTTTTCAATCCCCTATAAATGTCAGAACCACCTCAACAGCCCCTTTTCAGCCCTAGGAATAACGCCTTTTGTAACTCCACATTAACACGTGGCATTTCAACTGCCTCAGCTTCCTCTCTCTAAAATTTAAAGCCACTGCTTCACACCCATATATAATGGTTATAATCACTGTGTAACCTGAGGAACGCTAACATTATATCTGTCCTCAGTAGCCTGTTATTTACCACTAGATGTTTACTGGGATCATCGTCTCAGTAGACCAGACCTCCTGTTTGACGGCCTCTCACCTGCAGGGGCAAGTAACCACAGCCTGGCTGATTACACTCTGCTTAGAAGAACTTGTTATGTTTCATATTAAAAGCAATTACAGATCTATCAGTAAATATTATGATATATGAAGAAATTACGTAAAAAAGCCTTATTACCTGAATGCATATTAAGTGATTTTTTATGCATTAATTGTACCTGTTCTCTATTAATTTGTATTAAAACAATAAAATATAAAAACACAGTGTTATATATCACTTTACATATTGGAAATGATCACATTCCCAAGACCGAAACGTCTTCAATAAAGATGACCTAATTGGATGCATCTAATTATGTTGACCTAATTGCATAGATGTGTATCTACTTCCATATCCACTTGTTGTTGTTAACTTGCACTGTCAGAGGAAGTACCGACCTGAGAGCCGAGAAGTGCAGCAAGGTGGGGTGTGCACCTGCCTGGCCCCCAGGGATGCTGCCTGAGAGGTACTGGTACACCAGCAAGTTGGTCAGGAAATCTTGGTTGTTGCATGAGCCTCCTGCACCACCAGCCACGCCGCCTCCTGCAGGAAGACAAACGCTTATGGTTATTTTAAGCTGGATAAAACCCCGAAGTATTTTAATTAAAGTGTCATAAATATTGATTTGATTGCTGAAAAAAAACTAAAGTCATTTCGACAGACAATATATATATATATATATATATATATATATATATATATATATATATATATATATATATATATATATATATATATATATATATAATATATATATATATATATTATATATATGATGGAGGTGTGTGGAGCTCAAGACCCCAAGTTCATTGAAGTAGCAGTGCAGTGGACATCCTGGCAGACTCCTCCAGTAGAAGCTCCTCCCAAAGAGCACAAACATTCCCACTGGGACAAACCGATCATGGAAAAAATTTCCAACACAATGCTCACCAACGCTTCAGGAAAGAACAAAGCTCGTCTCCTAGCGGTGAAGGCACCACACTCAGGAGATTTCCTTCTTGCTGTTCCCAATTCCTCTCTGGGGACTCGACTCGACCCACAGGCCATTCGGATTGGTGTTGCTCTTCGCCTAGCCGCCCCCATACTCACCGAACATAGGTGTATTTGCGGCAGGGCGACGGCTGATCAATTCGGACTTCATGGTCTCGTGTGTCACACATCAGAAGGGAAGTATGCTAGACATGAGGAGGTCAATGACATCATAAAGAGAAGCCTCGCCACAGCCCGTTGCCCAGCTCAACGGGAACCCCAAGTGCAGAGGTCTGATGGAAGTCAAAAGCGTCCTGATGGAGCCACCATGCTACCCTGGAAGGATGGTAAGCAGATTGCTTGGGACTACACCTGTGCTGCCACATTGGCAGACACCTACCTGCCACACTCCTTAGCCGAAGGGGTGGAGCTGCCAGCCACAGGGAGACCCAGAAAACCCGCAAATATGAAGACCTTCCTCTTGCTATAACTTCATCCCAATAGGGTCGGAGACCCATGGATCATGGGGCAAGTGTGCTCTAAAGTTTCTCAAGGAGCTGGGTGGAAAACTCATCATAGAAACCAAGGACCACAGGGCGACCAGCTTCCTCTTTCAGAGACTCAGTGTTGCGATCCAGAGGGGAAATGCCTGCAGTATTCTGGGCACGCGGCCCACTGCCGGGAGTTGGACGAAGTATTTGACATGTAGCTCTGGGTTGTTATCTATGTTGTTTTACTCCCCATTGTATTTTGTCTTGAAATAAAGTATATATATATATATATATATATATATATATATATATATATATATATATATATATATATATATATATATATATATATATATTAGAGCAGAATGTATAAAGTATTCGCATGATATTTGCATCATGTTTCTAAAGTTCAGCATCAAGGTCAGCATCGTCGTCTCTCAGCAGTACATCAGCAACTTACATTCTGAACGTTTTTGTTTCTTTCTTGTGAGTTTGCAGAGCAAATATTTTTTCCAGCTTGTCACTGTTAATTACGTAGCGCATTCATCATATCACTTTCCATGTTTAATTTTCACATCTTTGTTATTCTACGGGAGACGTAGCCTTATATGTTTTTTTTTTAAATATTCATCAAAAACGGAGGCGACTGCATTTACTTACGAGACCTCCATTGAAGACGTTTCGGTTCTTGATGTCGAAACATCGCAAGTGAAACATCTAAGGCACGGCAGTGATAGAGCCAGGCCAGGGTCACTGCAGCCTCCGTGATGCTCTCTAGAGCGAAGAATACGAAAAAACGATTCTTGTGAAGCATTTCAGTAAGGCAAACCTCCTGTACGTGCTTCTTTCATTCTGGTAAGCTACACTGCTTCTTTCATTCTGGTAAGCTACACTGCTTCTTTCATTCTGGTAAGCTACACTGCTTCTTTCATTCTGGTAAGCTACACTGCTTCTAGTCTGCCACTGCTTCTTTCATTCTGGTAAGCTACACTGCTTCTTTCATTTTGGTAAGCTACACTGCTTCTAGTCTGCCACTGCTTCATTCTGGCAAGCTACACTGCTTCTAGTCTGCCACTCTTTTCATTCTGGTAAGCTACACTGCTTCTTTCATTCTGGTAAGCTACACTGCTTCTTTCATTCTGGTAAGCTACACTGCTTCTAGTCTGCCACTGCTTCTTTCATTCTGGTAAGCTACACTGCTTCTAGTCTGCCACTGCTTCTTTCATTCTGGTAAGCTACACTGCTTCTAGTCTGCCACTGCTTCTTTCATTCTGGTAAGCTACAATGTTTCTAGTCTGCCACTGCTTCTTTCATTCTGGTAAGCTACACTGCTTCTAGTCTGCCACTGCTTCTTTCATTCTGGTAAGCTACACTGCTTCTAGTCTGCCACTGCTTCTTTCATTCTGGTAAGCTACACTGCTTCTAGTCTGCCACAGGATAAGTTTCTCCTTAAAATCAATACGGCCTTTTAACTTCTACATAAAAATATATATTTACCTTATCAGTATGAAAAACAAATTCTAAATATGGACTAAAAAAAGGGCGCTTCAAATATTAAAATACATAGAACAAAAAAAAAATATGCGTGAATAACATTCCTGAGCAAATTATAATGCAGGTGAAGACAGTGAAGTGACCATCTGGTCACTTCACTATGCTTCAAACATGATCCATGATTAGTCTTGTGACTTTTTTTTATTTTGGTCATGTCTAGTAATTAGGATAAATGGGGTTTTTATTATTATTATTCACTGGTGTCCTTAATTTACCATAAGGTTACAATATACCAAACATCTACAGCACACACACAAAAATAAGTTTCAACCAGGTTAATTCTGGTAAAATAAACTAGATAAGAAGAGCGGAAGAATATATAAACGCTTGAAAAGTATAAAAACTGTGAAGAAACAAGCAACTAGGAAGGGGCTTTACTATTAATAAACCAGGAAATAATCGAGGTGTTGGCAGCGGCCTTATGGACTATTATATAACGCAAAATACGTCAACAAAACACCAAAGGGACATTAGACAGACTGCGGAAATGATGTGTGGATTATTGTTGACTTTTTACACACTGAAGGTATCAACCCAGCGACCACCTGTCTCTCCTGTGCTACGAATCACCAGCTGTCCTATATTTATAACATAATATTTAGCATTAACTTCTAGCAGAACTCTAGTGAATAATGTAAGATATGTTATCATGATCTGGTTCCTCTGATTAACTTTACAGATGGGTACGTAGACTATCAAAATAATATAACTTTGGTAAAATATATAACCTTTGAAACTTCATTGGTTCCCAAAGGTCTCAAATCATACACAGGCATTATTACCTTTGATATATTAACGTAACACCACTAGAGTAAATTATTGGCATTGAGTCGGTTTTCTTGGTCTTCCAACACAGATTTGGTTCAATGTACCCAACTTGATTGAACCAACAATGTACCAGACTTGGTTCAACCAACAATGTACCAGAGTCTTGGTACAACCAACAATGTACCAGAGTCTTGGTTCAACCAACAATGTACCAGAGTCTTGGTACAACCAACAATGTACCAGAGTCTTGGTACAACCAGCCACCTGGTTCATTACATTAATTAAAAACGAATTTCACTACCCAGTAATTGAAATTTATTAAGTGCAAAAATTATTATTGAGCAAGTAGGCTTAATTAACAAATAAAAAATAATAAAGAATAAGTTTCAGTAAATAAAAAATTATATATGCTACTCCAGAAGTAAATAAATCTCGCTACATACATTCATTACCATGTTGTTTTCTGTACACAAGATCCATTATTAAATTATTTTGTTAATGTAAAAGTGCTAAACCCGCCGGGGTTAAACGGCCCTAAAATTTTCAAGCTAATTGAGGAGAAATCCTCGCCCTTTTAAAGCCCCCAAAACAGAGGTATAAACTAGAAGCCGCTTGCCCGGAGGAGGGCCTAAAAAACAGCAACCATTACTAACCACTTCCGCGGTACATTCTCACACCATGATGGGGTGGTTACCTACGTGCGTCCGTCCATCCCATAGTTCCTGGTTACCAAACTGTAGGTACGTGAGTATTCACTTCCTTTTTTCTTTTTACCTAAGTCTTGTAACCCCTGGGCGTGATGAATTACATTGCTCACTCTCCCAGACAGTTTAAATATCTGTCCTCAGTAACATTTCCCCGCAGATGTTTACTGGGATCATCGTCTCAGTAGACCAGACCTCCTGTTTGACGGCCTCTCACCTGCAGGTAGCAAGCAACCACAGCCTGGCTGATTACACTCTGCTTAGAAGAACTTGTTATGTTTTATATTAATGGCAATTACGGATCTATCAGAAAAATATCATCATATATGAACTAGGTTAAAAATCCTTATTACCTGAATGAATATTGAGTGATTTCTTTATACATTTATTGTACATGTTCTCCATTATTTTGTATTAAAATATAAAATAAAAACACTCATTTTTATATATATCAAAATACCTGGAAACGATGCGCTTTCTCACAGAAAGGTCAGTAAGAGAACACCTACTTTCTACGGACAAACAAAGAGTAAAATATTGTTAAGAGCTGACCACTATGTTCCTGCGTCGGGTCGGCAAAACCCCGCTGGCCAACACTGACTATTAAAATGCAAGTCTTGTCTCAACACAATCCAGTCATATTTTAGGAGGGAACTCATACCAGCATCTTCCTCTTAGCTACGTATGCTTTTATCTCCAGCTTCAGCATCATCATCATCGTTTGTTAACGTGCGTCTTTGAATATCTTCTTCATTTTCTTGATAAAAAATTCATTATCTTGGACGTCTGAGAATGCGATTCATTACATGTATTCATTGTCTGGTGAATATTGGTAGCATAAATCTCGTCAATATTTTTATGATTTATATTTTCTCATTACCTCCACTCATTTTCATCTCTAATAGACTAGCTTTAACTTATAGGGAGTGAAATTAATGTATAATGTTTATCAAGTCACGCCACACGTTTTTCCTCCTTCGTGTCTTCCACCACGTTCTTCCTCCGTGTTGTCCTCCACGTTCTTCCTCCGTGTTGTCCTCCACGTTCTTCCTCCGTGTTGTCCTCCACGTTCTTCCTCCGTCTACTTGTCTTCCGTGATCACTTGCCTCTGCCTCCATATTTTCTTTCATACATGCTTATTGCTCCTCCATGTCTTCCCTCTCACCAGCATCTTCCTCCATGTGTTCTTCTTCCAACACGCTCCTCCTCTTTGTCTTCCTCCGATATCTTTCAGAAAAATGGCGAAGCATTTTGATAAAGACACTGCGTTGAAGACACCCCGGAATCAGTGTCTTCTTCCTCCACACCTGCCTAATCCTCCTCCATGTCTTCTATCACCTATCCGCTCCTCCACGTCTTCCTCCACCGTTTGCTTCCTCTTCCACGTCTTCATTCATCACCAGCTTCGTAATTCATGGACACGTCTTTCACTTCTTCACGAACATCAAGACTTCCAAGAGTCACCATGACAAAGGAACACCTAAGAGTCAATAACACATGTGTTAGCTAAAAAATGTTCTTCGGACCATTGTTGACCAAGGCTGCCAGCCCACCTTCACTGCTTTCCGGGTGTTTTGCCTCCATTGTTGAGTGACTCAGGGACTCAGCAGCCAAAAAATGACATGCGAGGCTTCAGTGAGTGTTTGTTATGACTCTCAGGAGGTGCACAATGAACACATTAATCGGATATTTCATAGGTTTCAAGGGTTATATTATTATAGTAGAATGAATCGGCACATAGCACTTTTTGTTGTTGTTAAATATTCTTTCATCTGCGGCGTCGAGACACCGCTGTAGGTGAAGACAAGACCGGTAGTCCTTTTTGGTAGAAGAAAAATAAATGCGTTGAATGTCTATGATTTTAAGAGGGAATGTTTGGTATCCAGAAAGTGAGAATAATGCTGCATGGTGATCAAGCTCCAAGTCTGCATATTTTATACCGAATGTAAATAAAGTTTAGCTGAATTTAGTATTTAATAATAATATTAATCATGGCATTACTACCAGGCAATAGCGCGTAAGTAAAGCTGGGTTTGTTTTGTTTTGTTTTTTTGCATACGGACTGTGATGAAACTTCTGAAGTCTTATATTAATTAGAGTGAGATCAATTAGTGATAAAATGCACGCACACACACACACACTCAAGGAGAAAGATCTCGGGGTGAGTATAACACCGAGCACGTCTCTGGAAGCACACATCAACCAAATGAAATAAATGGTATAAAATACCGACACAATGGAAAAATAAACACATAAGCAGTATAATGTGATCCTTTATTGACAACGTTTCGCCCACACAGTGGGCTTTATCAAGTCACAAACAGATCTGTTTGTGACTTGATAAAGCTCACTGCGTGGGCGAAACGTTGTCAATAAAGGATCACATTATACTGCTTATGTGTTTATTTTTCACATCAACCAGATAACTGCTGCAGCATATGGGCGCCTGGCAAACCTGAGAATAGCGTTCCGATACCTCAGTAAGGAATCGTTCAAGACACTGTACACCGTGTACGTCAGGCCCATACTGGAGTATGCAGCACCAGTTTGGAACCCACACCTGGTCAAGCACGTCAAGAAATTAGAGAAAGTGCAAAGGTTTGCAACAAGGCTAGTTCCAGAGCTAAGGGGAATGTCCTACGAAGAAATGTTAAGGGAAATCGGCCTGACGACACTGGAGGATAGGATGGTTAGGGGAGACATGATAACGAAATACAAAATACTGCAAGGAATAGATAAGGTGGACAGAGACAGGATGTTCCAGAGATGGGACACAAAAACAAGGAGTCACAATTGGAAGTTGAAGACTCAGATGAGTCAAAGGGATGTTAGGAAGTATTTCTTCAGTCATAGAGTTGTCAGGAAGTGGAATAGTTTAGCAAGTGATGTAGTGGAGGCAGGAACCATACATAGTTTTAAGATGAGGTATGATAAAGCTCATGGAGCAGGGAGAGAGAGGACCTAGTAGCGGTTAGTGAAGAGGCGGGGCCAGGAGCTGAGTCTCGATTCCTGCAACCACAGCTAGGTGAGTACACACACACACACACACAAAGCAGACACGCGCACACACACACACATACACGTCCCTGTTTGCAGATGATGTGAAGTTGATGAGAAAATTCAAGGGACGAGGACCAGGCAGAACTACAAGGGATCTGGACAGGCTGCAAGCCTGGTCAGAACGCCCTGGAGTTCAACCCCACCAAGTGCAAAGTCAGAAGATTGGGGAAGGCAAAAGACCGCAGACGGAGTACAGTCTAGGGGCCAGAGACTACAAACCTCAATCAAGGAAAAGATCTTGGGGTGAGTATAACACCAGGAACATCTCCTGAGACAATTTCAACCAAATAACTGCTGCAGCATACGGGCGCCTAGCAAACCTAAGAACAAGCATTCCGACATCTTAATAAAGAATCGTTCAGGACCCTGTACACTGTGTACGTTAGTCCCATACTGGAGTATGCAGCACCAGTTTGGAACCCACACCTAGCCAAACATGTGAAGAAGCTAGAGAAAGTGCAAAGGTTTGCAACAAGACTAGTCCCGGAGCTAAGGGGTATGTCCTACGAGGGGAGGTTAAGGGAAATCGACCTGACGACACTGGAGGACAGGAGAGATAGGGGGGACATGATAACAACATATAAAATACTGAGAGGAATTGACAAGGTTGACAGAGACAGAATGTTCCAGAGATGGGACACAGCAACAAGGGGACACAGTTGGAAGTTGAAGACTCAGATGAATCACAGGGATGTTAGGAAGTATTTCTTCAGTCACAGAGTGGTCGGGAAGTGGAATAGCTTGGGAAGCGATGTAGTGGAGGCAGGTTCCATACATAGCTTTAAGAAGAGGTATGATAAAGCTCATGGCGCAGGGAGAGTGACCCAGTAGCGGCCAGTGAAGAGGCGGGGCCAGGAGCTATGTCTCGACCCCTGCAACCACAACTAGGTGAGTACAACTAGGTGAGTACAAGCGCTATGAAAAATGGATAAAGTAACATCAGATTTTCACGCTGGTTTTATTATATTTACCAAGATGTCATCATTATAATACTTTCTTATGCAGACTCCACAAGTTGTGTGACCTTGTGTGACCAGAGACGCAGCCACCAAAACAAACACACGTTAGCAAAGATATACACTGAAACATACCAGATAAATAAAAATAATACTGATAGTAACAATTACAATAATAATATTGATAATAATAATAATTATTATTGTAGATAAAACTGCATTCACAAATGAATTTACATTTGAACGTAAAATAACCGTGTTAAACAAACTGAAGAGAGGTTTGAAGAGCAAACAGTAAGGTACAAAACACTGAGCGAGGCGTATCACTCCACCTAACTTTACCTTTCATAAATCACTATCACAGCACAGGCGTCCTTGGCGAGAACATATTGAGTGTGAGAGAGACAGTGTCTGCACCCTTCACTCAGGTGTGCCTGAGGTGATAAGTGAAGCCTCGAGCAAACGGCTATTCTTCCCGTCTACACTAAAAAGGAACCCACGATTACACTGCTCATCTGATGTTTACTGCTATTTAGAATATAAGGCACAGCACCGTAGCTGCAACTATTCAAAACTAACCCACTAATTCAAGATGAATCGAGACCGGTGATCAGTCCCACAGTCTTGATGGAAGGTGGTCAGTCCCACAGTCTTGATGGAAGGTGGTCAGTCCCACAGTCTTGATGGAAGGTGGTCAGTCCCACAGTCTTGATGGAAGGTGGTCAGTCCCACAGTCTTGATGGAAGGTGGTCAGTCCCACAGTCTTGATGGAAGGTGTCAGTCCCTCAGTCTTGATGGAAGGTGATCAGTCCCACAGTCTTGTATGTCTTGGCCCAGCCAGGACCATAATCTAGTAGTAAATGGACCTGACAGTGACTCACGAAATCGTAATGACACGACTGCAAACAAACCATACCACGGGTGGGGATAGAACCCGCGATTGGTCTGGAGTTTTATGACTTTCTGATCGCTGGTTCTATCCCCGCCCGTGGTATGGTTTGACCTGATAGTGGTTAACAATGGACCGAAAGTCTAGTTTTAGGCTCCAATTTGTGGGTTACCTGTGAATTTACTTTTTTTTATTTTAAAGGCGAGATCTTAGAAGGCTAGAATGTTAAAATAAGCCAGAATTTGTGTAGACAGTATAATAGACAGAGTAATACAGATAACAATATAATATACAACAAGGATAAATTTAAGTTACTCTGCTGTCGAATGAGCTTGTTAACTGAAACTATGGAAACAAGAAATGGCAGGCCAATGGCGGTACTTTTCAAGTCACTTGTTGTCTCTTAAGCCCAAGTTTTGCTCTATACTAACAGCTCCTTTTAAGGCAGGCGATATTACTGATGTGGAGAATGTGCAGAGAACCTTCATTATCGGTATAAATTCAGTTAAGCGCCTCAGTTACTGAGAATGTCTGAAACCCCTTGAACTATACTCACCAGAACGTAAGTGAGAAATATACATCATGATTTACACCTGGAAAATTCTTAAGTAAAGAAATATACTGACATCCTGAGTTTCATATTAAACTTAATCTCTGTTTATTGATTAGAGTTTGTTTTATTCTGCATTCGACAGCAGAGTAAATGATATTTATCCTTATTGTATAACTTACCAACAAACAACTTCCGTCAAATTCCCACAAAGATCTGTCTACACTGCTACCTACACCACCTACAAGCAGGTAGTAGATGCCTCAACAAACAGCGTCAGGATACAATCTTTGAGCAAAATCGTAATATATTAAATGCAAATTTTCACATATTATTTGAGGCGTTGTGTAATATTTTTGAAATCTCCATTTTTTAGCTAAATTTACGATTTTTTGGTTAAAAATCATTTGTTTATAGTAAAAGTGACTAATATTGTTGGAACAACCAGATATTAAAATCACTGGGAAGACGAAACATACAGGAGATTCCATAGATGGGAAATGGAAAACAATGATAGATATGGTACAGCATTTTGCATGAGACATTGGTGGATTTTTTAAGACATTACCACCTGTACAGTAGACCTCAGTGACTGTGATGTAGGAACACTTGTAATGAATAATAACAATGGTATTCTCAATGGTTCGAAACGATCCAAAATGTCATCTAAATTTCATTTTCTATGTTGTGGGATAGTTGTGAATTATCCCAGGTACATTACTGAGCATTTATTTTATCGGGAAGAAGAGAATAATAAAAGGAGTGATACACATCCTGGGGAAAATATCACACATGACCAAGATAAACCTACTGATTATACGTAATCACAAATATAATTCTAAGAGCTGGGAACCACGTGCATAACCGGAACTGTGGAGAGTAATAATGAAGCGGGCAACAGTCTCCACTATTACCACTACATACATCACAACAGCAACCACCACAACTACCTCAAGACGCTAGTTACCACCACTACTACACCACAGCTGTTACCACCACTACCACACCACAGCTGTCACCACCACTGCAAACCACGGCAGTCACCACCACTATCACTTGCTCCATATAGCACTCTTGTCAGGCTTAATGGTGTTCCAACATTATGCAAGCTCTCCGCTCTGCAATACATTACCAAGTCAACACTTTCACTTGAAATGCTATTCTTGAGTACAGAACTTCCTCTGACCCTTCCATTTTGATAAGCATCATCCCTTAGACCCTTTCGTAGTGGTAAGCACCATCTTTCAATGGTGTTGAGCACCATCTTTCAATGGTGTTGAGCACCATCTTTCCATGGTGTTAAGTACCATCTTTCCATGGTGTTAAGCACCATCTTTCAATGGTGTTGGCACCATCTTTCCATGGTGCTAAGCACCATACGTCATCCTTTCATCTTTTTGAAAACCATCTCTCAGACTCTTCCATCCATAAAAAAATAAAATAAAAAAATATATAAGAATTGTTAGTTTCCTTGATTTCAAAATGTTTGACTCGACTGAGCTAATGATGCCTTTTATTTCTTTGATTTCAGTTCCAAATAAATCACACAATGCTGGCTAGAACATTTGAAGGCAGGTCACCTGGGGAATTGATAAAGCCCCTGGTGACCGAACCTTCTTCCCACAACAATGCTATAATCAGCATTGTGTGTTATACTTACAATCAGTTGGTATACTATACTGCTGTACTATTTTTTTTTTTGGAGTCGAGAAACTATCCTTCGTGACCTGGAAATTCTTTTAGCTTCTCATAACCTAAACTGACCTAATTTACGTTGTCCAGGTTGACGTATTCCAGATATTGACCTCTCCAGTCAGTCACGACCCAAGATTTACTGCCAGGTTAACTTTATGTTTGGAAATAACTTTGTGGTACTGTTTATTATATATTATTTTAATCGCTCTCATTAACTGTATATTTATCTTTCCTTCACATACATGTTAGATATCATGTTTCTTGACTAAGTGACTCTAAGGAGTTGTCTGAAGTCTAGACTGTTTTCGTAACTTCCTTATTTGCATGTCTAGTTACACTAATGATTTGACAATTACAAAATTCCCCAATAGAATCACTAATTTACGGTAAATGTGTCATACGATAAAAGGACTTGACATTTGCAAAAATCTTATTACCTCAGCTCCCACGACCTTCACATTTTCCTCCCTGGGTTAAGCCACCTCCTGCCTCGCCCTCCCTGGGAGCTCTTAAGCCACCTCCTGCCTCGCCCTCTCCAGCTGCCTCGCCCTCACTAAATTCCTCACCGTACTTGCCAGTCATTTAATTCTGGTAACTTACATATTGATACAGGAGAGTTTGTGGAGTGATGGACTGGGTAGGTAAGACGCCACTATCTCGAGTCTCCATTTACACTCCTCTGATGTCTATCACAACAAACGGTAGGTCCTGCAAGTCAACTACCAACTGGTCACCTCAGCTGGTTTGGCGACTCTTTTTCTCATTTTCAAACTTGCAGACGTGAAGCAGTGAGTCTCAGTGGGATGTTGACAAGCAGAAAGCAGCAGGTGTTTGGGCAGTAGTGTTAGGCAGTCTCAACCACTATAGTGATTCACGATGTCTGAGTGTGGTGGTTGAGTCTGAGTGTGGTGGTTGAGTCTGAGTGTGGTGGTTGAGTCTGGCTAATGTCTCATCTGTGTCCCTAACAAAATAAAAGTAGTTTGCCGAATTATTATTCATGTAAAATAAATAAATTTGTAGGCAAATTTAGGTAACACACACACGCGTGCGCGCGGAGTTAATAAAACAACTTTAAGGAAAATCTTGATATTTCTCCTAAAAATCATATATCAAAAAAAAAAAAAAAAAAGAAGCAAACGTAATCGGGGTATAAGAAAAAATAGCTTATTTGAGAGTTCGTCTAAGATTAGTTCGCCTTAATAAAAAAAATCTTCACCTGCCTCTATAATAACATAGCTAAAAAAAAATTGGTGAAATGTGTGTGTCTCTCTTGGTGTAAAAAACAGTCAATAGAAAGTATCACTAATAGTTGGAAGTTGATTTACGGTTGACAACTTCAGCCTCACAAGAACTTGTGTTACCTGTCATCACCTTCACGTCTCCTGCTAATCTGTATAAATTTAAAACTTAACCTTATGACTTAGATTTGGACTCTCTCTCTCTCTCTCTCTCTCTCTCTCTCTCTCTCTCTCTCTCTCTCTCTTCGCTCTCGAAAACTCACCAGGAAACCCCAGGAATATATTGAAACCAATAATAATAATAAGTAAAGTTTTAAAACATCACATCTCCAGACGTTTTCCTGAATTAAGTTTATTCTGCTCTCCGAGGCTATGGGTCCCCAGTCACTACTAGAGGTGGCACCAACCTATATTTGCAGTTTTGAACTGTAATATCGGCACTCCTCTTACACGACAGTGATTGAGTGATTGATGGTGAAAGTATTTCTTCTTTTTTTTGGGAGACGGTCAGTTTGTTAAAATTATGTGTCTATAATAATACATTCACCGTTATTTACTCATTCGCAGTTCAGATGATCATCTTAATTGCAACATGTTCACCAACACCTCACCTGAGAGGCAAGCTTCCATCTATTATACAGTAGGTCGACACCATATGTACTGAGATACCACTCTCAAAGAGTTATGGACTTGCCATTTCAATTAATTCAACTGAGTTATATGTTAATTATGTCGCCTCTCAGGGTCTCAGGCAAATTTACATCACTAACCACATGATACTCCCTCATGATTCACATGTTCGATGAATCTATATATTTTCGTGTTTGCTTTTGAGTGTAAGTATCGGTATCAGCTTATTCCCGAGCTTCAGAAATTCTCATCTGTTTACACATACTATCAGAGTGCTTCAGGGTCCACTTATAAAAAAATGTTTAAGGATATCTCAGATTTTAATTTTACAATGGTTTTAATTTTTATTAAGTAAACTTCACTGGTTTACATTTTTTCCATAAATTTAATTTTCCTAATTTAAATTTACAACAATATTATGCAAAAACTGTAGCCTCTAATTCAAATGCTAAGGTAGGCCTATTAATTTTTATTTTATAATCATAACATTAGCAGAAAAAAATATAATTAGCGGAAGAAAAGGATGAAAAATCCCTCAGCGGGGGGCGCTGACCCCTGAAATAGTGGGTTCAGACAACATACTGAAAGCTAAAAAATTGGTTTTAATTCCCTGAATACAACTGTTTTTAGCACATTTCCAAATGTAAAAATATTGTCTGTTCGTAAACCATGACGGGTAAGAGGCAGGATCCCCCATGCAGACACAAGGCCGCAAGGCACTGTCTGGCACTGAGACTCAATACACTACTGCCACCTTGACTTAAATACCAACACAAGTGCAAACCTTAACATGAGTTCAACAGTTTATCTTAGGTGTGTAATGTGTGTATTGTAAAGGGAAGTAATGTTGTTCTTCTGGAGTTTGTAGAACGTGTCCTGTGTTATATTGTTCAGAGGCTATGTTATATTGTTCACTGGCAAATGTTTTAGATAACATTTATTTCAGTTAAATATTTAACACAATCAAAAAAAAATTCGATTTCATTAATATACCAAATTTTATTTAAATGCGAAATTAAATGCGGTTAGTATTCGCATTTAAATACGAATACTAACCGAATATATATATATATATATATATATATATATATATATATATATATATATATATATATATATATATGACACAAAATCGTAATGACACGATTGCAAACAAACGATACCACGGGTGGGGATAGAACCCGCGGTCAGAGAGTCATAAAACTCCAGACGGATGGGCTAGCTACTGGGCCAGCTGGCTACAATAAGATTCATCCAACTAGGTATATTTATACACCATAGGAAGGTTAGTATAGGCACCAATGTGACCACAAATGCAAGTTTTTACAGATGAATCTCCAGCTAGCGTAGCATTGACGAACTCTAGCTCAAGTCCCCTCATCCTAGTTGGATGAATCTTATTGTAGCCAGCTGGCCCAGTGGCTAACGCATCGGTCTGGAGTTTTATGAGTCTCTGATCGCGGGTTCTAACCCCGCCCGTGGTATGGTTTATATATACTACAGTGGTACCCCGAGTTTCGTACAGCCCCCAACTCGAACAGTTATGTAAGTGTATTATTGTAAGTGCTTTTGTAAGTGTATTTTTGGGGGTCTGAAACGGACTAATCTAATTTACATTTGTCCTTATGGGAACAAATTCGTTCGGTAACGGCACTCAAACAGCATCCTGGAACGAATTATTGACGAAAACCGGGGTACCACCACGGGGGTGGAAATCTTTGTACCAAAAGAACCTTAGAAAACTTATCTAACCTTATTATAACAAGCTCAATTTAATTTAGCCAAATCCAAATAAATATATTTTAGATAAGTTTACAATGATTTAATAATAAACAAACACAAACATATTTTCTTTCGTTAGGTTCAGATCAGAATGATTTTTGCGAAATTATTGCATACGCAAATTTTCGCTTGCCTTATTGGGCTAAAAGAGCGTTGTTATTTAAGCCAAAATCTCAAGTTTTACCTATTCAACACGACAGATTATATAAAATGTCGTGTCATATGAGCCGAACTGGTGAGTTAGCCCTGAAAAAAAGGAAGACAGTTTTCGGTGGATTAGGCTGAGAGAAAATTTGTATTTGGAATAACTTGTGAAGTTAACATGACTCACGAAATCGTAATGACACGATTGTAAACAAACCATACCACGGGTGGGGTTCGAACCCGCGGTCACAGAGTCTCAAAACTCCAGACCGTCGCGTAAGCCACTAGGCCAGCTAGCTTCAATAAGATTCATCCAACTAGGTATATTTCTACACCATAGGAAGGTTAGCATAGGCACCACTGTGTCCACAAATGCAAGTTTTTACAGACGAATCTCCCGCTAGCATGGCCATGACGAACTCTAGCTCAAGTCCCCCTCAAAGCCGTCAACATGACTCACGAAATCGTAATGACACGATTGTAAAAACTTGCATTTGTGGACACAGTGGTGCCTATGCTAACCTTCCTATGGTGTAGAAATATACCTAGTTGGATGAATCTTATTGAAGCTAGCTGGCCTAGTGGCTTACGCGACGGTCTGGAGTTTTGAGACTCTGTGACCGCGGGTTCGAACCCCAACCGTGGTATGGTTTGTGAAGTTATCAATAAAAATAATATTTATAGTACGTATTAACATCATTACACACTCACCCAAAATCTGTAAAATATTTTTTTCAAATTCTTTGATCCATTATAATTTATTAAATTTTAGACTTTCAGTAACCCTTTCTTATTTATGCATTAGATATCACATTTATTTGAATATTAAGCGGTGTGTAAATGTTTAAAGGGGACTCATCGTAGATATTAACCAAGCTGCAACTATCTACACCGGTCGATCACCATGCCCAGCCCTTCTAGGGCAGGGTAGGTGCCAAGGCTGGAGGTTGCTACCATCTGCAGCTCTTAACCCTGCCCTTCCCGTTAGGGAAGGTGGCAGACCACAGAGGCCTAGCATCTATCTACCTCCATGCCTCGTGCTGGTAGGGGAATGTGGCTAGGCCTGGGGCCAGTTGGTCCCACCGCTGAGGGGTACCCCCTCCCATGGGAGACATAGGTCTCTGATACTCCCACGCCAGGGAGCCGGAGCCGGGTCGCCATCTGGTAAAGACCCGGGCCGGGAGAATTCAGGGTGAATCAACACCTCCTCCTCCTCCTATCTACACCAACAACAGCTACCAAGATCAGACGGCCAATCAGAAACCCGGCCAAAAGGGAAGATGATCTCTAAACAAAATTCAGCAGAAACTCCAAGGTAAATATTAGAGACAAGTTCTGTAAACGTGTTAAACAAACTCTGTAAACTCATTAGAAAAGTTGTAAAGACAGGCAACGGAGCTCAGGAATGGCAGGAAACGTGTTCTACAAACACTGTTTCCGGGCCATTGAAATCTAAACCCCATCTGTGTGTAAACAAAGCAGTCTTGCAAACACTCATTGCTGTATATGTTTACGGTGTTGGCTCAACAAGCCCTTGAGTCTCTTTGAACAATGAGAAACGATAGTTTTGCTGCCCTTGCTTTTTCAGATAAACACTATGTATATCATAATCACAGCCCCTTTGTTTACATATACTAGACTTGTGGTCATGCTATGGCACCTAGCAAAACAGATCATCAAAATTACTCACACTTTGTGCTTTGTTTTGATGGATTACTATCAACAACACTGCAACTTTGTCATGTTGGCTGATAGTTTGTTTTAGCGAAATATATTAGTAAGTTGTTGGATAGTATGGAGGCAGTGTAGTATGATGGTGGTAGCGCAGTTTTTCTTTCAGGTTGGTGGATAATGTGGCAGTAGTAATGGATGGTGGCAGGAGACTGGTAGGTGAATGGCTGCCATAAAGAAAAAATCTCAGGTATGAATATAAACAAAATGAGGAGGAAAATAGAAAAAGGGAGAAAGAATTTTGATATAAAATTGACAAATTAATCTGTGTTCATTATATACTCACAAGTTATCTTTTAAATTCGCTAGAAATAAACGCAAAATTGAATATTCATTTCTCTACAGTGTTGTAGCAGAGAGTCGCTGGAGTGAACTGCCACCTGTGGTCTTCTGAAAGAGTAAAGAACAAAAAGGCACAATACCATGACTGGGACAATACACAAATAACCCGCACATATTAGAGAGGAGCTTACGACGACATTTCGGTCCGACATGGACCATTTACAAAGTCGTAGTGAGTTCCCTTCTCCTGTGTGGGGTTATCTGTGTATTCTGAGTCGTTCTGTTGTGACTGGGTCAGCATTTCGGTTGGTTTATGCTGAATTTTCTAAACGTTCCTCTAGTCTACTAGTAATGGATTTCATGATTCATTGCCCCCTTGACTAGATCCCAGACTAGGTCATCTGGTTGATGGCCTGATCAATCAGGCTGTCGACGCTAGCACAACTCAGTTCAACAAAGGCACCGTGGGCAATTCACGTGTTCTCATAATAAATGATAAATTTGTGAAGTGGCATTAGTCGTCCGCAGTGGCACCTCCGCCAGGATATTGCCACAAACCTCTGCTGCAGCTGCTGTAGTCTATGTAACTAACTCTCATTGTCTACATGGCATTTCCTACTGCTACGTGGCTACAAGCAGTAGCCACTTTCTCTTCTACCTCGGATGACTGCCTTTTAAAGCCATTGTTACATGTATACTTTCATACAAAACGAATTTGTATTGCGTTTTTAGGTATATAAGAATTCAACACTTAAAACACATTAACCTTAAGTTTTTCATTTAAGTTTAACTCATGCAGAACTTATATTGAGTTTCGAAGTTAATTTGCGAGGGAGTCGCCTGGCCATTCAGAAATAACATAGTTTTAGAATAAGAAAGTTAAATGGTAAGGGATCCATTTGTTAAATTAAAAATTAATTTGTTTATGAGCTGTGATGCCAGCACGATTCTTCAAAAACAGTGCTTGAATGAATGACGGTGAAGGTGTTTTTTCTTTAATATCGTTAGCTTGAAGACTTCAACTCTAGGTAAGAAAGTAATCTTATTCGTTGCTTCCGTATTTGTTCAAAAATAGTAAAAAAAATTACGTTAAACATGGGTTAAATTCTCAGGTTACACAAAGTTAAATGTTTCAACACCACAAGGAAACTCTGGAGAAGATTAGCCATTTACTGTTATATAGTCACTTACTGTTAATTAACAAATTGTTATTTAACCATTTGCTGTTATTTACCCACTTCCTGTTTTTAGTTACTTGCTGTTATTTAGCAGCTTACTGATGTTTTATATTGAGAGAGCTTTCAGACGCTCAAAATACTCAGACTAGAGCACCATACTACAATACTACCACACAACTACACTATCTTACTACCACACCACCAGACACCACAATCTTAAGTAACTTTCAGACTCTCACTACAATTTAATTCACACATTATCCACCACATCACGTTTTTGCTTTCACCACACATTGACCTCCTTGTTATGATTACTGCCATCTTCTTTCTGTCGTACCTATCTACCTCCACTTCTCTATCTTAACAAATATACAACCGCACCATAAACACCATACTCTCACATTACTACAAACTAAACCTACTGCTACATTACTACTACTACTAAACTAACTCCAGAGTAACTATCTAGTGACGCCTATATGTGTCAGACACGACTGTGTTACGCTATTATTTGACTATCCTACCTTAACAATGTTAGCATATATGACCTCTCAAATATATAAATAGATAAATACTAGCATAATTTTACACGCCATGAAGCTACTTGTAATATACAGCAATACTGTGTAGTCTATAATGAAAAGTAAACAAAAAAATGCATAAGGCTCAAAGATATGCAACAAAATGGGGCCCAGAACAAGAGGTAAATAATAATAACTTCTTGCATTGCAACATAATGTTGCTCCAGAGATATAAGTGGCGCTCATTGGAGGTTGTTCGCTGCATAACAGGTGTTGTTCTATGTATGTTGACCAACAGTGTCGTCAGGTGTGTTTGACTAGCGAAATCTTTGCGTTTTACGGACACGCTTTGCTTACACGCTTTCTAATATTATGTGTACATAATTAATATTACGTACACAATGTTAATTATGTATATAATTAGCATAATGTGTACATAATTAATATTATGTACACAATGTTAATTATGTATATAATTAGCATAATGTGTACATAATTAATATTATGTATACAACGTTAATTATGTATATAATTAGCATAATGTGTACATAATTAGTATTATAACACATAATACAAATACTCTTACATGTATAACAGGGAAGGTAATGGAAGATAAGGTTGATAATGAAGAACTCATTCATGACTTTCATAGAGAGATTAGAATCGTTATTTTGTAGGTAGGTAAATAGGTAGGTAAGTAGATAGGTAGGTAGATAAGTAGGTAGGTAGATAAGTAGGTAGGTAGATAAGTAGGTAGGTAGATAAGTAGGTAGGTAGATAAGTAGGTAGGTAGGTAAGTAGTTAGGTAAATAGGAAGGTAGGTAGGTAGGTAAGTAGTTAGGTAAGTAGGTATGTAGGTAAGTAGGTAGGTATAGTAGGTAGGTAGGTAAGTAGGTAGGTAGGGCCACTGAACTTTAAATGCTTCGTTTCCTTGCACAAATGACAATCGTAAAGTGATAAATAGTAGATATTTTTAAGCATTCTTTTCATGCACAATCTTCACGTCACTCACAACATCACTGTCAGTTACTGGTCATTCACTACATAACTGTCAGCTACTGGTCATTCACTACATAACTGTCAGCTACTGGTCATTCACTACACTGTCAGCTACTGGTCATTCACTACACTGTCAGCTACTGGTCATTCACTACATCACTGTCAGCTACTGGTCATTCACTACATCACTGTCAGCTACTGGTCATTCACTACATCACTGTCAGCTACTGGTCATTCACTACATCACTGTCAGCTACTGGTCATTCACTACATCACTGTCAGCTACTGGTCATTCACTACACTGTCAGCTACTGGTCATTCACTATACTGTCAGCTACTGGTCATTCACTACATCACTGTCAGCTACTGGTCATTCACTACATCACTGTCAGCTACTGGTCATTCACTACATCACTGTCAGCTACTGGTCATTCACTACACTGTCAGCTACTGGTCATTCACTACATCACTGTCAGCTACTGGTCATTCACTACATCACTGTCAGCTACTGGTCACTCACTACACTGTCAGCTACTGGTCACTCACTACACTGTCAGCTACTGGTCACTCACTACACTGTCAGCTACTGGTCACTCACTACACTGTCAGCTACTGGTCATTCACTACATCACTGTCAGCTACTGGTCATTCACTACATCACTGTCAGCTACTGGTCATTCACTACACTGTCAGCTACTGGTCATTCACTACATCACTGTCAGCTACTGGTCATTCACTACATCACTGTCAGCTACTGGTCATTCACTACATCACTGTCAGCTACTGGTCATTCACTACATCACTGTCAGCTACTGGTCATTCACTACATCACTGTCAGCTACTGGTCATTCACTACATCACTGTCAGCTACTGGTCATTCACTACATCACTGTCAGCTACTGGTCATTCACTACATCACTGTCAGCTACTGGTCATTCACTACATCACTGTCAGCTACTGGTCATTCACAACATCACTGTCAGCTACTGGTCATTCACTACATCACTGTCAGCTACTGGTCATTCCCAGCATACTATAATTGTATTGTTCGCAACTTGGTCAGTGGGTCGAGTACACTTGTTATCAATGTTTGTACACCCTGCACTTTAATATTATTTTACTGTAGACGAGAATGTGAAGTCAAGTTGCACAATCAACATGATCATGATGCATGATCAGACTACAAGATTTATGATACAAGATTATGATACAAGATTTTGATCTCGGGAGATCAGTCACATCATTGCTCCTGGAAACCTTCATTTCTTGATAACTCCACCGACGCCTCTTGAACGAATGGGGAACAAAGGTGTTAAGGAATGCTACTGAAGGGCAACAGAATGTGTGTAGAATGAATCATTGATTTGGCAGGGGAAAGTTTGATCGTTCACTCTCGACTATTATTAGTATTGCTATTATTATGTATTAAACCTCATCAACTATTATCACCCCTACTACAGTAATCACCACCTTCATAGTCTCCACCACCATCCTTGTTATCACCACCACCACCACCATAACCCACCTCCACCACTGTAGCTATTCCCTCAGCCACCACCACTATCCTCAGCCCCACCTCTATGACTATTCTCCCTACCACCACTACTACCATCACCATCACCACCACCACCGTCACTATGACCACCACCACCACCGTCACTATGACCACCACCACCGTCACTATGACCACCACCACCGTCACTATGACCACCACCACCGTCCCTATGACCACCACCACCGTCACTATGACCACCACCACCGTCACTATGACCACCACCACCGTCACTATGACCACCACCACCGTCACTATGACCACCACCACCGTCACTATGACCACCACCACCGTCACTATGACCACCATCACCGTCACTATGACCACCACCACCGTCACTATGACCACCACCACCGTCACTATGACCACCACCACCGTCACTATGACCACCACCACCGTCACTATGACCACCACCACCGTCACTATGACCACCACTACCGTCACTATGACCACCACCACCGTCACTATGACCACCATCACCGTCACTATGACCACCACCACCGTCACTATGACCACCACCACCGTCACTATGACCACCACCACCGTCACTATGACAGCTAACAATGATCACGAAGGTATACCAGTGGTTCAACACTCCCAGCAGCCCCGGGCTTAGGTAACAGGTAATATCTTCTTCCTCACGTTGAAATACCTCACTTCCTACCCCCTTCTCCCTTCCTCCCTCTCACTCACTTATGGTTTCTGCCTCTCCCTTTCTTCAGTATTATTCTTTTAAACCTACTTTTTTATGTTCTTCCTTTTCTATTTACATGTATTTTTATCTAGTATTTTTGACCCCTCACATATTCATTTTACTCTAATTCTCGTACTATATATTTAGCTGCTTTCCATTTGTTATTATGCAATGCAACGAGACTGGATCACTTGATCTTGCTGGAGATTCTTCTATCAACATGACCAGGAACTTTAATTAATAACGACATTATGGTAACCCCTTACTATAGAGATTCTAATATCGTTGGTGGAGCGCAATCTATACAAACGCAGTTAATAATTATCTTTTCCCAGAACTGTTTATATCCAAATATACAATATTGTGCTCAGAAGTTAATTTTTTTTAACCACTTCGACCGTATCATTCCCAGGAAGGGTAACCTAAAGAAGGAAATCCATTCACCATCATTCATTCACTTGTTATTTTGTGTGGAGCAGAAAGCCATCACAGTGTGGTTGAACAGCAATATCCCCACCCATTCTTCAGAGTTCAGATTCAGTTCTGCCCATCACCAAGATGGTTTCTCGTAATTCTTCCATGACTTGCTCATACTCGTCAAATCCCAAAACTTGTCTCCACTCACACCGATCTCACAAGCTCACACATGCCTGCTGGATGCTCAAGCCCCAAGCACTCGAAGCCTCCTTCACAGCCTGCTTCCAGTCCTTCCTGAGGTCTCTACCACCTCTTTTCTTCCGCCTCGGGTGGAAAGTATTATCCGATATAGTGAAAATAATTTAAGTTCAGAACAATGACGGGAAGAAGATAACGTTTGGAATCGTCTACAGACATAACAAACACTTATTGATAACATCAAAAATATAAAACTGAGAAACTTCAATGTCAGAAATGTATATGGAAACAATCTGTCGAGGTGTGTGATGTCACAGGTGTGTCATAACACGTGTTTGTGATGACATATGTGTGTGTCGTGACACGTGTTTGTGATATCACAGGTGTTTCATGACACATGTTTGTGATGTCACAGGTGTGTCATGACACGGTTGTGATTAACACAGATATAGTACGTGTATATAAATATTATAGAATTATTTTCATTTCCTTAGACACGTGTTGATATCACGTGTTTCTGACATGATGTCACGTGTCAACACGGTTTGATACCGATATAAGGTATAATATTATAGAATTATTATTTCTACACAACCTTCTTGACCTAAGTTATCTTATCTATCCGACGTTTGTGTTTAGAATTTTCTCTCCTTTCTCTCTGCATCAATTTCTTCTCATTCTACATGTTAAATCTCCACCTTCTTCATCTTTCCCTTGCTCGCTTCCCTTTCTCAAAAAAAAGTAGCAGGAAATCAGGAGTCACAGTGGAAAGGTAACAGTTACTTTCACCAGAGGAAGGGAGTCGAGCGAGCAGGTGTGTCGGCAAGCTCTCCCACCGGAGCAAAAAAACCTGATTGGAGGTAAGTTCTTTCCCCGGGGCAATGGTGAGCTTAGTGTTGCCTCTCATATTCTCTCCCATGCCTGGTATGAGGTCCTCTCAGGCATTCAAGCTCTCCCATGAATGCTATGAAGCTCTTCCACACCTGGTATGAAGGTAGGGAGAACTTGGTTTAAGGGTACGGGGATACCTCACTAACTTAATATATATATATTTAGAAAGAAGTACAGTAAAAACGACACGTTGCATGCTGTTACCCACGCTGGCTCACTGTGTAAATCCTACAAACTATAAATCATACTACAGGAATAGATACATCGATATATATACATATATACATAGTGTGTTTACCTTTACCCTATGTTAGGTTTTAAATTAATTATTCTTGAGTATTGGTTAATAGTTGACGTGACCCTCGTATAGTCGATGGGTTTCAAAGCCATTTATTCAGCAACCAACCAAGTGACACTCATTATCTTGGCCAGGTGTGTGCAGCAGGTGTGTGCAGCAGGTGTATGCAGCAGAAGGTGTGTGCACTTGGTCCCTCCCTTTCCCCAAACTTAAACGTGCGTAGTTTAGTGATTTTACTCATTCTGACACTTAAGAAAAAATTCCTTTCCCTTTCTAGGTTTCATGCTAGCTACAGAAGAGATCAAAGTTATCTTCATTCCTCAAACAGCTATAATGAACGCTTTTTTTTCTATGCTAAATAGCTGTATAACCCCTGTGGTTTAGCGCTTCTATTTGATTATAATAATAATGATTATAATCTATGCTAAATAGCTGTTAAATTATAGCTGCCAGATGCAGATGGAATTGAAGCTGACCTTCATTACAATGAACTCTATATCTTCCTACTACTAAGCAGCTGTTAAATCATAATAAAATAGTTCATTATCATCTAGCAGGGAGACAACTGAACCGATTTCTAGAACACCCTTGAGAGGAAGCAATGATCTACAGGCTAGTTTCGCTGACTTTGCATATCGGCTACAGTACTTAGAATATATTATAAGAAAGAGAATAGTAGAGCACCCAGTGGCGGCTTCAGAATTTCTATGTAGAGGGGGCTAGTAGGGGCTAGAAGGGGGCTAGGAGACTTGTCTTGAAACTACATTATCATTATTATTTTCATTTTTATTTGGCCCTAAAAGAAATAGATTCATAACAGACAACTAGCAAGAATTTGGAAAGAGCAAAACTCTCACGAATCTTAGTTTTTCTATGGGAGAGAGACCAAAATAAAGCAGGAGAGAGACGAATGGATAGACTGTATCCTTAACGCCTTTTAAAAAATAATTTGTCATAATGGTGCATTCATGAAATTTTGGGGAGATGGGAAACCAGAGAACAGAATAAACAATACGATGACAGAAGCTATAATTCCTGACGAATTATCCTCAGGATCTTCAATAGAGAGTTCCTTTGCTCTGTACACAGCATACAACTGGCCTGTCTAAGAATACTTTTTTTTCATACTTATTACAGATATATCTGAAAACACAATATAAGCAGCGGAGAGGTCAAGCACTGCCTAAACAGCAAGGTACAGTGGTGAGGTAACATACCAGAGAGGAGGGGAGCCGTGGACCATGTCTAATAGTGAAATATAGAGGCCATAGCCCTAAGTTTCAAGATAGCGACTGAAATAGCAATCACTGTAGTCTTTAAGCACCGATGTCTAAGTAAATCCTTGTCTTTGATGATTAGTTCTGCGCTCCTCCACTTCATTATGTGACCATGTATGCTGTGATGTTGCAAACCTGTGTTGTTCACATCACAGCATATCTGTGCTCCTTAACTCACTGTTACACGGCTCTGATGTTTCCAAGGTAGATTTTGTCATCCTCCACAAGGTATACTATACACACTAGCACTGGTCTCAGCAGCACTGGTCTCAGCAGCACTGGTCTCAGCAGCACTGGTCTCAGCAGTACTGGTCTCAGCAGTCTGGTCTCAGCAGCACTGGTCTCAGCAGCACTGGTCTCAGCAGCACTGGTCTCAGCAGCGCTGGTCTCAGCAGCACTGGTCTCAGCAGCACTGGTCTCAGCAGCACTGGTCTCAGCAGCACTGGTCTCAGCAGCACTGGTCTCAGCAGCACTGGTCTCAGCAGCACTGGTCTCAGCAGCCTGGTCTCAGCAGCGCTGGTCTCAGCAGGCTGGGGCTCAGCAGCACTGGTCTACAGCAGCACGGTCTCAGCAGCATTGGTCTCAGCAGCATGGTCTCAGCAGCACTGGTCTCAGCAGCGCTGGTTAGCAGTGTGGTCTCAGCAGCTGGTCTCAGCAGCACTGGTCTCAGCAGCACTGGTCTCAGCAGCACTGGTCTCAGCAGCACTGGTCTCAGCAGCACTGGTCTCAGCAGCACTGGTCTCAGCAGCGCTGGTCTCAGCAGCACTGGTCTCAGCAGCACTGGTCTCAGCAGCACTGGTCTCAGCAGCACTGGTCTCAGCAGCGCTGGTCTCAGCAGCACTGGTCTCAGCAGCACTGGTCTCAGCAGCGCTGGTCTCAGCAGCACTGGTCTCAGCAGCACTGGTCTCAGCAGCACTGGTCTCAGCAGCACTGGTCTCAGCAGCACTGGTCTCAGCAGCGCTGGCTGGTTTTGACTGCCATTATTACTATTATTTGAAATAGTTGTAGCACTAGTATCGACATTCTTAGTATCAGAATTAGTAGTAGCAGTAGGAGTAGCAATAGTAGTAGTAGTAGTAATAGTAGAAATATCAGCAGCAACAGCAGCAGTAGAATAAAGTAGCAGTAGTAGTATATAACAGTAGTAGTAGTTGTTTTACGTATCACTGATATTTACGGCTTATACTGGTATTCTTAATTTCTTCTCAGTGAGAATCAAAGCACTAACGAGAAGGTCAGTAGTTACAGTCTCAGTCCGTCTGTCGTCCCCACCAAAACCACGACCGACCACCCCCGGTATTATCCTCTTGCGGTTTTATCACTCTCGGGGGGGAAAAACAACAACTTTCTTCTCAGTGGAGCAAACTAAAAGTGAGATTTAATTCTTAAAATGAACTCGTAAAGGCCAGTGACTGGAAGGAGCGACTGTTGAAAGTTCACCATCATAGAGGTTGTGAAGGAACCCAGAGCAGAGGTTTCCTTGGCTCTGGTGGCCTTGACGGGGGCGGCAACTCAAATGTACGTACACGAGCACGTGCACTCACTCACGCAAACATACACTTGCGTACGCGCATTTACACACTTGCACTCACATAAAACAGTTAGATCAATAAAAAATAGTCAGGTACACGTACATACAAGAAAATTCAAATGAGTATTATCCCACATATACACACGCCACACGTTCACAAGTCCATTAACACGTTCAAGCAACTTAGCGGACGTGAGCGTACACTCGCAAATTTACATACGTATGAGCACATAGCAAACAGAGCTCATGAAGAATATTGAAAAGTAGTGGAAGTGTCTCCAGGAATTAGATGAAGAATAGGCTGAATCTCTCAGTATTCTTGGCACGATGTGGCACTCAGACAGACTTACGAGAGAAAGAAATCTACACACAGAAAATTTGGGAAGACACTCGAATAGAAATTAATATAAAATGAAAGGAGGGGAAGACATAACAGACGAGAGATAACGGAGAAAGTTATTAATGATAAAAGAGAGATGAGGGAACATTCTATGAGGAATCTGTAGACATTCTGGATATAATTTTGGAGAGCTCAGGAAAAGCAGAAGAGGAAGCTGGAATACTTTGCAGAGTGAACTGAGTATGCATTATATATATATATATATATATATATATATATATATATATATATATATATATATATATATATATATCACTTGAGCCACCTTAATATGGCGACTAAGCACAGACTAGACGAATTAAGATACAAAAACAAACCGACCTGCACACAACAAAAACAAACGAAGGAATAGATTTTTTCACCACATTCTCTTCGGAACTTTTCCAGAGAGGAGGAGAAAGTTCTAAACACAAGACCTTACCTCACCACCATGGGACACGGCCCAGGTCAGGCTCGCTGGCTAGCCACCAGATAGAAAGGGAAAGGTTAGACTCGTTCTACCTGAGAGTGAGTGGTCCGTCCACCGGATGTGTGATGTGTGTACTCACCTAGTTGGGGTTGAAGGGGTCGATTCACAGCTCCTGGTCCCGCCTCTTCACTGGTCGCTACTAGGTCACTGTTTCTGCTCCAAGAGCTATATCATACATCTTCTTAAAGCTATGTATGGATCCTGCCTCCACTACATCGCTTCCCAAACTATTCCACTTCCTGACCACTCTGTGACTGAAGAAATACTTCCTAACATCCCTGTGATTCATCTGAGTCTTCAACTTCCAACTGTGTCCCCTTGTTGCTGTGTCCCATCTCTGGAACATTCTGTTTCTGTCCACCTTGTCAATTCCTCTCAGTATTTTATATGTCGTTATCATGTCCCCCCTATCTCTCATGTCCTCCATTGTCGTCAGGTCGATTTCCCTTAACCTCTCCTCGCAGGACATACCCCTTAGCTCCGGGACTAGTCGTGTTGCAAACCTTTGCACTTTCTCTAGTTTCCTTACATGCTTGGCTAGGTGAGGGTTCCAAACTGGTGCTGCATACTCCAGTATGGGCCTAACGTACACAGTGTACAGGGTCCTGAACGATTCCTTATTAAGATGTCGGAATGCTGTTCTTAGGTTTGCCTACGCCCATATGCTGCAGCAGTTATTTGTTTGATGTGCGCCTCAGGAGATGTGCTCGGTGTTATACTCACCCCAAGATCTTTTTCCTTGAGTGAGGTTTGTAGTCTCTGGTCCCGTAGACTGTACTCCGTCTGTGGTGTTCTTTGCCCCTTTTCCCAATCTTCATGACTTTGCACTTGGTACTGTCCAGATCCCTTTGTAGTTCTGTGTGTGTGTGTATGTGTGTATGTGTGTGTGTGTATGTGTGTGTATGTGTGTGTGTGTGTGTATGTGTGTGTGTGTGTGTATGTGTGTGTGTGTGTATGTGTGTGTGTGTGTATGTGTGTTGTGTGTGTATGTGTTGTGTGGGACAAAACTGACCTAATTTGCCCGAAATGCTGAGCATAACAACGGCTTCCTATAGATGTCAGCTAAGCCTATATACCTTGTACTTGTAGTAAATATATTATTATTATATTATTATTATTATGGTATTGATAAATACAGTACACTACCCTAAAAGTATTTTCTCTTCCTTATGATTTTCTTAACAACATTTTCTTTTCTCTAGCTTACTGTATTGCAAGAACACAGTAAGTAATACATATAACATACATAATACGTGTTAATCGACCATTTATGTTATCGGTAAAGCTTCCGGTCAACAGTAGGCCGTTAATAGTTAAGTTTTTGAGGAGTCAAAATTTACCCTCGGATTTTCGACTGCGCGGGGGGGTCGGCGCCCCTAAACCCCGCGTTGTTCAAGAGTCAATTATAGCGTGGTGACTAATGTGAGTGCCTCATTAAGATCCCAGCTGGCATCTTCCCTCTCTCGTCAATATACTGCAATTTTTCACAATGTTTTATCACAATTACATTATTATTCTTGCTGTCACCACTTTCTCCAGTTTACATACATGATAATTGTTTATAATAAATTTCACCATATATCTAGAGTTGCATTTTCCCAATTTTTCCTTGTTTTGTAGGGATTTACAGTCAGTTTTATTATAGATGCTGAGGGATGAAGAAAAGGCAAGATAATGGAGGCTGGTAAAGGTCCGTCTTTGAGATTGTACTGAAAAGCCATTTAATGTAAAGTGTGATACTGTTGTGAAAGTGTCGAACTTTGGTGGAAAAGGTTGTGTTGCTGGTGAGGTGTTTGTGTTGTGGTGGAGTTTGTGTTGCTGGTGAGGTGTTTGTGTTGTGGTGCAGTTTGTGTTGTGGTGCAGTTTGTGCTGCTGTTGAGGTGTTTGTGTTGTGGTGCAGTTTGTGATAAGGTGCAGTTTGTGTTGTGGTGCAGTTTGTGTTGTGGTGCAGTTTGTGTTGTGGTGCAGTTTGTGTTGTGGTGCAGTTTGTGCTGCTGGTGAGGTGTTTGTGTTGTGGTGGAGAGTGCCTGGCATCAAGCTACAATCCAAGGAACACACTTTACAATCCTTGAGGTTCTTTGACTTATGTGATCATTAACATTACAGTCAAGCCACTCCCCTAACACTGCACTCTCCTCCGCTACTTACATCACCGTCCAAGCCTTATACAGGAGAGGAGACCTGGAGTGCAGGCGTGGACACCCTGCCTGTTTTATACACAGAAAAGAAGGGGTAGGGTGATGAAGGGGTAGAGTGTTAAAAGGGGTAAGGTGCTGAAGGGGTAGAGTGTTACAGTGCTGATATAGAGTATCTGCTAACAGAGATGGACTTAATAAGAATATTTTGCTCATAATCCAATGCAAATCTTAGTATTAGATTAGAAGGGGACAGAGAGCAAGAGAGAGAAAGAGAGAAACGTCTTCTCATTTCCTATCACTTCGGTGGAATATTTAATATAAATGACAATAAAAAAAAATTTAAATAAATTGTACGATTCAGCAATGCACAACATATAAATGCATACATACTCTCATCTCAGTATAGATTTAATGTGATTAATCAATATGTAACTTTATGAATCACCGACGATGCAAATGTCATTCCACGTGTTGATACTAAGTATAAACGTCCTTAAATATACATAGCAAGCATTTTATAAAGAGCTGAAGATTGTAATGGAGTAAAGAGTTTGTATAGTAGACCAGCACCGCATACTAGGGCAAGCCCAACAGCTGTTTTAACCGAGGTTACTATGAGAGAATACTACTTGTTAAACGGGTCTCTTAACCCACGTGTAATATCAACAAACACTACTGCAGTAGGCAAGTGCTTTCCTCGGAGCTCTTTTCTATAATCTAATTTCACTTTAAATTTAATAAGGCCAATTATTAAATTTAAACAGAGAGGCTGACTGCGGAATTTTTCATCAAGAAATGACCCTTATTCCTTTTCAAAAGTGTTGTGTTGATCCCTGGCTTGTTCCATACAGAGCCTGTTTAATACCTATCAACAAGTTGACCCTAGCCACTAATATCAAAGATATTTTAATCCCCAAGTGCAGGACTGAAGAAAACTGTACATGTACACTGAGAGATACTCACCTCTGTGTATATAGCAAGTGTGTTCTTCCATAACAATATAACACTATGCTCTATATTTTAATTTTTCATTCTATTGATTTCGTCTTTGTTGCCTTTTGTGAAAAGCTTTAATATATAGCATTCGTAGATGGTAAAAATAATAACAGTCTTGTTAGATATTTAAAAAAAATTAATTGACATTAGAGAGTAGGGGAGTAAGATAGATATATCTTGAAACTACTAAACAACACTCTTCTAAATGTAGTTGTGGGTAGACTACTAATTATACACAATTGTATTGACAGAATGATTATTACGTGTATAATTACCGATGATAATATATAAATGGTAATTGTATATGTGTCTTGTACTCTTACTTATTTTACACCAAAAAAAGGGGAATCTTTTGAAATAATCTAGACTATCATTGAGATTTGTGTTTACATTCATCAAAGTCGTAAAAAAAAATTTTGTACGCTGGTTATTTTATCAAATACATTGAATGACAAAGTAAAAATTAAACAATATGGCGCTATCAGAGAAAATAAATGCCTCTAGATTAATTTCTTAAGTCATTATGTCAAATTAATTAACATTGCTATCTCTGACCATAACTCCATTATTTATAATGGCATCTTGGCATCTGATCGTCCACACGCCTCTGGATGGTCTCACACCAGTGTAGTCAGAGACCGGGGCGTTGTTGGGGTACGGAGGGTCGAGTCTCCACCACTTCACACAGGTTTCGTGGGTCACGAAATATAATACAATATTCCTTTCCCTATTATCTCAATCTCCGCTTTTCCCTGCTACAAATCTGTCTCTCCTCCTTCCTCCCTAATATTACTGCATATCCCATCTCGTTTATTCAGTATTGCTGCGTAAAGATTTCCTCTTCTCTTTAGAAGAATCATCCCAGCATCTCCCTGTAACGAGGCAAGAATCATCCCAGCATCTCTCTGTAACGAGGCAAGAATCATCCCAGCATCTCTCTGTAACGAGGCAAGAATCATCCCAGCATCTCTCTGTAACGAGGCAAGAATCATCCCAGCATCTCTCTGTAACGAGGCAAGAATCATCCCAGCATCTTCTGTAACGAGGCAAGAATCATCCCATCATCTTCTGTAACGAGGCAAGAATCATCCCAGCATCTCTCTGTAACGAGGCAAGAATCATCCCAGCATCTCTCTGTAACGAGGCAAGAATCATCCCAGCATCTCTATAACAAGTAAAGATGTTTGCGTGATGGATTTCTTATGCTTCCTAAAACATGACCATTAGAAGGAGACACAATTTGAGGATTTCTTGAAGTAGAAAATTCATTATTATCAACTTGTAGTTACAGGTGTATAGATATGCTTTGTGTGGTCCATATTATGTTTAGTTTATTATGCATTTTGTTTTAACTTTTCAAAGGCTGACAACAAGAAACGCAAAGTATAAATGATAACTGGATTTGAGTCATTTTTGGTCCGGTGGGAATGGCTTAGGGAAGAGGAAGAAAGGTCAAGTCAGGGGAGGTGAGGACACAGTCTAGGTCAAGACGGATCGAAATGTAGTCCAGGTTTGTTGAATTTCTGGTGAATTGTTGCAGCCATGCATTGCAACTCTATTCAGAGGTTGTGAACATAGTCCTTAATCTTGGCTCTCATTCCTGTTGGCCACTACTTTCTAGTATCAGTTTAGCCTTTTGTTCACTGTATTGAGGGTGCTAACAAATACTAATTGTTTATTTTTCATTCCCTTGTATGAAAATGCCCAAAAAGGGCATTTTCAGCTTTTCCCGTCTTTCTCCAACATTCTTATTCCCGAACTTTACGAATCTTGTGCAGAATGTCTTTTAGTTCAGTTTCTTTTAGTGAGAGTTTGTCATTACTGCATATATATCATCTTCCGTTGATAATCCCATCTGATCTGATCGCTTATTACATTTTCCCATATGGATGCTGGTCGTTTATAATCATTTGCATTTTTCATAAACGACAAATTTATCATCACTGTATTAGTTTGCCATTTATTGCTCCTATATTTCGTAATTTTGAAAAGTAGACTTTCATAAAGAAATCTATCACAAGTTTTTCTTTATATCCACGTCTATGCTATCACTCAACCACGTCTAATAATGAGAGAGAGAGAGAGAGAGAGAGAGAGAGAGAGAGAGAGAGAGAGAACATGTTAGTTACGTAGCTAAGAACATCCCGATAAAGATTCTGACACTGGGGGTAACAGAGTACCAAGAAAACCAGATTGATTAATGTATATGCTAATACAATAATACAGAATGAGCGACAACTCAGAATAAAATCGAACAAAAACAAGAATGATTAAATCTGGAAGTGTTTGTGCGGTAGATGGATAAGGTTGGATAAGAGGCTGGCAAATCCTACTCAATGTGCACACAGACAGGTGCTCTGATAGATGACTGTGACTTAGCAACATGATGCTAACTGCTTACTGATCAAGGAACTCCTTTAATAACTGCCACATATATTAGTTTCCTCCTATTAACTTAATTATTACTAGTTAATTTATTGAGTTCAAAGTATAAGAACAACACGTTGGTTAATAAGACGCAGTTCATCTGTCCACTAACCTAAAAACTACTTTAATCCCTACAGTAAAGTTTAGGTAACCTGTCAGCGTATAAATACTGAGAGAGGTAAACCTCCTGGTGTATAAACTCCAGTGAATCACCTGGTTTACACCTACCCAAGAATCCTAGAACTTGGGTGACTTGAACTGGAGAAATAAAATGTTACCAAGTGATGCAGAGTTCACCACCACTATATGTTACCAAGTGATGCAGAGTTCACCACCACTATATTCCCTTCATCATTATCACTTGACTTTCACTCTCCCGCCACCACTGACTGATCCACGACGGACACAATAATGATAACGAGAATAATATTAATAGTAATAATGATAATAAGCAATTATTATTATGTTATTTGATTTTTTATTATTATAATATAATTATCATCATAACATCATCATTATTAACATTATCATCATCACGCATGGCAGCACCATTATCATCATCAGCAGCATTATCAGCTCCATTATCATCATCATACTTCTACTGTAGGTAGGGTTCATTGTACTTCGTTAACAAGGGACCACTCATCAACGTCAGTTCACAGCACGTCGCTTACAATGTTCACAAATCACTGGGCAATCTCGTTGATGACGATCTCATTAACTCAACATTAAAAATCTGCTCTGACAACATTTCTGCTTGTGGATGTTACTGGAGACCGATACATCGACGCTAATCATAGTCTCTAATGACGTAGAAAATAACCTGACATTTTATAAAACCTGTTTAATTAGATAACCCCAGCCAGGTGAGTAGGTAATACTTGGGTCTGTGAGGAGTGAGTGTGGTGTGTGTGTGTGTGTGTGTGTGTGTGTGTGTGTGTGTGTGTGTGTGTGTGTGTGTGTGTGTGTGTGTGTGTACACTCACCTATTTATGGTTACAAAGGATCGAGTCAACTATGACTCCATCTCTCAAACTGTTGTTTTGGGCTTCAGATTTCTGGTGGCCAGAACCTCTAACTCATTCTCGCAGTTTTATTAAGCTTTACATTATTTAGCTTATAAATGCAATTGTTATTTTCTTTCCCCAGTATTAGAATATTACAGTCAATTCACTTTCTTATGGTTTCGTGAAGCTATCCCATCCATTCTTTACCCATCACTACCACGAAACTAAGTGTGGCGTCGTCACAGGAGTCTTCCTCAGCATCCTCGATATTTATTATGACGAATTCTTGGCAGATTAACAGGACTACACGGAGGACGTTTTTGAAGCCCTCAGAGTTCTTCCACATGGAAGAAAAACTACCTACTCATTCACACCACCTCAGGGAGTGGCTCAGCACCCACTGTCATCTCGCTCTCTCCAGCGAACACGTAGCCGTTTATCACCATTTTCCGTGATGTTAGTGTACACGGGGATGTTGTTGCTATTATAACCACGAAAGCGATCATCAGACAGAGGCAAAAACACATCAAAAATATCGATGAGATTGGCGAACAGCATCACCGTCTGTACGCGTATCGCTCCTAAATCTTTGTGTCACGTCCTGCACTACCGCCGGGGTGCACAGTTTGGAGAGACATGGCATGATAACTGTACTCTCTTCATGAACAAAGTTGTAAGAGTACAGGTGTCCACTTCAGGCTACACTATCACTTCAAGAACTGGAGAGTAACACAGCGACTGTTTCAGGAGGACAACTGAGCCAAACGCAGGATCCTGAAGGATCTTAATTACCGCTACAGGTTTAGCGCTTCCTCGTGATTATAATAACAAAAATATTAATATTAATAATAATAATAAGAAAAAGAAGACTGCAGTGTCAATATGACTGTAATTTTTTTTTCTAAACTATCACCCTCATTATCCTTTTACTCAGCACTAAGATTTTTTCTTTAGGTAACATGTACCTAATTAAAACTGTGTCAGGACACCCTGTCTTATAATTATTACTTTCCAACTGTCTTAATTGTTTAAGTAACTGGAAGCTGAGAGGCGAGACATATGCAGAAATTAATGCATATTAATTACAAAATTACCCCAGAAGCCAGAGTTTGAGAGAACGTCTGGTGCTGTGTGAGGTCCAACACCGACTGCCCTTCCATGTACGTACACGGGTTTAATTAAACCACCTCTCGTTATATATGTTCCTGAGACTCTGAAAGTCTTCTGATCAAGGGCTCGTGAAAACGATTACTTACCTGACACTGAGCTTGATATAGCATTTGTGAAAGCAGGTTTAAAACCATCACATAATTACCTAAGCTGCCGAGAACCCTGAACTGCTGTGCACACGACCATTGGATATAAAACTTAAAGTGGTTTATTATGGAAGGGTGGGAAAATATATTAATATAGTTTGTTAGGTCAGGATTAAGATTAGTTGGCAGTGCCTGAGTAATCATATTCTTAGAATCAAATATACTGTCCCAAGATTTACTGGGACAACAATAGCTACTTCGGATAACATACACACTGAAGACTTACAGGTTGTACCTAGGATAACAGCCAGTGACGAGGTACAGGCTGAAGCGACGTGCAGGCTACAGCTGGCTACAGGTTGTCATTGAGATTATTTCTACATGTAAAATATTCACGTTCTTAATGTTTACAAGTTTGGTGATATGACTTTGAATCATCAATCCACTCATTTCATCGTCTGACATGAAACACTTCACATAAAAAAAAACATTTGATATGAGATCCAAGATCTGCAAGATATTCTCCTCAATATTTTCATCTGTTGAATAGCAACATATTTAAGGTTGAACATGCCTGCGCTAATATATGAAGTGTTACATTATTAATGGGGAAGGAAACGCAGTATAATAATTAAAATTGCTTCTAGTATTTAACTTTTGTTGAAAAAGAATAGCAATGAGAAAGACTATATCTTAAGGATCGAGCTTAGGGACCTACTTTAAGGGCCTAGTTTATGGACCTAGCTTAAGGACCTAGTTTAAGGATCTAGAGTTTCTAAATCATTAGAAAGCTAAGTTCCAACGACTACTATTTTTTCTCCTTTAAGGCATCAACAGCTAGGATAAGAGCCCTTCAATATTATAACAATGACAACGCCAAGAGTCTCGCGGAGAGGTTATTGAAGGGGAAGATCTAAGACTTGCATAGTTTAATCGTAAATGTAATCGTTGAAGAGCCTGTCTAGCACTGATCGGCGCCAGTGAATCTGGTGAAAATTAAAAGTTATTTTTTTTTAAGTTTACATTCTCCGTCGTTGAAGCAAATATAATTAGAGAGGGAGAGATGGTGTGGACGTGGGCTGGATGCTGTCACACTCTTCCGACTCCGTTTTTTATTTGACACTCTCCAGCCTGGTGAAAGGTGGGATATGACCATCGTACAGCGGTAGTTATGTCACCCTTCTATTTTCATCTAGACTATTTCGGATAACAATACTACCACTACTACTACTACTACTACTACTAATAATAATAGAGGGATGTGTGTGACACAGGTGTGATGATAGTATGCAGGGATATAAAATGGTATTATCAGGGGGTATTTGGTATATATACATCTCAATTTTTTATGAGCAAACTTACCCAGAATATACACGGCTCGTATAACAAATATTTTTTCAAAAGAAAGTTACAAAAGCAGTAATGACACGCTATCAACACCGATAGCCCCTGACATCATATAATTGCAATGCCTTGTTTTCTTTGAAGCACGTCAGAGAGGCACTCCGCGTCCCTGGCACTCTCTTTTCAAGAAACTTTACTGGGTAATGCCAAGTTACTTTCAGCATCATCAACGTGGAGCTTCTTTTACCTCTCACAAGATGCTCGTGCTATGACAAAAATGGTACACAATGCTCGTGCTATGACAAAAATGGTACACAATGCTCGTGCTATGACAAAAATGGTACACAATGCTCGTGCTATGACAAAAATGGTACACAATGATCGTGCTATGTCAAAAATGGTACACAATGTTCGTGCTATGACAAAAATGGTAAACAATGATCGTGCTATGACAAAAATGGTACACAATATTCGTGCTATGACAAAAATTGTACACAAAAGCGCAATGAAAACCGCTTGAAGGTTGTATATACCATCCTAGATGAGAACCGATAATGGTATACCCTCCAGCCAACATTCTCCAGGTATGAGAGTGATGATCTTGTGAGGTAGTCGCTGGTGTCCACGTAGGTACAAGGAGATGATAGTAAGCACACACACACACACACACACACACACACACACACACACACACACACACACACACACACACACACACACACACGCACACTCACACTCACTTTCTCCTGTAAAAATGTCAGTACTCCAGTTGACTTCCCAAGTTTCTATATTTCAACTTAAACAGACTTGCCACCTAGCATTAAGAACGTGGGTGCCTGGTAGGCATGAAAGTCACTTGGACACAACTCAACTCTTTGTGCTCTTAGGTGGCTTGTAGTTTTGCCTTCATCTTAAACGTTACCGATAGATTTTTTCGAAAAAAATTCACATTATGATATTGGATGACCATGTATACCAAATTTTATTACAGTTGAATCGAGTTATTTTTTATCTAATAAAATTTCAGCGTTTGCCTCGACAAACGTATACAAGGTATAGAAAAAAACTAAGTTTTGAAAATATATCGACCAGTGATCACCTGGTCATCTCAAGTCCCAGGTTCAAGTCCAGTGGTTTCTTACATGCAATTTGCTTTGTTGTTTTTTTCCAAGGGAATGTGAAATAGTTTCAGATACATCCCTTTCTACCCAGGGTTCGAACCCATGACCTTCGGTTGAGAGGTGACTGTTCTGACCACTGAGCTATATGTGCTGTCTTGTAAACCTATACTTGCACTGACACACAAGATAACACAGCCATTGTCTCTCTTGTTGTTCTTTAATAAACACCTGAGTCTGAGTTTTATACAATACGAAAAATTTCACTTTGCACTTGACAAATATTGGACAACGTTGTTGTACTTCCCACGTATTTTCTGTAGCGATAATCTTCCTCTCGATTACTTTCTGAAATGATAATGTAATTTCCACGTATTTCCACAGTGACAATCTTCCTCTCGATTACTACAGTCATAATGTACTATACGTTCTTTCTAGAGTGATAATATACCTTCCATTTTCGGCAAGAAGAGTTGAGTGAGGAGGACTTCAGGTAAAGCAGTGTCTCACTTTGTCATGATTGTGACCAGATCTAGTTCATTACCTTTGTAACTTGTCGTGAGTGTGACCAGCTCTACCTGGAGGTCATTACCTTTGTAACTTGGTCATAATTGTGACCAGATCTAATTCATTACCGCTGTAACTTGTTCAGCTATCAAAACTCTGGAGTCCAGTCTCTGGACCAATTATGTACCTCTGTAATCTTTTGACTACCACCCACAGGATGGGTATGGGGTGCATAATAAAGATATTAAACTAACAATTAAACTAACCGCTAACAAGGTGAATGGCTGTAAGACAAGAAGTGTAAATTGAAATTGGCAAAAAGAGGACAATTTATAAAGTTCTGAAAATAACAAGAATGTAACGGTGAGGTTGTATTATATTTTCTAGATGTCTCCATACATACTCGTCCTGCAAAGGTTAGATAACATAACCTGGAAACTTCAACAACTCAATATCCACTACAATGTAACCTGGAAATCTCACCGACACCTCAGTATCTGCTGCCATATAAAGTGTGGAAACCTCTCATTCTTATTAACGGAAAAAGAATAAATTTAAAACGTAAATCAAACTATGTAATGAAGATTCATTATAATAAATGATGACTTTAAATAAATAGACAATTTCCATGAGGTAAAATATTATGATTCAGTTGGCGTCAATAATTGGCCATTCTGCTCCGATGACAAAGCATAATTAACAACACAAGAAACACGTAAATGGGGGAAAAAAATAAAGCTTCACGTAGAGAAGAGACAAGTGGGAGAAAGAGAAAGTGAAGGCGAGAAAAAACCTTGCATATAGATGAGTGTTACAAATGCGATGTCTATCAGAATAGACATCTACCAGAGAATACCAGGTTAATGGCCCTCTGGTATTTAACCTGTTTGTTGGCGGCTTTGGAACAGATTTTTGTTAGTAATAATTTCGGGTCAATTATCCTCTTTGGAAAATAGCTTTTTTCTTAATAGAGTTTAACACAGAATTACAATAAGGAGAATAACACACGCACACACACACACACACACACACACACACACACACACACACACACACACACCACAAGTATGTAGAGGGGAAAAAAAAGGTTTATTTAGACAAAGTTATTTGTAAGACTGAAGGAGAAATCCAACTGAAGTGAAATCTGAAGAAAACTTGTAGATGTTGTTCCAGGAGGACCTGAGTTTTGTCTCTCACTGCAACTTAAAGTAAAAGAAAATATTGTGATAATTATTAACTTCTTCCCATCATAAACTAAAATCTAATTTATATTGTTCTGATAACTGCAGAACTAATACTCCCAGCATAAGTAACTGCAGAACTAATACTCCCAGCATAAGTAACTGCAAAACTAATACTCCCAGCGTAAGTAACTGCAAAACTAATACTCCCAGCGTAAGTAACTGCAAAACTAATACTCCCAGCGTAAGTAACTGCAAAACTAATACTCCCAGCATAAGTAACTGCAAAACTAATACTCCCAGCATAAGTAACTGCAGAACTAATACTCCCAGCGTAAGTAACTGCAGAACTAATACTCCCAGCGTAAGTAACTGCAGAACTAATACTCCCAGCGTAAGTAACTGCAGAACTAATACTCCCAGCATAAGTAACTGCAGAACTAATACTCCCAGCATAAGTAACTGCAAAACTAATACTCCCAGCGTAAGTAACTGCAAAACTAATACTCCCAGCATAAGTAACTGCAGAACTAATACTCCCAGCATAAGTAACTGCAGAACTAATACTCCCAGCATAAGTAACTGCAGAACTAATACTCCCAGCGTAAGTAACTGCAGAACTAATACTCCCAGCATAAGTAACTGCAGAACTAATACTCTCAGCATGAGTAACTGCAGAACTAATACTCCCACCATAAGTAACTGCAGAACTAATACTCCCACCATAAGTAACTGCAGAACTAATACTCCCACCATAAGTAACTGCAGAACTAATACTCCCACCATAAGTAACTGCAGAACTAATACTCTCAGCATAAGTAACTGCAGAACTAATACTCTCAGCATGAGTAACTGCAGAACTAATACTCCCAGCATAAGTAACTGCAGAACTAATACTCCCAGCATAAGTAACTGCAGAACTAATACTCCCAGCATAAGTAACTGCAGAACTAATACTCCCAGCATAAGTAACTGCAGAACTAATACTCTCAGCATGAGTAACTGCAGAACTAATACTCCCACCATAAGTAACTGCAGAACTAATACTCCCACCATAAGTAACTGCAGAACTAATACTCCCACCATAAGTAACTGCAGAACTAATACTCCCACCATAAATAACTGCAGAACTAATACTCCCACCATAAGTAACTGCAGAACTAATACTCCCACCATAAGTAACTGCAGAACTAATACTCCCACCATAAGTAACTGCAGAACTAATACTCCCACCATAAGTAACTGCAGAACTAATACTCCCACCATAAGTAACTGCAGAACTAATACTCCCACCATAAGTAACTGCAGAACTAATACTCCCACCATAAGTAACTGCAGAACTAATACTCCCAGCATGAGTAACTGCAGAACTAATACTCCCACCATAAGTAACTGCAGAACTAATACTCCCACCATAAGTAACTGCAGAACTAATACTCCCACCATAAGTAACTGCAAAACTAATACTCCCAGCATGAGTAACTGCAGAACTAATACTCCCACCATAAGTAACTGCAGAACTAATACTCCCACCATAAGTAACTGCAGAACTAATACTCCCAGCATGAGTAACTGCAGAACTAATACTCCCACCATAAGTAACTGCAGAACTAATACTCCCACCATAAGTAACTGCAGAACTAATACTCCCACCATAAGTAACTGCAGAACTAATACTCCCAGCATGAGTAACTGCAGAACTAATACTCCCACCATAAGTAACTGCAGAACTAATACTCCCAGCATGAGTAACTGCAGAACTAATACTCCCACCATAAGTAACTGCAGAACTAATACTCCCAGCATGAGTAACTGCAGAACTAATACTCCCACCATAAGTAACTGCAGAACTAATACTCCCACCATAAGTAACTGCAGAACTAATACTCCCACCATAAGTAACTGCAAAACTAATACTCCCAGCATGAGTAACTGCAGAACTAATACTCCCACCATAAGTAACTGCAGAACTAATACTCCCACCATAAGTAACTGCAGAACTAATACTCCCAGCATGAGTAACTGCAGAACTAATACTCCACCATAAGTAACTGCAGAACTAATACTCCCACCATAAGTAACTGCAGAACTAATACTCCCACCATAAGTAACTGCAAAACTAATACTCCCAGCATGAGTAACTGCAGAACTAATACTCCCACCATAAGTAACTGCAGAACTAATACTCCCACCATAAGTAACTGCAGAACTAATACTCCCAGCATGAGTAACTGCAGAACTAATACTCCCAGCATAAGTAACTGCAGAACTAATACTCCCACCATAAGTAACTGCAGAACTAATACTCCCACCATAAGTAACTGCAGAACTAATACTCCCAGCATAAGTAACTGCAGAACTAATACTCCCAGCATAAGTAACTGCAGAACTAATACTCCCAGCATAAGTAACTGCAGAACTAATACTCCCAGCATAAGTAACTGCAGAACTAATACTCCCAGCATGAGTAACTGCAGAACTAATACTCCCACCATAAGTAACTGCAGAACTAATACTCCCACCATAAGTAACTGCAGAACTAATACTCCCAGCATAAGTAACTGCAGAACTAATACTCCCACCATAAGTAACTGCAGAACTAATACTCCCAGCATAAGTAACTGCAGAACTAATACTCCCAGCATAAGTAACTGCAGAACTAATACTCCCAGCATAAGTAACTGCAGAACTAATACTCCCAGCATAAGTAACTGCAGAACTAATACTCCCAGCATAAGTAACTGCAGAACTAATACTCCCAGCATAAGTAACTGCAGAACTAATACTCCCAGCATAAGTAACTGCAGAACTAATACTCCCAGCATAAGTAACTGCAGAACTAATACTCCCAGCATAAGTAACTGCAGAACTAATACTCCCAGCATAAGTAACTGCAGAACTAATACTCCCAGCATAAGTAACTGCAGAACTAATACTCCCAGCATAAGTAACTGCAGAACTAATACTCCCAGCATAAGTAACTGCAGAATTAATACTCCCAGCATAAGTAACTGCAGAACTAATACTCCCAGCATAAGTAACTGAACTAATACTCCCAGCATAAGTAACTGAACTAATACTCCCACGATAAGGGAAAAATTTTAAACCGATTATTAGATATTGAAGAATCCTACGCTTAAGACTTCCTTGGCTTCCCAAGGTTCATATAAATCAATATATATAAGTAAAGAGCTGCTATCTATCCTCAGCTCATTTTGAAACAGCTTTATTTATAGTGTTCTACCACATCCTCTCCAAGATGTCACCCATAACAGGTACCTATTTCTTTTTGTAATGGCAGTACTTGGTGTAAGGAGACTTGCCGATATGCCTTGGTTTACCCGGTAATCGAACCTAAGGACCTTTCGGCTGTGCTGTAACCATAACGTACTAACTTTAAGACCAGGTCGCAGTCACTGGAATTTCTTCGCTTCTTTCTATATTGCAATCAGTGAAATTTTATCCTCAGTTCACAGCCGTTGTAATGCCTTGAAGACAATCATAATAAAACTATTTTGGAGTTGGTCAAAAATCAACAATGTCAGATAGTTTGTGCAACAAGAAATTATATGTATAGTTTATTGCCCAAAAGTATTGTTTTTTTAAACACACTAATCGTCTCCCATCGAAATAGAGTAACATCCCCGCCCTACCTGCAGACTGCAACATCCCCGCCCTACCTGCAGACTGCAACATCCCCGCCCTACCTGCAGACTGCAACATCCCCGCCCTACCTGCAGACTGCAACATCCCCGCCCTACCTGCAGACTGCAACATCCCCGCCCTACCTGCAGACTGCAACATCCCGCCCTACCTGCAGACTGCAACATCCCCGCCCTACCTGCAGACTGCAACATCCCGCCCTACCTGCAGACTGCAACATCCCCGCCCTACCTGCAGACTGCAACATCCCCGCCCTACCTGCAGACTGCAACATCCCCTGCCCTACCTGCAGACTGCAACATCCCCGCCCTACCTGCAGACTGCAACATCCCGCCCTACCTGCAGACTGCAACATCCCTGCCCTTCCTGCAGACTGCAACATCCCCGCCCTACCTGCAGACTGCAACATCCCCGCCCTACCTGCAGACTGCAACATCCCCGCCCTTCCTGCAGACTGCAACATCCCCGCCCTACCTGCAGACTGCAACATCCCCGCCCTTCCTGCAGACTGCAACATCCCCGCCCTTCCTGCAGACTGCAACATCCCTGCCCTTCCTGCAGACTGCAACATCCCCGCCCTTCCTGCAGACTGCAACATCCCCGCCCTACCTGCAGACTGCAACATCCCCGGCCTTCCTGCAGACTGCAACATCCCCGACCTTCCTGCAGACTGCAACATCCCGCCCTTCCTGCAGACTGCAACATCCCGCCCTTCCTGCAGACTGCAACATCTCCGCCCTTCCTGCAGACTGCAACATCTCCGCCCTTCCTGCAGACTGCAACATCTCCGCCCTTCCTGCAGACTGCAACATCTCCGCCCTTCCTGCAGACTGCAACATCCCCGGCCTTCCTGCAGACTGCAACATCTCCGCCCTTCCTGCAGACTGCAACATCCCCGCCCTTCCTGCAGACTGCAACATCCCGCCCTTCCTGCAGACTGCAACATCCCCGCCCTTCCTGCAGACTGCAACATCCCCGCCCTTCCTGCAGACTGCAACATCCCCGCCCTTCCTGCAGACTGCAACATCCCCGCCCTTCCTGCAGACTGCAACATCCCCGGCCTTCCTGCAGACTGCAACATCCCCGGCCTTCCTGCAGACTGCAACATCTCCGCCCTTCCTGCACACTGCAACATCCCCGACCTTCCTGCAGACTGCAACATCCCCGGCCTTCCTGCAGACTGCAACATCTCCGCCCTTAATGCAGACTGCAACATCCCCGGCCTTCCTGCAGACTGCAACATCTCCGCCCTTCCTGCAGACTGCAACATCTCCGCCCTTCCTGCAGACTGCAACATCTCCGCCCTTCCTGCAGACTGCAACATCCCCGCCTTTCCTGCAGACTGCAACATCCCCGCCCTTCCTGCAGACTGCAACATCTCCGCCCTTCCTGCAGACTGCAACATCCCCGCCCTTCCTGCAGACTGCAACATCCCTGCCCTTCCTGCAGACTGCAACATCCCCGCCCTTCCTGCAGACTGCAACATCCCGCCCTACCTGCAGACTGCAACATCCCCGGCCTTCCTGCAGACTGCAACATCCCCGATCTTCCTGCAGACTGCAACATCCCCGCCCTTCCTGCAGACTGCAACATCCCCGCCCTTCCTGCAGACTGCAACATCTCCGCCCTTCCTGCAGACTGCAACATCCCCGCCTTTCCTGCAGACTGCAACATCCCCGCCCTTCCTGCAGACTGCAACATCTCCGCCCTTCCTGCAGACTGCAACATCCCCGCCCTTCCTGCAGACTGCAACATCCCCGCCCTTCCTGCAGACTGAACATCCCCGCCCTACCTGCAGACTGCAACATCCCTGCCCTTCCTTCAGACTGCAACATCCCCGCCCTACCTGCAGACTGCAACATCCCTGCCCTTCCTGCAGACTGCAACATCCCCGCCCTACCTGCAGACTGCAACATCCCCGCCCTTCCTGCAGACTGCAACATCCCCGCCCTACCTGCAGACTGCAACATCCCTGCCCTTCCTTCAGACTGCAACATCCCCGCCCTTCCTGAGACTGCAACATCCCCGCCCTACCGAGACTGCAACATCCCCGCCCTACCTGCAGACTGCAACATCTCCGCCCTACCTGCAGACTGCAACATCCCCGCCCTACCTGCAGACTGCAACATCCCGCCCTACCTGCAGACTGCAACATCTCCGCCCTTCCTGCAGACTGCAAGCACTGTACTTCCAAACGTTTCTTCCTCTGCTTGGATCTAACTTCCCAAGTGCTGTGTGACCTTTACGGGTTTATCGCTTCCATCCAGATATAAAATAATAATAATGTACTCCCAAGTATTAACAAGTATTACAGTTTATAGACGTATAATATATAGGAACGCTAAATGGGGGAAGATGAACAGTGAAGTAGAAAATGGAGGAAGAAAAGGAATAAGAAGGTAGCAATAGGTAGAGTAGGGTACGGTAGTGAAAGTGTTAGTTCTTCTCTAGGAGCACCTCCCGGCAGGAGGAGGGTGGGAAGGAGGGTGTGGGAAGGAGGGGTGGTAAGAAGGAGGAGGTGGGATAGAGTAGGAAGGAGTGGTATAAAAGAGGGGTATGAATGAGGGATGAGAAAAATGGGTATGAAGGTGGGAAGGAGGGGTGTGAAAGAGGGGTATGAAGGAGGGGTGTGAAAGAGGGGTATGAAGGAGGGGTGTGAAAGAGGGGTATGAAGGAGGGGTGTGAAAGAGGGGTATGAAGGAGGGTGTGAAAGAGGGGTATGAAGGAGGGGTGTGAGGGACGGGCAGTACCTGCTCTCTGTGACGCATAATATCTCAAGTGACTCTGGAGAAAGTTAAGCGAAGGAGACTTGTACTTGCTGGAGTATGAGAACCACATACAGAAAACCTCATAAAAACCAAGTGAAAGTAATATTTCCCCAAGTATAATCTTGTGCATTAACTTCACCAGTGAATTATCCACCAATTAAGGAAAAATCTAGACTTGAGAGTTGCTGAGAGTCGATATGTTATATTATTGCAAATAAGTATGAAAAATCCTTTGAGTATCTTTTCTTGTCAATTAAATTCAAGAGAATAACGGGTTTAGATATTAATGTTTTCCATCCAGCTGAGGCAGATAGTGACGATAGTCTGGTGACCAAGGGTATTGTGTATCTATGTACTGAGATGATGTAGAGGAGATGGTGAGACGACCTGTTGAGTAAGATAATGTAGAAAAGGGAATGGTGTGTCGACTTGCTAGGGTAGATGATGTAGATGAGGGAATAGTCAGTCTACCTGCTGAGGTAGATGATGTAAGGCAGAGAATGGTGGATCGACCAGCTGGGGCAGGTGGAATCTGAGGCAGCTTCAACCACAACTCAGCAAGAGAAAGTCAAAACATGCTCCCAAATGATGATTAATTGTAAATGTGTGCTTGTGCGTACATGTGCAAGCGCGCATGTGCGTACATGTGCGTCTGCATTCGCCGACTTATCTTTGGGTGAAGGGAATGGGGGAGGGGGAGCGGACTGGAAGGGTTGAATAACAGTTCCTATCTGCAATATTTATACTAAAGTCAACCGCTGAATTCGTCATATCTACTCCTAAAACCGTGAGTGAGGTGTTCTTTCAGCGCAATTTTTCCCAGCACATCCCCTGAGACTGAAAAATGAACTTCCTAACATCCCCATGGCTCATCAGTTTCTATAAGGTCCATCAGTGCCTTCTGCCACACCCTCCATGCATATCAGTCTGTTCCTGTACAGTCTGTGAGTCCTGTTGTTTCTCCTCCTAGCACACTTCACTCACCTCCGAGACTAATTTTATTGCCATTTTCAACACTTTCTTAAGCTTCTGTAAACGCATCTAGCTGTACAGAAGGGTGACCTCCAGAAAAGAGCCCTTCACCAGCATCACGGCACCTTCCTCGAGAGGAACTTAGAGAGTAGAAGACGCAAATGAAGAAAACGAGAAAGATTTGGTGTTTTCAGTGTATTTACAGACTTAAATGTAACGCAGCTGTTGTGTGTTGACGGTAGTGGTTGTTGACGTTGTTGGTGGTGGTTGTGGTTGCTGGTGGTAATCGTGGTAGTGGTTTGTGGTTCCTGAGGTGGCTGGTGATGTTAGTGGTTGTTCGCGAGATATGTTGATAACGGTGGTTGCTGTTGATGGTGAGGGATGTAGGTAATGAAGGCGGTGATAGTGGTTGGTGATGGTGAAATTGGTGATGGTAGTGGTTAGTGATGGTAGTGGTTAGTAATGGTAGTGTTTACAGAACGATTCCCCTTCTCAGGCAAGTGTTTTCCCCCACCCATTTGGTACTCAGCCCTACCCAGCAGGTGCTCACCCCCGCCCAGGAGGTGCTCACCCTCACCCAGCAAGGGCTCACCCCTTCAGTAGGCGCTTACCCCCAGCCAGAAGGGGCTTGCTAGGGCTCTTTCCAGCCTTCAGAAGTTATTGGTACTGTGTCAGAAACCATCATTGACGTTCACAACTCACCTGAGGGGAAATTACGAGTAGTAAAGTCCTTCTTACAGCTTATTCATAATCACAGACACAGGAAAGGGTCATATATTAAATATTATAGAATAAAAGGCACAAATATTGTGGGTGGAACACTTCATAGGTAACCCATAAATTTGAAGATGAACTTAGAGGAGGAGGTTTCCGACAGTCTGGGCTTGATGGTCTTGAGAAACCGAATATCTTCCAGATTTCAACATCAGTTTGTGGACTAGTTGTAAAGAGGTATTGCAGGCCATAGAGTTTTTTTTCGGAATAATTAAATGATTATTTGTGCATGAGAAATTAACATTTAATTACTGACGAGTGACTGTATTATAAATTAAGTAATTGGGAAGCATTTATATCTAAGAAAATGTAATGAGGAATATAATATTTCTGAACTTGTACTTGAGAATGATATATACAACCATTCACACCTTTACGTCTGTATTAAAATAAATAAATGTCCCTTGGTAGTGAGATAAAACGTCCTCTACATCTTTTGTAAGTGTGATTGTCTGTAACACTGGACATGTTACAACCATCTGATAATCTAGACCGTACATTGAACTTTGTACAGTGGGAGGAGTTTGCCAGCTCTGAGTCCAGTTCTGGATACAACCTTCGTGTGGTAGCCAGGCAAAGGTCACTTGGTGAAGAACGTTACAAAACATGAACCCATTTTTACATCACTACAACGAAGGTCAGAATAAAAAACAATAAAGGAAAATTCACGCACGAAGAGTTCAACCAATGTGTCATGACAGGAGTCGTGAGCAGGTGATCACACAACACACTAACAGACTGGGTGACATCAAGTAGTTATGAGTGTACACTGAACACCGTGTACGAAGGTCGAGTCTCAGCTCTTGTTCCCATCTCTTATTCTTCAACTGATCGACACAGCTAGTTCAGAACTTCTCCCTTCTCGAACTTTTACCATATATTATTTTGGATCCATGTATGAAGTCTATTGCTGTGACGTAATGTGAGAGCGTACTTGAATACCTACAGTTATACTCAGTTGTAGTCACGGGGGTCAAATTTTGACTCCTTATCCCGTTTCACAAGCACTCGAGAACGATCACACAAAATTCAAGGATACCTTGACGTCCCAGTGGCTTCTTTGACGTCAAGAATCACCTACTACTTCGTGTCCTCTCAGTACATAGTACTTCGTAATAATGTCTTCCATGGTACACAAAATTAGTTCGTTTAATCGTTCCTCAGAGAAGCACAAGACTAACATACAACTGCCAGGTGTGTATATTACAGTGAATGAGCTTACAAGATGCAAATGTTCGTGCCTGACATTCTGGCAGCGATAAGAGCAATTCTTGGTGAGGGGTAAATATAGCCAAGACTTCAGGAATGACAGACTATGACAGATATATTGATCTAACTGCCTGTTTTTCTCTGCCTTCGCTCTATCTCCTCCCTTCACTCCGTCTCCTGCCTCATTTGCCTTCACAGAGTCCTCTGTCTTCACCACGTCTCCTGATTTCACCACGTCTCATGTCTCCACTACGTCTCCTGCCTCCATCATGTCCTTTGCCTCCACAACGTCCCTTCCTGCCACCACGTCCCTTGCCTCCACCACGTCATCTACCTCCACCACGTCCGTTGCCTCCACCACGTCCGTTTCCTCCAACACGTCCGTTGCCTCCACCACGTCCGTTGCCTCCACCACGTCCGTTGCCTCCACCACGTCTCAAGTCTCTCTCACGTTGATAGGTTTCCTCTATCTAAAGGGTTACAGAATTCTACCCATCATGCTGGAGGGAATACCGAAACAGTATTTCCTAGTCTTTCAGTATCCCCTCCAACGCTATTGTCTAAATTCTAAATAGAATTTAGACAATGAGTTAGATCGTACTTTTAACATTTCGAGGCAACAAGCATCATTCGTTTTGCTATTTAAGTACGATCTAACTCATTCTTCTTGAACTTAAGAAACATTCTAAGAACTGCAGCTTCAACTAAAGCATACTTTCTAATATACTCCATCAAGCACTAGAATTTAGACAATAGCGTTGGAGGGGATACTGAAAGACTAGGAAATACTGTTTCGGTATTCCCTCCAGCATGATGGGTAGAATTCTGTAACCCTTTACATAGAGGAAACCTATCAACGTGAGAGAGACTTGAGACGTGGTGGAGGCAACGGACGTGGTGGAGGAAACGGACGTGGTGGAGGAAACGGACGTGGTGGAGGCAACGGACGTGGTGGACGAAACGGACGTGGGAGGAACGGACTGATGATGGGTAGAATTCTGTAACCTTACATGAAACTATCAACGTGAGGAGACTGAGACGTGGTGGAGGAAACGGACGTGGTGGAGGCAACGGACGTGGTGGAGGAAACGGACGTGGTGGAGGCAACGGACGTGGTGGAATGTTAGTATGAAATGTTAGTAAAATCGATTAATTACTTAGCTTATAATCCCTTGTAGAAACAGCAACTTACGCAGACGAGAAATTACCAAACTCTGTTTACAATATGGTATAATACTGTTTTATATATTAGTAACACCAAGTACAGTCATTAGTAACACCATACACAGTCATTAGTAACACCATACACAGTCATTAGTTAGTAACACCAAACAGTCATTAGTAACACCACAGTCATTAGTAACACCACAGTCATTAGTAACACCACAGTCATTAGTTAGAAATACCAAGCACAGTCATAAGCTACCAAATAGTAATAGTATATGGTAGTGTATGGTTAAAGTTTTATTGGAGTGTTTATGGGAATATCAGGAAGTAGCAGAGGCCAAAGTTTCACTGTTTTGCAATTATCCAACTTCTGTTTCTTGTGAGTCTGTTGAGTTATGAGATTCGGGTTTTTCTACAGAGATCTCCATTCCTTTCTCAAACACGAATCTTCTTCATATTTTCCTTTAAGTTATCTTGAGCATGATTCCAGTGACCACTCATCTCCACGAAGAGGGTGAACGCAGTGCCACTGCGCTCATCTTCACGAAGAGGGTGAATGCAGTGCCACTGCGCTCATCTTCACGAAGAGGGTGAATGCAGTGCCACTGCGCTCATCTTCACGAAGAGGGTGAATGCAGTGCCACTGCGCTCATCTTCACGAAGAGGGTGAACAGTGCCACTGCGCTCATCTTCACGAAGAGGGTGAATGCAGTGCCACTGCGCTCATCCTCACGAAGAGGGTGAATGCAGTGCCACTGCGCTCATCCTCACGAAGAGGGTGAATGCAGTGCCACTGCGCTCATCCTCACGAAGAGGGTGAATGCAGTGTCACTGCGCTCATCCTCACGAAGAGGGTGAATGAAGTGCCACTGCGCTCATCCTCACGAAGTTTATATCTCTTGTCTAAGGTAAACTGGGTGAATTAATCCTTCTGACGCTTGGTATTGGAGTGGTCAGGTTTTGACGCTTGGTATTGGAGTGGTCAGGTTTTGACGCTTGGTATTGGACTGGTCAGGTTTTGACGCTTGGTATTGGACTGGTCAGGTTTTGACGCTTGGTATTGGAGTGGTCAGGTTTTGACGCTTGGTATTGGAGTGGTCAGGTTTTGACGCTTGGTATTGGACTGGTCAGGTTTTGACGCTTGGTATTGGACTGGTCAGGTTTGGTTTTTATTCATCAGGACTAAAATTTGATTGAGGTCTGAGTTTGATCTTTTTTTTTATAATTAAGAGCATTTTAAATATATTATATAATTTCCATGTAGATACAAAGATGTAGGATAAAGAGTACTAGAGATACATTTAAAAATTAGAAGAAGTAACTAACGAATTGTAATTTTTTAAACATAGAGAAGTTGAAAATTATAATTCATTAAGTTATTATGCGTTTTGTGCAAAGAATTTCAATTTTTTCTAAATATGCATGATAGATATCAGACATGTACACTTAATGTTAGAGAGGAATGGTTAGTATCATATGAAGGATCAATATTCAAGAGCTTCACTGAATATATTAATTACAGCTTGTTATTTTAGGGTGTCACAATGTCAGCTGTTAAATTAATAATCTTGAATTTTCCAACAAGTATCTATTACTTGAGGTAAAGGAAGGCCTACAAAGCTACATTCCATTAAGACTGTAACGATTCTAAAGGCAATTCGTGAACTTCATGTAGACCAGTTTGCAACTTTGCAACCGTCGGGTAAGAAATCTCAGCGCACGAACGTTGTGAATAAAGTGCTGAGGTGAGCTCTAAATTACCACTCCATTTATTGCAATAATACACGATACCTCGATACCACAGATGATACACATTTAAGACTAAGGTTGATCATATAAAAGAACGGCCCAGTAGCAATGGAGACGACCTGTCAGAAACTATAAATCTCAAGAGGTCGGAGGTCAAGATTGCGGCGGTCACAGTATAATATCCTTTAATCTGTTTATGATAAATTATATCTAATGAAATATTTATAATAAGAAAAATAAAACAGTCCACGACTTTCTGTGTAACAAACACAGGACCAAAACAAGTAGTCAGTACTGACCCTATTGATGATGCATATTATGTATCTATATATATATATATATATATATGTCGTGCCGAATAGGTAAAACTTGCTATTTTGGCTTAAATAGCAACGTTCTTCTTGCCGAATAAGGCAAGCGAAAATTTGAGTATGTAATATTTTCGCAAAAAATCATTCTGAGCCTAACGAAAAAAACATATTTCATTGTGTTTGCTTATTATTAAATTATTCTAAACTTATCTAAAATATATTTAGTTGGATTAAATTGCGCTTGTTAAAATAAGGTTAGGTAAGTTTTCTAAGGTTCTTTCGGTACAAAATTATTAATTTTTACATTAACATAAATGAAAAAAAATATATATCTTAAAACGTATAAAAGAAAATTTTAGAAAGAACTTAATTTTAAATGAGTTCTTGAAAAATCTGCGATTGTGAGGCAATCACAATCCTGTGTAATTGTCTATAAAAAAAATAAAGATTTTGTGCTCTAAGGAAGAATACCATGACTGGAGGAATCCACAGATTACCGATACCTAAGTGAATCGTCTGGGTCGTTGTCAAGTCACAGGTACTGTGATTTAATAATGGTCCAAAATGTAACTCACAGGCAGTCAGGCCTCGACCTCCTGTCCTGCCCCCCTGCAGACCATGACGCTCACAGGTATTGTGCTTTAATAATGGTCCAAAATGTAATTCACAGGCAGTCAGTGCCTCTGACCTGCCCTGCCCTGCCACCATTACTGTCATGCTGCAAAGAGCCACGACGCACTTCGGGCAATTAGCAAATTTATGTATAGTTGAGGTTTTACTGATTCAGTTCTCAGCCTGGCCATGCACTTCATGGAGAAGAAGTCCCTATCCAGGTTCTTTCATGAACCTCACATCCGCTTTGTGTGAAGTGCACACATATAACTCACCCTCCCATGCAACCTATGTTTATAGAGTGAAACATCTAACTCACACCTCCCATGCATCCTTCCAGTCGACTCACACTCCAAGCTTTCTCTAATTATCGACCTTGAACTCGTGAACTTCTATTCCTCTCGACCTCTCCACTCAGGCCTTTGACCTTTGTGTTTCTGACCTCTCAACTCCGGCCTTTAGGGCAGTACACGAGTTTACTGTTAAATTACGCTGCCAGAACCTTTGATAGCACCGACACTCAATAAATAACTGAAATTCCTATTTTCGTAATTCATATATTATCTAGTAGTGTCAAGGTATATTGGTTGATAAAAGTAAAGTTTAGCCATGGGACAGTTTGACCTTCTTACCGGTGTAATCACTGTATCACTGGATGTCACTCTCGCTTCAGCTAATTTAACAGTCACTCTGGCACTCCAAGTGAAGGAAAGACATTCGTTGAAGTACAAGCTTTTACTGGGACAATGTTTAGCTCAGTATAGAGCTTTTTTTTCAACTCATCGTTGTCAAAAGCTTTTTCTCCAACGGGCGGCTTTTCTTCATTCTTATCTGCCATTTGTATTCTGGATCTCACATTCCACCTGCACACTAACTGACGAGACTGTCGCACCCACATTCACACACTGTCATTATCACAATCTGCCTTACAAAAAGTTAAAAATTTCGAGCCAGTATTCTTGACATACTGTACTCCTTAAAGTGGCAGAGAAAATCCTAGGAACGAGGATGGTGGGTTACCTGGATATTGATCTCTTTATCGCAAGTCAAGAGCACAGGCTCTTGAGTTTTGTGACAAGGTGACCGAACAAGAAGTTTCAAGATAATATATGCCCCATATATGAGGTAAATATTACATTATTCATTATAAATCTTGAACCTATATCTTACGTGTGAGAAAGCTTGATAAATGTCCAAAGAGTTGCTACCATACTTGTCCACGTTCAGGTGTAAAAATTTGTCATTTTTCAATAAGGTGTTGCAGGGCAACGATATATACTGTGTAACCAAAAAATTGTTATAATTGACCGTAATTTTTAAAGAGGTGGACCGGTAAGCCAGCGGAAGGCCTCGGTCAGATGACCTAAAGCTCCAACGGCGGGTCATCATCTAAGACCTGCGTCAGGAAACACCTGTCTTGTTTCCTGACGAACCTTACCTAACCGATATGTAGATCAAGCAGTACGTTAGACTGATAACATATGTAAGTTCTGGGTAACAGTCATACTTTTCTCTGATCAAAATGTATTTAATTCATTAAAATAAACATTACATAATTATTTTGAGTCTGCCTCTGTGATGCCTCCTGTTTAAAGACCTGCAATATTGAACCTTGTTGAATATACCCACATACTAACAGGCCTGTAATGCAGATGGGTATTATTATTTTTATTAACTTGGCAAACAATTGCAAGTAAATTCCCATAGCATCCACAAAAAATTAAAATACGCGTGTTGATGTAGACTTTTGTTGTATAAATTTTGAAGACAAGAAAATATACCTCCTTAACTAATACCCATTTTAGAATCCACATTGTATTCTGTAACAACTCTATATTTTTATCTATTTCCACAATTTCTAATACTTTTGGCAATGTTGTTGTAGATGTTGCAGGCTTGTAGTTTTGTTTTGTATTCTTAAGACAGAAATGAAAAACAAATTAAAGCTTCTCATGGACTGTTTTGCAATATAGTCATTTATTTTTGTGTTAAGAAAGACTGACAGGCAATCGGGATCAAGTAGTAAAATTATGTAGGCAATCAATAGTACCTGACTGCCGTTGGAGAGGTATTTCCCTGCCTCCCTATATTCTGTACATGTCACACATCTAATGTTATTAATGTATGGTACCCTAAGACTGTTTAAAAGAATATTCTTGCTATCTGAATCACTAATACAATTCTGGGTATTAGAGATCCAAATCCCTAGATCAAGAGCCCCTCACTAGCGTCAAGGAACCTCCCTTGACGCTTGAGGGATTTCTCACTCTTACCAAATACGTACTTACTATCTTCATCCATAATGGCGACAACATTCACGTAAACCAGTGCGATTTTATTATTATAATAAAAAAAACAAGCGCTAAATCTACAGCAGTAGGATTAATCCGGGGATTATGGACCAGCAAGGAAGGTTTTTGTCTGGTATATACGTGTATAGTTGTCCACCAGAAAGCCTAAAGTTAATTTTTGTACTGGCACACTCCACTAATTTCTTTGAGCCAGGAGCAGTATTGAGCTCACTTAGATACACAGATTAACCTTTTGGGACAATATAATTTTTTACCATATATTCAATGTTCTCATCTCAATTTACCGCTTGATCTTTCGGTAAATAAACGTAAAAAACACAGTATTATCTCGCCCGGAAGACAGTCCTATTAAATGTCCTTAAAATATTAGTTTACGTGTTTAAAAATGCTCGTATGTCACATAATTGAAAGATTTCCATCCAATGTCCATTTTCGTAATTCCTGAGTCATGTGTACAACTGATGTAGGGAAAGAATAAAAAAATTGGTGCAGGTTTTTCTGCTTATGTGTATCTTAGTGTAAACACAATTTCTTCAGGACAATTTGTTGTGACAGTTCCTGCCATTATAATTATACATTATTATTATTATTTAATTATTATTATTATTATTATTATTATTATTAATTATTATTATTATTATTAATTATTATTATTATTATTAATTATTATTATTAATTATTATTATTATTATTATTAATTATTAATTAATTATTAATTATTATTATTAATTATTATTATTATTAATTATTATTATTAATTATTATTATTATTAATTGTTATTTATTATTCTTACTACTATTATTATTAATATTATTATCATAGGGAAGCGCTAAACCCATAAGGTTATGCAGTGCCTTTGGAATGCATGGTAATCACATTCAATGTAATAGAATGATTGGTTGTATTACTTGTTTAAGAGCCATCCACCTACATCAAGGTACTTCCCTAAAGGGAACAATTATAATCAACATTATATATGTGCTAATGTTGGAAATGACAGAGAGAGATAAATTGTTTATCTAGAATTTTAGGCATTTTTAGAAAGACGAGTATGAAGAGTGCTAGTTTTTTTGTTTATTTAACAACATATTACAAAACATTGTATATAACATATAGAAATATATAATATACAGAAATCTAAACTCCAAAATACCCATTTATCCTATCCATGCTCTTGGCGTTTCACAAATACCTCACGTGCACTATAAAGTACAAAAATTAACCTGCAACACGAGTCCCATCAATAACTATATATTTTACCAACCCCACTTAGCCCCACTGGCCTGCACATATAACCCTTTCTTTTTTTATGAATTTTATGGATCCAGAATGAAAAACATCGAAAACACTTAACTATAGAAACAGCAAAACTGAAGTATGGTGCTCTCCCAATGGACATAGAAAAAACATAAAATGGAAAAAAAACCTATAGTGTGTAGACAAAAACACTATGAAAACCCTAAACCCAATAAGTACCCCTAAAACTTCAATATTCCCAAATGAAGCCTCCAACACACAATAACATTTAATACCGACAAAACGCATATACAATATATCTAAGGCACAAATAAACACCAACATAAGTAGCACATAACACGCTAAATGATACATTTTTTTTTTTTAAATTCCGTCTCACAATTAAAAGATCCTAAGCATTCCAAAAGAAAGTAACAAAACAAAACAGTGATTATGGATCCTATAAGATCTGCAAAGCAATTTACACATAGTACAACAAACATATATAAGATCCTATCCAATATGTATACACAAAAAAACACACAAAATATACCTAACTGAAACAAAACATAGAAACCCCAAAAGGGTTTGAAAAACAGACAATGAAAACCCTAAACCTACAACTAAAACCCGTGATAATGTGACCCAACAATAAAGAGTGCTAGTACACGCTGGCGGGTAGATATACATACGAGTGCTCTAGTATTTAGTGTTCTAGTGGCGGTCCAAGGACACTGTCAGCGGTCATTGTGCGTGATAGAGTCAGTGTACATCCCTACAAGAGTATAAACAAGGTTTCCAAACACTGAAAGCTGTGCTAAGGTAACAAAATTTGTGATTTCAAAATGGATGTGTTTACTGGAGTTGCGAGTGAGGGGGGGGTGGTGCTGTGTTGACACAAGTGACCACAACAAACAATTAACAGCAGGTCAAGGGTGTGATCTCTGATTAGAAAAATGTGCAGATATCTGGTCATTGATGGCCGTAGTGCAGTGATAAAGTCATTAATGAGTGATTTAGAGAAAAGAAAGATAAAATAGAGAGGCAAAGTCTGTGGCAGTTTGGTGTTGCCAGAGGTAATATGTGAATACAATTAGTATCATAAAGTCTAAGTTATGACCACGGTATTGATAGGATTGGGTTAGTGACAGAAGTAGATTGTATAAGAAGAGGAAACAAAATAAGTGATATATTCATCGTACGACATTTTACGACACGAGGAGGATTTCAACCAGGATGTGATTACAAATGTCAAATAACTCGTCTACATTTGGAGGCAATTTGGTCAGTGTCTTTGTTTTCAGTGTAACGCCCAGCCCAGCTGGATGTATAGGATCATTCTCTTTCTGCCAGGGTATATATATAGGGGTAGCCCTGACGGAATATTTAATAAGTCATTAAGATAGATAATTAGGAGTAATTTTCAACTACATGGGCAGTGATGAGTGTATCGGGTGTCGGAAGGATCTCATGTAAACTAGTATTATAATAGTAATTGTTATTATATATATTTAGGAACAAATTTAGAGAAAATTTGAAAATACTTCAGAAGAGTGGAACAACAGCCTAGCATAACGTAAACAGTGACTAAAAACATGGGCAGTGCCGAGTGTACCTATGGGTGTTTTTAAAAGATCTCATGTGCATCAGTAAGTGATATAATAAAAGTTTTTGATATATATATATATATATGTATGTGTGTGTGTAATTAGGAATAGTGAGATATAATTTTAAAAACTTTTAATAAGTGTGGTGTAGCCTAGCGTACATAAAGTGACCCCCCTCAACTTCTCAAAGACAGACAGACACACACACACACACACACGTACGTCAAAAAATTAGCGAAAGTGCAAAGGCTTGCAACAAGACTCTTCCCAGAGCCAAGGGGTATGTCCTGCGAGGAGAAGTTAAGGGAAATCGACAAGACGACACTGGAGGACAGGAGAGATATGATAACAACATACAAAATACTGAGAGGAATTGACAAGGTGGATAGGGACAGAATGTTTCAGAGATGAGACACAGCAACAAGGGTCACAAGTGGAAGTTGAAGACTCAGATGAGTCACAGGATGTTAGGAAGTATTTCTTCTGTCATAGAGTTGTCAGGAAGTGGAATAAACTGGAGAGTGATGTAGTGGAGGCAGGATCCATACACAGCTTAAAAAAGAGATACGATAACGCTCATGGAGCGGGAGAGAATGGACCTAGTGGCGACCAGTGAAGAGGCGGGGCCAGGAGCTGTGAATCGACCCCCACAACCACAAATAGGCAAGCACAGATAGGTAAGCGCGCGCGCGCACACGCAGACACACACATATGGGAGAAGTTAAGGAAAATCAACCTGACAACACTGGAGAACAGGAGGGATAGGGATGATATGATAACGACATATAAAATACTGAGAGGAATTGACAGGTGGACAGGGCTAGAATGTTTCGGAGATGGGACACAGCAACAAGGGGAAACAACTCGAAGTTTAAAATTCAGATGAGTCATTGGGATGTTAGGAAGTATTTCTTTAGCCTTAGAGTTGTCAGGAAGTGGAACAATCTGGAGAGTGAAGTAGCGGAGGCAGGATCCATACCTAGCTCTAAGGAGAGGTATGGCAAGACCCTTGGAGAGGGAAAAGTGACCTAGTAGCGACTAGCGAAGAGGCTGGACCAGGAACTGTGACTCGACACCTGCAACCACATGTAGGCAAGTACATATAGGCAGTATACACACACGGGGCCAGGAGCTGTGACTCGACCCCCTGCAACCACAACTAGGTGAGTACACAGAGTCATTACCACCAAGCTTCTACTTAACTCATCATCTGTTGACTTATAGAGACAATAGAGTGTTAGTCCTCTAATGTTCACCTGTTCACGTGCACTGTTCTAACTTAGCTAACTTAGTTATACATCCATCACCGACTTAGCAGACACGAGAATAAGCAGCTTTAGGTTTTACAAAGGTGAACATTGTGCAGCGTACAATGGCAGGAACTTAGCTAAATAATTTTCTAGCTTACTGTATTTTTGTATTCCTTATGCTAAGTTATTTATAATCATTATGATAAGTTATTTATAATCAAATATGCAAGCATATTCCCACATGACATTAGAAATATCTTTTGTTTGGGCTCGCCTAGACAAGTGGTGGATGGTTCTGTCAATACCTGACAGAGGCGGGTGGTTCTCCCAAGACCTGGTAAGAGGCGGGTGGCTCCGTCAAGACCTAATAAGAGGCGGGTGGCTCCGTCAAGACCTGACAGAGAGGCGGGTGGCACCGTCAAGACCTGACAAAGAGACGGGTGGCACCGTCAAGACCTGACAAAGAGGCGGGTGGCACCGTCAAGACCTGACAGAGAGGCGGGTGGCACCGTCAAGACCTGACAGAGAGGCGGGTGGCACCGTCAAGACCTGACAGAGAGGCGGGTGGCACCGTCAAGACCTGACAAGAGGCGGGTGGCACCGTCAAGACCTGACAGAGAGGCGGGTGGCACCGTCAAGACCTGACAAGAGGCGGGTGGCACCGTCAAGACCTGACAGAGAGGCGGGTGGCACCGTCAAGACCTGACAGAGAGGCGGGTGGCACCGTCAAGACCTGACAGAGAGGCGGGTGGCACCGTCAAGACCTGACAGAGAGGCGGGTGGCACCGTCAAGACCTGACAGAGGCGGGTGGCACCGTCAAGACCTGACAGAGAGGCGGGTGGCACCGTCAAGACCTGACAGAGAGGCGGGTGGCACCGTCAAGACCTGACAGAGAGGCGGGTGGCACCGTCAAGACCTGACAAAGAATGCTCACCATTTTCTTAAAGGCTGTCTTTTTCATAGTCTTGTAATGTCTAATACCACTAAAGACTTCGCATGTCAATGTTGCCTTCGCATGTTTTAGAAGTTAATACATTAAGTTAGTACATTATAGCTTTCCTGTGTCTGTTAAATCCAGTCTCCCATTGTCCCAAAATTGCCTCTTCTCCCTCTACCTAAATCAACAGTCTCACCGTAAGAGAGCAACATTGTGCAACATTGTGCAACACGAGATATGGAGTAATGCCACGCGACAACGGGGACGAAAAAGTCAAAGCAAAAGAAAATTTAAAGTGAACGTAGAAAATAAATATAAAGACAAACAAACCCAGTACAGAGAAAGTGAATGTCATTGTTACAAAAGAAACGAAAAATTGCATCAGAATGCACAGGCAGGAGTATGGGGAAAGTTGGTGTGTGTGTGTGTGTCTATGTATATATATGTTAGTGGAGGGAGGGGATACATTCATTACAGTTGAGTCTGCAGGACTCCCACCACCTTTGCTGTTCTGGCCATGAGAATCTGTTCATACTTTTTTTTTCGAACTTTGTATAATGTTTGTCTTTACCAAACTCTTCATGGGGTACGTTCCACTTTCCATTCTACGAGTGAAAAAGACTCGTCTGCGTCTCTAGTGCCACTTCAATCCTCTATTCCCCTTCTCCCGCATCATCAGCAGCTTCTCCAAATCCTCTTTTCTGAGCATTTTGTAAGTCATCATTGCGTTATTCCTGGTCTTCCTCTCTTCTGTAGTTGTTAGTCTGAGATGCTTAAAAACAGAGGTTCAGCCTCGACCGCATGGTCAGCGGTATCTCCATCTTCAGATCTACGTCGGCGCCTCCTGCAGGTGATCGTGTAACTGATCATCATATGACCAAGAACCATTTCTCGTGATTTTTCCCCGAAGAGTAAAACAGTATCAACAATCATATATAAAGAAAGCACATACTCTAAGTGTGGGAAACTTTACTTAGGAAGGTTTAGCTTACTAGAATTAAAAACAATCTAGGTGAGCAAAAACGTCACCTTAATAATAGGTCACTGTACGGTGAATGTGTCTTCTTTGTACATATGATGGGACTAGTATCATAGTGTGATTGACAACAATAATTTCCATTTCAAGTATTGAGCTGTTTACCCATTACGATGTCCACCATATTACTTTATTATGTAAAGGAGTTTAAGTTGTTCTGTATTTTAAGGTTTGCATTGTGATACCATAAGCAATAAAAACAACGATTCTCACCAAGGACACTACTACTTTCCAAAAGAAACTCACTTTACTCCCCTTTAAAATAAGTACCATCTATATTAGGCAGATACTGTCTGATCAGGCCAAGATATCTATAGTACTTACGTAATTTATGCATTTAAGTGTTCGTTACAAGCCTTTTTATAATACTCAGCAATTAAGCTTAGAAATTAGTTGGTGTTAATGACATCTGGCAGTAGAAACACTTGTAGTAGAACGATGAAGGAACATTTTTTAACGAAAACAACGTTTTATGTGATAATAGTGTAATTGTATCAGAATTACAGTGAGAGATCTGTATGTGGTGTATGATCAACTCTTAATAAAAATATTTTAATGTCAGTTTATTACGTATAGTAGACAGGAAATAATCCGCCCGAACCTCTGATTACCTTCCCTTTGCTCTCTTGGCAAATTATAGAATACTCACATCCTCCCCTCCAAATTACATTATTACATGATAAATTTTAAACACAAATTAAAAGTAATTAAGAAAGACTGACGGCTGGAACATACACGCGTGTTTACGCTGCGTCGTCTTGGTAACCAGGACGCTGATGACGCTGACAGGGGCTGATGGTCGCCACCAGGAAGGACTCTGCGTCCTCTAGTACCTTGCGGCAACAATAATATTGACATAATTGCCATAAATTACCTTAACTGGAACTGAAGAATCCGGAACTAGTGTTGTAAGTGATGTGCTGAGTAACGTAATGCTAGCAAAAGAATGATAAACTATGACGTAATTTTGTATTGCATTTTGTTGACAGTTAACTCATTCTTCTTGGTTACACAATCAAGGCTTAGGTGTCTGACGGGCTTACTAGGTGTTTTCTCGTCGTTTTGCACATAAAACAGACAAGGAAATTAAGCAGTTTTCCTTATGGAAAAAATAACACCACAACATAAACTCAAAACCAACATTTCCCCAAAATTCTTGGTATCATTCGAGGCCCTAATGTGGTATTGTTGCCTTGTATTATCTGATTGTTAAGAGCGACACTACGATTGGCGAATGCTGGTATCAGCGTATAAAAACTGATAAGGAACTATAAATGCGCTGGCAGGAAAGAGAGAAAGGAGTAAGGAGGAAGGGGAAGACTCGGGGATAGAGGGAGTGAAACAGGGGAAGGTGAAAGGAGAGGGGTTAATAGGGATAAAGATAGAGATATAGGAAGAAGGGGAAAATGGAAGAAAAAGAGTGTTAGGCAGACAAACAGATACGGACAGGAACGAAGAAGCAGATGCCAGAGCCCAACAAGATCACCTTGGCACTCCCTGACCCACCACGTACACTGCTGCTGCTCCCTCACTCACCACGTACACTGCTGCCCTCCCCCTAACCTACCAAGTATATTGGTGCTCTTTGGTGCACCACGTACTTTGATCTTCCTTTACACACATTCTCTTGTGTTCTCTGATCCATCCCGAACACTGGTCCACCACGTACATTGGTACACCACGTACACTAGTGCTCCGTGACCCACCACGTACACTGATGTTTCTTGGTCCACTGTGTTCAGTGTTGCTCCTGTGATATACCTGTCGGCCGATTTTGAGGGTTTTTCTACAATTTGAGCTAGGCCTTTTGCCAAGCTTCCTTGTTGACTGCCAGCTTAATCTGGCCGTTGCTGTTAGTGGCCCACTGGCCCACATAGTCACCACAGCCTGGTTTATCTGGCACTTGACGAAGACAGTAATCAGGTTTCCTATTGAAGACTTCTACACTTGTTCCGGCAATATTTCTGCTCTCATTAGTAACAATGACATATCATACGTTGGGATACACTTTTCTGTGTATTCATTTTCAGGTATACTTCTATATCCACTTTAATGGCCCCGTTCACAAGCCTCGTATCTTTAACCACTGTTCCATAGAAATAATCACTATATACATACATTATACCGGCTAGCTTGAAGCTGCTCTCCTGACCAAAAAATATAGCTTTCATGTGTACTTCGGAGGTGCCTATTTACCATTAACATGAGTTACGTACACTTGAGTGCTGCTTAGGTGTAATACGGGTATACAAAGCTGGGAATATTATTATTAGGCAATGAGGAAATAAATAAAAAATAAAATTAACCTACATTTATTATAATAAAATAGGAGATCGTACAGTACATAAAATACTAGGTACACTTCACAAAAAAAAGATAAAAACAATATAGAGGAATATTACAAGAAGGGGGTAATATTAAAGAGAGTATTCACTCACGAGTACTGCAAGACCTGAAGACAGACAGGACGTCAGCCTAGCCTCACACACAGGTCTCAGCCTAGGACACTCTCCAGCCTAACTGATTCTTCCCCTGACTGCATCACAACATATATATGAGACATGACTCCCCTCCCCCTTCCTTTTTAAACATCAGTTTCCTTCTAGATCATTCTTATAGGACAGATGCCTCGTGGGGGCCATATGCAGTCCACGTGGTTTTCAAAAGTATGAGAATGCCAGACCAAAGACTGGTTGTGAAATTAACATACCTGTGGCACTATTCTTAGTGTCTTCACAGCAGTTAGTAAGTCAGTAAGTTTATTCAGGTATATACAAATACAGTTACATAGATTATCATACATAGCAGCATATGTGTAGAGAACTTAGGAGAACTCAAGATTTCACAGCAGACTGAATACTGAATCAGCATGATTAGTGTTATTTTATTGTGCCTGTGGTGCCTCTACTTTTCACTGGTGCTGCGTCTGGTCCACCACGTGCACTGGTGCTCCGTCTGGTCCACCACGTGCACTGGTGCTCCGTCTGGTCCACCACGTGCACTGGTGCTCCGTCTGGTCCACCACGTGCACTGGTGCTCCGTCTGGTCCACCACGTGCACTGGTGCTCCGTCTGGTCCACCACGTGCACTGGTGCTCCGTCTGGTCCACCACGTGCACTGGTGCTCCGTCTGGTCCACCACGTGCACTGGTGCTCCGTCTGGTCCACCACGTGCACTGGTGCTCCGTCTGGTCCACCACGTGCAATGGTGCTCCGTCTGGTCCACCACGTACAAGGTGCTGCGTCTGGTCCAACACGTACAAGGTGCTGCGTCTGGTCCAACACGTACAAGGTGCTGGCACTTTTACAGTGTTATGATGGACGTGTTGTGTACTTTCCTCATTACACAAACACTTATAGAACACTTAGATCAGTATCATTGTGTTCTGCTAAAATTCTCTTTGCCTGGAAGTGGCTTTTAAGTAATGGTTTGGCAATAATGCTAAGATCTTAAGATAGCCTCATTGTATTTTATTATGAAAACTGGAACGTACACGACGCAATTGCCTTCATGGGAGTTCTTAATAAGTGAAAGCTAATATATTTTTATCTTTTACATTGCTTGTCTATTCGTTATCCTTGGTCATCGTACTAAATTATATTTTAACGTTATCTCACATTGCTCCGTCCGTGGAATGACTTGGATGAGGCAAACTCATTACACAGTTTGGATATGATAAAGCCCATGAGGAAAGATATCAGTGATGCCGATGTAAGTAGCTTAAGAAACTGGACTAGAAGCAGAGTTTCGATCACCACAAACGCAACTCTTTGAGTACAGTTATTCGAGTACAACTCGGTGAGCACACACGTACTCTTCAGATTAGCAATTGCTATAATGCTTGAGAATGTGTACAGCATGCGTCTTGAGTGGGGCCTTCACCTCACTGACTCGACCCGTTGCTGCCTCTCTCGCTCCCATGTTTATCCCTTCTGAAACACATGGTCTTTAATTCTTCTCCGGCAGAGTGCCAAGTTACATTCCCGGACAGATGTCACGAAGTGTTTGGTTTTAATGAAGAGTAATTGTGGCATGATAACTGGCAGGAGAAGCGATACACCGTCGGCTCAAATATTTCTCAAGGTAAACATCTTCTGTTGCATTTCTCACTACTCCTCCCCCAGATTACCAATTTTATTCACTCATAACCAATTTTATTCACTCATATTAAGCGGCATTTACAGGAAACTCCAGGGAATTATTAAGTTATGTCTATATGAAATCCCTAGAACAAAATATTTCTCTGAAAATCTTAGGAATTCAGTTGAATCTACCTGATAACACAAAAGATATCAAAAAGCAACTTGTCTCCACGCACTCCGACCCAACCCACTCACTCATGTCTGCTGGATGCTCAAGCTCTTCCATTCAAAACCTCCTTCGCTCCCATCTCGACAACTCCCCACCATTCAAATTATACATTTCATACACTAAGCCGTCTTCTAATTTCCACATTTCTCATTCTGAGAATAATATTCACATAATACATTAGTATCTCAAAAGTGTCATCTCCATATTACCCTACCTGGCGTCCTGTTGCTCTACTCGTTAGATGAATTTTAGTGGCCACTACCTTCAACGTACATGTTATGAATATCGAAATTTACATTTTCTATACTGTGTGGAAGATTCGCCTCCTGACCCAGGTAAAATAAATAGGTTTAAAAAGACACGTGGACAAACACATACATACATATTAGAATCTATCAAATTCCCAGAAGCGAAACGCTTTCTAATATGCCCTAATGTTTACTCATGTGTCTTTTTCAGCCAATTTGTTGGTATCAGTGACCAAAGTTCATGCTATAACAGGTGGACAAAATTTTCATTTGCCATTTTTATTCCCCACAAAAATTTAGCCTTAACACGTAATGTGTTATCGTTTAATTCTTTTACCTATTTAAGGATATGGCTAACAGATTTTAATTATTTTTCCTTTTGATCCAAATCTGCATTTGGCAAAATAATTTTTATGGCCGTCGAAAGTTGATGACTGTGGCTTAGATTTATTTTATATCCAGTCTGTACAGAGTATGGACTTGGAAGACTGATTCAGTCAGTGTATGGACTTGGAAGACTGATTCAGTCAGTGTGACTTGAGAGACTTGGAAGCTGATTCAGTCAGTGTATGGACTTGGAAGACTGATTCAGTCAGTGTATGGACTTGGAAGACTGATTCAGTCAGTGTATGGACTTGGAAGACTGATTCAGTCAGTGTATGGACTTGGAAGACTGATTCAGTCAGTGTATGGACTTGGAAGACTGATTCAGTCAGTGTATGGACTTGGAAGACTGATTCAGTCAGTGTATGGACTTGGAAGACTGATTCAGTCAGTGTATGGACTTGGAAGACTGATTCAGTCAGTGTATGGACTTGGAAGACTGATTCAGTCAGTGTATGGACTTGGAAGACTGATTCAGTCAGTGTATGGACTTGGAAGACTGATTCAGTCAGTGTATGGACTTGGAAGACTGATTCAGTCAGTGTATGGACTTGGAAGACTGATTCAGTCAGTGTATGGACTTGGAAGACTGATTCAGTCAGTGTATGGACTTGGAAGACTGATTCAGTCAGTGTATGGACTTGGAAGACTGATTCAGTCAGTGTATGGACTTGGAAGACTGATTCAGTCAGTGTATGGACTTGGAAGACTGATTCAGTCAGTGTATGGACTTGGAAGACTGATTCAGTCAGTGTATGGACTTGGAAGACTGATTCAGTCAGTGTATGGACTTGGAAGACTGATTCAGTCAGTGTATGGACTTGGAAGACTGATTCAGTCAGTGTATGGACTTGGAAGACTGATTCAGTCAGTGTATGGACTTGGAAGACTGATTCAGTCAGTGTATGGACTTGGAAGACTGATTCAGTCAGTGTATGGACTTGGAAGACTGATTCAGTCAGTGTATGGACTTGGAAGACTGATTCAGTCAGTGTATGGACTTGGAAGACTGATTCAGTCAGTGTATGGACTTGGAAGACTGAGTCAGTGTATGGACTTGGAAGACTGAGTCAGTGTATGGACTTGGAAGACTGAGTCAGTGTATGGACTTGGAAGACTGAGTCAGTGTATGGACTTGGAAGACTGAGTCAGTGTATGGACTTGGAAGACTGAGTCAGTGTATGGACTTGGAAGACTGAGTCAGTGTATGGACTTGGAAGACTGAGTCAGTGTATGGACTTGGAAGACTGAGTCAGTGTATGGACTTGGAAGACTGAGTCAGTGTATGGACTTGGAAGACTGAGTCAGTGTATGGACTTGGAAGACTGAGTCAGTGTATGGACTTGGAAGACTGAGTCAGTGTATGGACTTGGAAGACTGAGTCAGTGTATGGACTTGGAAGACTGAGTCAGTGTATGGACTTGGAAGACTGAGTCAGTGTATGGACTTGGAAGACTGAGTCAGTGTATGGACTTGGAAGACTGAGTCAGTGTATGGACTTGGAAGACTGAGTCAGTGTATGGACTTGGAAGACTGAGTCAGTGTATGGACTTGGAAGACTGAGTCAGTGTATGGACTTGGAAGACTGAGTCAGTGTATGGACTTGGAAGACTGAGTCAGTGTATGGACTTGGAAGACTGAGTCAGTGTATGGACTTGGAAGACTGAGTCAGTGTATGGACTTGGAAGACTGAGTCAGTGTATGGACTTGGAAGACTGAGTCAGTGTATGGACTTGGAAGACTGAGTCAGTGTATGGACTTGGAAGACTGAGTCAGTGTATGGACTTGGAAGACTGAGTCAGTGTATGGACTTGGAAGACTGAGTCAGTGTATGGACTTGGAAGACTGAGTCAGTGTATGGACTTGGAAGACTGAGTCAGTGTATGGACTTGGAAGACTGAGTCAGTGTATGGACTTGGAAGACTGAGTCAGTGTATGGACTTGGAAGACTGAGTCAGTGTATGGACTTGGAAGACTGAGTCAGTGTATGGACTTGGAAGACTGAGTCAGTGTATGGACTTGGAAGACTGAGTCAGTGTATGGACTTGGAAGACTGAGTCAGTGTATGGACTTGGAAGACTGAGTCAGTGTATGGACTTGGAAGACTGAGTTCAGTGTATGGACTTGAAGACTGATTTAGTGTATGGACTTGGAAGACTGATCAGTGTAGGACTTGGAAGACTGATTCAGTGTATGGACTTGGAAGACTGAGTCAGTGTATGGACTTGGAAGACTGATTCAGTGTATGGACTTGGAAGACTGAGTTAGCAGTGTATGGACTTGGAAGACTGATTCAGTGTATGGACTTGGAAGACTGATTCAGTGTATGGACTTGGAAGGAACTTGATTCAGTGTATGGACTTGGAAGACTGATTCAGGGATGGACTTGGAAGACTGATTCAGTGTATGGACTTGGAAGACTGATTCAGTGTATGGACTTGGCAAGACTGAGTTCAGTGTATGGACTTGGAAGACTGATTCAGTGTATGGACTTGGAAGACTGATTCAGTGTATGGACTTGGAAGACTGATTCAGTGTATGGACTTGGAAGACTGATTCAGTGTATGGACTTGGAAGACTGATTCAGTGTATGGACTTGGAAGACTGATTCAGTGTATGGACTTGGAAGACTGATTCAGTGTATGGACTTGGAAGACTGATTCAGTGTGATAGGATTCGTGAAGACTGGATTCAGTGTATGGACTTGGAAGACTGATCAGTGTATGACTTGAAGACATTCAGTGTATAGACTTAGAAGGATTCAGTGTATGGACTTGGAAGACTGATTCAGTGTATGGACTTGGAAGACTGATTCAGTGTATGGACTTGGAAGACTGATCAGTGTATGACTTGGAAGACTGAGTCAGTGTATGACTTGGAAGACTGAGTCAGTGTATGCACTTGGAAGACTGATTCAGTGTATGCACTTGGAAGACTGAGTCAGTGTATGCACTTGGAAGACTGATTCAGTCAGTGTATGCACTTGGAAGACTGATTCAGTCAGTGTATGCACTTGGAAGACTGATTCAGTCAGTGTATGCACTTGGAAGACTGATTCAGTCAGTGTATGCACTTGGAAGACTGTTAGTCAGTGTATGACTTGGAAGACTGCAGTCAGTGTATGGACTGGAAGACTGTAGTCAGTGTATGGACTTGGAAGACTGAGTCAGTGTATGGACTTGGAAGACTGTCCAGTCAGTGTATGGACTTGGAATGACAGTCAGGTGAAGTCAGTGTATGGACTTGGAAGACTGGTCAGTGATGGACTTTGGAAGACTGATCAGTTATGGACTTGGAAGACTGAGTCAGTGATGGACTTGGAAGACTGATCAGTGAGGACTTGGAAGACTGATTCATTGTGGGGACTTGGAAGACTGATTCAGTGTGGGGTCTTGGAAGACTGAGTCAGTGTGATGGGAGTCATGTGTGAACTGCAAGACTCAGTCCAGTTATGGACTTGTCAAGTCAGTGTGGACTGAAGTCAGTCAGAGTAGGACTTGGAAAGACTGAGTCAGTGTATGGACTTAGAAGCTGAGTCATGTGGACAGGAAGCTGAGTACAGTGCATGGACTTGGAAGACTGAGTCAGTGGATGGACTTGGAAGCTGGTCAGTGATGGACCATTGGAAGACTGAGTCAGTGCATGGACTGGAAGCTGGTCAGTGTGGACCTGGAAGCTGAGTCAGCTGTATGTAACTGAGAACTGAGTCACGTGAGACTCTGAAAGACAATCATGTATGTTTTAGCTAAAGGTAGGACTTAAAGTACTATTCAGAATGTTAATTGGACTATGGAAATATACATCATGACTTGGAAAATAGTCGTGAGTGGTTGGAGCATAGTTCATTATGACTTATTCATTAAGCTCATTCCCGGTATACTTTAAAACTGCATCTGATGGACTTAGCAAGAATATTCGTGTACTACTATGATAATATATCATTAAGATTGAATATATTCTATAAGTATTATTTTAGAGAGTGATCAATATGGACTTGAAACGATTCATGTATGATTCAAGGCTGAGTCCCGTGTCATGGTTCTTTAGGTCAAGACTGAGGTCACAGTTCTGGGAGGCCACATGGTAGTTCATGACACAACTGTTTACAAGACAATGAAGGGATTATCAGCGTCATAATTTACGGGACTGGGAATTTCCAGCTGTCAAGGGCGGACGTGACTGCTTCTTAGACTAACTGGAAAGGGTGTTGGGTAACTAGGAAAGTGTTACGTAACTAGGAAAGGTGTTGCTTAAGTAGCAAAGGTGTTGCTTAAGTAGCAAAGGTGTTGTAAGCAGTGTTTAAGTAGCAAGGTTTGTAATAGCAAAGTGTTTAAGTAGCAAAGGTGTTGTTAAAGATAAGGATGGCTAGAAGTTGCTAAAGAAAGGTTGCTATAGAAAGGTTGTAACTAGAAAGGTTGGTAACAGAAAGTTGTTAGGGGTAACTAGATAAGGTATGGTAACTAGATAAGGTATGGTAACTAGATAAGGTATGGTAACTAGATAAGGTATGGTAACTAGATAAGGTATGGTAACTAGATAAGGTATGGTAACTAGATAAGGTATGGTAACTAGATAAGGTATGGTAACTACATGAGGTATGGTAACTACATGAGGTATGGTAACTACATGAGGTATGATAACTACATGAGGTATGATAACTACATGAGGTATGATAACTAGATAGAGGTACTGATAAGTAGGCATAGGTATGTAACTAATAAGGTATGGTAACTACATAAGGTATGGTAACTACATAAGTATGGTAACTACATAAGGTATGGTAACTACATGAGGTATGTAACTACATGAGGTATGATAACTACATGAGGTATGGTAACTACATGAGGTATGGTAACTACATAAGCTATGGTAACTACATAAGCTATGGTAACTACATAAGGTATGGTAACTACATGAGGTATGGTAACTACATGAGGTATGGTAACTACATGAGGTATGGTAACTAGATGAGGTATGGTAACTAGATGAGGTATGGTAACTAGATAGGTATGGTAACTAGATAGGTATGGTAACTAATGAGGTATGGTAACTAGATAGGTATGGTAACTAGATAGGTATGGAACTAGATAAGGTATGGTAACTAATAGGTGAACTAAGAGAGTATGGTAACAATAGGTATGGTAACTACTTGAAGTATGGTAACTACATGAGTATGGATACTACATGAAGTATGGTAACTAGATGAGGTATGGTAACTAGATGAGGTATGGTAACTAGATGAGGTATGGTAACTAGATAAGGTATGGTAACTAGATAAGGTATGGTAACTACATGAGGTATGGTAACTACATGAGGTATGGTAACTACATGAGGTATGGTAACTACATGAGGTATCGTAACTACATGAGGTATGGTAACTACATGAGGTATGGTAACTAGATAAGGTATGGTAACTAGATAAGGTATGGTAACTAGATGAGGTATGGTAACTAGATGAGGTATGGTAACTACATGAGGTATGGTAACTACATGAGGTATGGTAACTACATGAAGTATGGTAACTAGATAAGGTAAGTTTACAAGACCTTCTTCAGGAAACTGTCGAGTAGCATAATCCTTTGGAATATGACTTTAATGTAAATGACGACTAATTACGATCAAATCACTAATGTTTAGCTAAGTGAAAAAATTAACATTTTTCTCCTTTATTAGCCTAGTTATCTGTAGTGTCGTGCAGCAGGAACTACCAACTACAATGCTGTGGGGTTTTTTTGCTGTGGTATTTTAGTTGTCAGAAAATTTGCAATATTTCTCCTGACATGTAGGTTAATCACATTACCCGTTCAGTGAAGAGTTGATTATTTACCGGATCATCTTGTAAAAATTAAATATTACATCACGTGTGATAAATTCACATAATTCACATTGACAGTAACAATGCCACATAACCCAATAAAACACATTGTGCCTAGTGTGAGGAGTTGCCAGATACCGTAGGACCTAAACCCTAAGTAAAGTTTTCCAGCTTGAATTGCCGGGTCAGTTCAAATTGTTTTAAAAGATAGGATGGTGTACAGGAGTACCTGTTTACTCTTGTACGGTTCTGCAACAAGGTTATGGAATTTGGGCAGGTTTTGTGATAGTACTGAGGCGAGTGCTCAATAACAGTAATCAAGAGAACACATTGCTTTGTCTTGGATTGTCAACCTGGTATATATAATGCATGGGTGGGGGAAAAGCAGATACAGGAAATGGGGTCAAAAATATCCAAAGAGAACTGTTCCACAGAGCAGGAATGTGAGAGGTTGCTGATAACGGTATTCAAAATTATATGAAAATTTCATGAGATAACTTATATGATTGTGGACTCGGTGGAAGAGGTACAACATACAGCCATTACAGCACTTCCCGTAGCTTCTAACCCTAGTGCTGATTCTATTACAGACTCTATTAGTCAGTTCAACGCGAGAAAGTTGCAATCATTGAAAACAAAATGGTCCCCAACAAGAACACAATAAATGTGATCATCAGAAACTTCAAGAGTGTCGGCACTACACCCGGCACTACACCTGGCACTACACCTGGGCAATTTGCTGAAAAAAGAAATGGAACTTGTCAATGCAATTACCCAAAGAAATGACATACTATACTGAATAAAGACGAATGCCATTCCAAGACCTGTACATACTCTCTCAGTTCTTTGTGTTATAACTCATTAAATAAAAGTTAGTGTACATGATGTAAGCTGCCCAGCCTTTCGTGTGGAGGAGACGAGGCATACAAAGCAACATGAACGTACAAATGAACATAGAAATTACAGCCATACAGAGTATAGTGTACACTGACCTTGCAAAAGTCTTCGACAAGTGCAACAAATTCCACTTCCTACGTTACGGAAGAACTGGGGAAATAAAAACAAGATCGGAGCATAAGACAAATTCAAATAAACCGATACAGCAGAGGTTTATGTTAAATGAGCAAAAGAATGTTGTATATGATAGGTTGAATAACTAGAACATTTAATACAAGCGATGCCTAGCCAATTATGATACACTTCGGATCGCTTATTTTCTGTAGGCATAAATACTGCTCTGTATAAGGCCCTCCCTCAAGGCAGGCGAAATTCCTGAGCCGGAGAATTTAGAGGGAACCTTCACAGTACTTATAAACTCAGTCAAACACCAAAATTACTGGGAGTACTTGAAGTCATTCGAACCGTACTCCTTAGAATGTAGGCGAGATAGATACATCATAACGGAAGGATTGGTCCCAGTCTTGCACAACGAAATCTCTACTTATGAAAGCAAGAGACATGGCAGACTGTGCAAGATACCTCCTATGAAAAGCAGGGAAACTATGAGTAAGTGTAAAGGGATCACTACTTCAAAAGGAACTTAATAAGTTTCTCAAGTCATAGTTAATAACCCGGGCTGTGGTGGATACATTGGACTGTGGGTGGCGGATATCAACAGCCTGATAGATCAGGCCAGCAATCATGAGACCTGGTCTGGGATCGAGCAGCGGGGGCGGTAACCCCCGGAAGCGACTAGAGGTAACCTGCAGGTATTACACAAATAATGCGAATGTATTCGGTCCAACTAGAAACCCATCATAGGCGTCTGAGGAGCCTCTCTACTATTGAATGAGGGTATTGAATGTATTACACATACAATGCGTGTATGATTTACTCAGACATGTTGGTTACACCACGCTGTACTGACTTAGAATCGTTGTGGTGTAAGTCATCAATTCTTGATGGAGACAGTGTGCTTAGATAAAATGTTGATAACAAGAAGCAATTTCCTCTGTCCTTGTGTCATCAGGTGAATCACAGTCAGGTGCCTCTGTGGTTAATATGACACAACACAAGGATGAATCTACAGTTTGTGTCTGTCCGGAACACACAGTTGTTACGTGACTCTTAGCGGTATTCTTTTGATAACTCGCAAAGTTGTTACATGATTCTTAACGGCATCCACTCTTACCTACACAACACAGGAAATAACTTATAAACGGTTGAAATCAAGAAGAGCAACAACTTGTGTTTTCCATTTTTTTTAATCATACTAAATGATTCTTCTTGTAAGACACTGGTGTGTGTGTGTGTGCTCATCAATTTGTGGTTGCAGGGGTCGATTCACAGCTCCTGGCCCCGCCTCTTCGCTGGTCGCTACTAGGTGTGTGTGTGTGTGTGTGAGTGTGTGTGAGTGTGTGTGAGTGTGTGTGAGTGTGTGAGAGTGTGTGAGAGTGTGAGAGTGTGTGGAGGTGGAGAGTGGTTGAGAGGGGGAGGTGGTGGGGGTGTGAGAGGTGTGAGAGTGTGGAGAGTGTGTGAGAGTGTGTGAGAGGTGGAGAGTGTGTGAGAGTGGTGAGAGTGTGGAGAGAGTGTGAGAGAGTGGAGAGAGTGTGAGAGAGTGTGTGAGAGTGTGAGAGAGTGTGTGAGAGAGTGTGGGGAGTGTGTGAGAGAGTGTGAGAGAGGTGTGAGAGAGTGTGGAGAGAGTGTGGGGAGAGAGGGTGAGAGAGTGTGTGAGAGAGGTGAGAGAGGGTGAGAGAGGGTGGAGAGAGGTGTGAGAGAGTGTGTGAGAGAGTGTGTGGAGAGAGTGTGTGAGAGAGGTGAGAGAGAGTGTGAGAGAGAGTGTGAGAGAGAGGTGAGAGTGTGAGAGAGAGGTGTGAGAGAGTGGAGAGAGAGTGTGAGAGAGAGGTGAGAGAGAGTGAGAGAGAGTGTGAGAGAGAGGTGGAGAGAGAGGTGAGAGAGAGTGTGGAGAGAGAGTGTGAGAGAGAGGTGAGAGAGAGGTGAGAGAGAGGTGAGAGAGAGTGGAGAGAGTGTGAGAGAGAGTGGAGAGAGAGGAGAGAGAGTGAGAGAGTGAGAGAGATGGTGAGAGAGAGTGTGAGAGAGAGTGTGAGAGAGGTGTGAGAGTGGAGAGAGGTGGAGAGTGTGAGAGAGAGAGGTGAGAGAGAGAGGTGAGAGAGAGAGTGTGAGAGAGTGTGAGAGAGAGGTGTGAGAGAGAGAGGTGAGAGAGGTGAGAGAGAGAGTGTGAGAGAGAGAGGTGGAGAGAGAGTGGAGAGAGTGTGAGAGAGGAGAGGTGAGAGAGTGTGAGAGAGTGTGAGAGAGGTGGAGAGAGAGAGTGTGGGAGAGAGAGTGGGAGAGAGGAGAGAGAGAGTGAGAGAGAGTGAGAGAGGTGAGAGAGAGTGGAGAGGGAGAGAGTGTGGAGAGAGGTGGAGAGAGAGTGTGAGAGAGAGTGTGGAGAGGGAGAGAGAGTGAGAGAGAGAGGAGAGAGAGTGGAGAGAGTGAGAGAGGTGAGAGAGAGAGATGTGGAGGAGAGAGTGGAGAGAGGAGGGGAGAGAGTGTGAGAGAGAGGTGGAGAGAGGGGAGAGAGAGGTGAGAGAGGGAGGTGAGGAGAGGTGAGAGAGAGTGGAGAGAGAGGTGAGAGAGAGTGAGAGAGAGTGTGAGAGGTGAGAGAGAGTGTGGAGAGAGGAGAGAGTGTGAGAGAGTGAGAGAGAGTGTGAGAGAGTGTGAGAGAGAGTGTGAGAGAGTGTGAGTGAGAGAGAGTGTGAGTGAGAGAGAGAGAGACAGACAGAGAGAGAGAGAGAGAGACAGAGAGAGACAGACAGAGAGAGAGAGACAGAGAGAGACAGACAGAGAGAGAGAGACAGAGAGAGACAGACAGAGGAGAGAGAGAGAGAGACAGACAGAGAGAGAGAGACAGAGAGAGACAAACGGGTGGGGGGGGAGAGAGAGAGAGAGACAGGGTGGAGGAGAAATTGAAGGGGAGCCGGAGACTGGAATATACATACTACGTACACTACGACAGGGAAGCAGGTAACTGCACTTCAGTTGACGTTGAACTACACGGACAATTGCTGTTCATTTGTTAGGTTCCATAGTGGTAGAGTAATACCTGTGCCCTTCTAGGTGGTGACACTGCCTAACTTCCTTCCCACCTTCCAAACATTCCTCGTCCATTCCTTAACTCAGAATAGATATCCTAATCCCTGTCTGACCATACTCACTCCGGTTTCCTATGAATTGTAAAGGTCATTTACAGTATGTTATCCAGTCTTTCCTTCCCATTCATTTATTCCTGGCATGCCTTCTCCTTTCACACGTCTCTTCTACACACACCTCTCACTTCTCATCCTTATATCACATTTCTTCCTTTCTTAGTTACCTACTACTTACCTATTTCCTTTTCTTACTCTCCAAAACCTATTTTTTATATTTTGAAATAATTGTTTTCCGACGTTTTGAGCTTTTCAATGAAGATAATAAAGAGAAACGACTTAATATACAATGCTTATGTATTCTATTTCATATTGAACTAACCTACATGATGACCCTGATAAATTAACCAATACAAGTACTTTGGAGGACAAAGTTGAATATAACTTTAGTATGTCAAGGATATGAAATAATGTTGGATGAGAAGTAATGAATCTGAATGTCATTGGAATACAGCTAGAATAACTCACTGTTATCAATGAAAAATAGATAAGTACATTTACGGAGCAAATTGTAATGTGAACAGAGTGACTAATATTGGATTTGCCAGGCTTAGGCTTGGCTTCGAGTACTTCTGGCAGTCTGGCATGTACACAGATGATGATCAAACTAAATGCAATGTATGTGATTAAGCTTAATGTCATTCTCTTGAACACTATGTACTTGATTGTCCAAGTATTGAAGAATGTATAGAGATAGTACTATATCCTGGGTGATATTTTATGATATTAATGAAAATTAGATTACAGACATTTTAAGCAAATATCCTAAATTTACATGTAACATAAAATATAAAGTGTAAATACGAGTATGTATCAAGAATTATTAATGTTAACTCTTTTGTGTCCCACTTCCTAGAGATTTTGTGCATCTGTATGTTGCGCAACTGTCCACAGAATAGACATAAAATGCACATTGAATTAGCCACTTCAGCGGCAAAATATAATCATACTGTTGCCTCTTTTCTTCAAATTCACGGTCCTTTACTCCTATCTTATTTACATTTTTTTCCGGGGATGGTTTAGTCATTTAGAAATAATATGGACAGAATAGGTGACCAAGTGGAAATTGTAAGGAACACCTCGGGCATGAATTATATTATAGTGAAGGTAAATGGGTTTGGAATTAGACGTGCTGTTGGAGGGTGAGCAGGCAGCATCTGTGATGGGATTAAGGAATCACAGTTAATAGTACTTGAGTTCTTGAGGTGGGAAGTACACTGTCAGTACTCTGAAAGATGAGTAAGGGATGTCTTATATTAATTGTGAAGTTCATTTTTCTCAAGACAACAAGATAATGAGTGATGGTTAACGTTTTTTCTTTGAGTTATTCTACCTTGGTCGATTTGGTAAATATAAAATGTCATTACATGGTATTTTAATTCTGTAGGCTTAGCGGCATCGTCTCTCACTTCAGTATTTGCCAGGCTGGGGTAGTAGCAACCTTGTAGGCTCGTGTTTACTACGTTGCTTCATGCCAGTCCCTCATATCCTCTTGACCCCATGGCCTCACAGCCACGGGAAACAGGTTTTCTTTGCACTACCCGGCCGCCTTACAGCAAGCCATTCTCCGCCTCTCATAGACTTCACTGGTGCTGAAACAAGCAAATTTGCAGCGCACTTTCACCTACAGTGCTTGAAGACCTTTGTAGTTAAAAGCTTAGATATCTGCAACTTTTCTAAATGCTTTAATACTTTAGCTTCCAACAAGGACTTTTTTTTGTACAGGATTTGTCATACCATAACGTTCCCTTGATAATAATAATTAATGATAATTTCTCGTACCAGCATCCTGTGCTAGTTCCAGCATGGTGTGTCATTTAAACATGTCGCACTATTTCTAGCATGCTCATTTCCACCATGCTATGTTAGCTCCATTATGTTGAGCTAGTTCCAGAATGCTATTCTAGTGCCATTGTGCTATGTTAGCTCCACCATACTATGATAGTTCCTGCATGTCATGTTAGTGCCACTATGCTGTGATAGTGCCCCTATGCTATGTTAGTTCCATTATGCTGTGCTAGTTCCTGCATGCTATGCTAGTAATATTAAGGTGCACGAGTTTCTTTACTTCTTCATATTATTAATGGTATATCATACAGATAAGTTCATGAATAAGACACGTGCGCAGCACTAAGGGACTGACCACCTTCAATGAAGGTTGAGGGACTGAATTTCTAAAATTACCTCTCCACTTCACCCACTGTCTCCAGTATTAAAATCACATCTGTATTTGACTAAAGAAGTCTTTTGCATAGGCGAAACGGGAGGCGATAAAAATACCCAAGCCTTGCACTTCTTCACGTTGTGTCAGTTCCAATAGACAGGTTGTCCCTGATTTAAGTATTAATCAAGTTTCTAAAGTTCCCTGTCCTTTAATGCTTTTTTTCATTTTATAGACTGTCTTTTGATGAACTTCTGAACCGGTTTTTACTCTCGCAGCCCGGCCTTCGACTAAGCTATCACTGCCATCGTGTATTTTTCTAGCTTTTCGGGTTAACAACCTCTTCAAGAATTCTTCCAATGTATTTGAAACCATTAAAGAATAACCCCATACATTGATTCGAGATATATTACGAGAAAGCGTAGCAGGGTCGAGTGAGCTACGTCAGGTAATCGATGATATACTACTACGCTAAAATATCAATAGCAAGGTAGACTCAAGATAATGACAGGTTTGGTGCACACTGCTGACCTTGACCTTACACCAACCCTCTCACCATCAGCTTTCTGCTTGTGGCACCAAAGTTGTTATTTGTATCAATACCCAAAATTCGGATGATTAGTGTGTCGGGCGATAATGAGGTTCCTTAGTTGCCGGGTTCAAGAAGGATGGGCTTTGTGGTATGTAGGATGGAAGTGTAAAAATATTGGCTGTCGTATATTCTCTAGAAGGATTAGGGAAATACATGCATAAGTAAGGTGTATACCAATACCTCAGCTGGCATGATGTTTATATTGTGTTTAAAGCCTTTTTTTCATATTTTCACCCTAGTGTGGAGAGCCAGAAAAAAAATGCCTTTCGTATCCTTTGTAAGGATTAAATTAAGAGCTTTACCAAACAAATGCTGATTGAGGCCTCAGGAAAAGTCTGACATCTACAGGGTATATAGAAATTATTTCAAATAATCCCGGTGAGGTACTTTAACTCCAAGGCTGTATGGAGGATAAGCCAAAGTAATTAAAAAATATAACTTTTTCAGTATTGCCCCAAAATTTGTACAGCGAAATTATCCACTAGGCTTGAAGTCCATAGAATCCGGAAAACACAAGAAGCATTCAAATTGAATTTATGTGAAGCCATAATTAAGGAATTCTTCCTGGTATATCCTATTTGATGCCGTCTGAAGGGTAAAAGTAAAAATGATTGAAAAACACATCGATAATATGATTTTAGCGTATTATATAACTTTAACATTGTTACTCATAAAGACCGGGATACAAAAATGAAATCGCGGAAAATAGAATAGAATATAAAATTAATAGAAAACCGCCCAACATTTATATTGTTATATGAGCACTTTCAAATATCTGTAAATGGAATCATAAATTCTAATAAAAAAATATAAATAAATATTACATTGTGCACTCCTAATTGTTATGACAAATCACAAATCACTACCTTACCTTGGTCGTCGAAAGTCGTAAACCTACTAACATAAACAATGCACTTCTAGTGACTGTGAGCAGAGACCGTTAGTGATAACGAGATAGGACACTAAGCCAAAAGTTACGTGAGGGTGTTGTGGACAATGGGACGTGAGGTTGTCGTGCCGGCTCCCGAGTCAATTCTGACACTTGCGGCGTTGCCAGCCTCTGGAATCCTTACCCATTTTATATCTGATGTATAAAATATTACAGAGAAACATGGTTAGTTTTGCTTTCACAAAGTTGTATATGGTGAGATAATAGCAATACTTGGGTGTATATTATCATGTAAATCCGCTCCTAAGTCTTTCCTTCTGCTTCATCTACACAACTTTCATTTACCTTTAGCCTCATCTCTTCCTCTCTCTGCATTATTCCTTTTTATGCCTACACTTAACCTCCCTCCCCCTCTCTCTCCCCTGCCTACCCTTAACCTCCCTCCCTGTACACAAGGTCACCCAGGGAGGGTAACTGAGGGCGGCTCACGACCACACAACTCAATGCTAACGGCACGCTCAGAAATAGGGGGAGGGAGAAGAGAGGGTAGAGAAGTGAGGGAGAGTAAAGGAGTGAGGGAGAGGAGGGCGGTTAGGGTTATGGAGATGGTGCAGGGAAGTGAGGGTGGTGCGCAGGGAATTCGGAAAGAATTGTAAATTACCGAGAAAAAGTTGAGAAGAGAAGGTATAGAACAGAGGGGTAGGGAGAAGACTTACCCCCACAATAACACGAGGTACGTGTTACAAACATTGGTTGGCTCTGTGTAGAGCTTTACATGTCATGTTTCACTGTGTAGAGCTTTACATGTCATATTTGACTGTGTAGAACTTTACATGTCATGTTTCACTGTGTAGAGCTTTACATGTCATGTTTGACTGTGTAGAGCTTTACATGTCATGTTTGACTGTGTAGAACTTTACATGTCATGTTTCACTGTGTAGAACTTTACATGTCATGTTTGACTGTGTAGAACTTTACATGTCATGTTTGACTGTGTAGAACTTTACATGTCATGTTTCACTGTGTAGAACTTTACATGTCATGTTTCACTGTGTAGAGCTTTACATGTCATGTTTCACTGTGTAGAACTTTACATGTCATGTTTCACTGTGTAGTTCTTTACATGTCATGTTTCACTGTGTAGAACTTTACATGTCATGTTTCACTGTGTAGAACTTTACATGTCATGTTTCACTGTAGAGCTTACATGTCATGTTTCATGTGAGAGCTTACATGTCATGTTTCACTGTGTAGAACTTTACATGTCATGTTTCACTGTGAGAACTGATGTCATGTTTCACTGTGAGAGCTTCATGTCTGTTCACTGTGTAGAACTTACATGTCATGTTTCACTGTGTAGAACTTACATGTCATGTTCACTGTGTAAAGCTTACATGTCATGTTTCACTTGTAGAACTTACATGTCATGTTTCACGTGTAGAGCTACATGTCATGTTTCACTGTGTAGAGCTTACATGTCATGTTTCACTGTAGAGCTTACATGTCATGTTTCACTGTTAGAGTTACATGTCATGTTTCACTGTGTAGAGCTTTACATGTCATGTTCACTGTGTAAACTTACATGTCATGTTTGACTGTAGAGCTTACATGTTATGTTTCACTGTAGAGTTTACATGTCATGTCTTATGTGTGACTTTCATGTCATGTTTCACTGTGTAGAGCTTTACATGTCATGTTTCACTGTGTAGAGCTCATCGCCTTAACTTCCTGAACAGAGGAAGGAAAGATTAATTAAGAAGTTAAAGGGGAAGGATGAAAGAAAATAAGAGTAGGAAGGTAAGGAGGAAAAGGAGGGGATGGAGTAGGGGGTGATGAGAGTAGTGCCTAGGGAGAAGGGTAAGAGGGAAAGAAGGCGCATTAAATGGTGGTGAGAAGGGAGAAGAAACAGTCAAAATATGAAAGGACTGATTTTATTTTCAGGAAAATAGGTAGAATAGGGTTTATAGAGGGGATTGAGGTGGATGTATTAAACTGAAGTTGTGCGACGCTAACAGTGAACGAAACATTTAGAAATGAGATGTGACACAATGGGCAACGTGTGTCACATCTCATTACGTCATGTTTTTCACGTATTGTATTCACGCCAGTCCAAGAAGTGACATCATTTCAGCGCCTAATGTAATATCATTCCAGGCCTTCATGTAACATCATTCCAGGACCTTCATCATATTCCAATACCTTCAGCATATTATTCCAGTATTTTCAACATATTCTTCCAGGATGTTGCACCATATCAAAGAATATCCGCTTCTTCTGCGGAACTTTCTCCCTTCTTCACTTATAAACCTGTTACTGCTACTCACAATGTTTAGTACTTTCAGAACTTAGAATTATAAACACGTGCCGCAGTACTTGCATGGGTTTCAGGATCAGAATACCTCAGCCGCTAAGTAAAGAAAGGAGCAACAAGTTTAAGGTGTTCCAGTGGCCTTCAGGTGTTTACACTCGCATGACATCACTAGTGTGGGAGACTGACTGATCTTGTAAGACAGTAGATTACGGCCCCCGAGACTATTGAAGATGTTAGGGACCTTATCACTTCAAATATGAGTGATCAAGGTCCCATTAACGAAACATCTACAGTAAAGGTGTATTGTGTGTTTGCATTCATGTGCATTTCCTTCTGTTCTTGGATAAGTCTGCTCGTTGAAAGAGTTGATTCAGATACATCAGGATGGTTCAGGGAGCAATGTAAATATAAAGTCTACCTATTAATGTTGTAAGGGAAAGAAAAATTATCCTACTGAAATGTCCGGAGGCTAAATTGAAAAAAAAAATAGTTTAAGCATGTAATTTTTTGTAAGATTTTAAAATATATAAGAATAAGAGCATTTTATTCCGTATTAGGAGTACGTGATATCAATATGTTCGAAACAGAATTACGGAGAAAGAACTGTGGTTGAATAGTCTTCACTTAGAATGATTCAGACAGTTAGCTGGTGGTGGTCAAAAGAATAGAAATAGAACGAAGGGTGATAATGCATACATGAAGCATCGAACAAGGGTTTCACTCGGAGACAAACAAATAGTTGAGTTTTAGTATAGACAGCCAGGTAGTTCACAAGAACTAAAGTTTGTCATTAGAGGGAATCACTCAGGAGGTGCATGGAGTCACCTCTGAGGGTGAAGGAGAGAATGAATGGGCAGGCAGCACAGCAGAGGCGGAAGCTGTGACGTGTTCCAACTCAAGGTCGTCTGGGAGAGGTGCAGGTGAGAGACGAGGAGTTGAGGGGAAAAGAGAAGTGCAAGAGGGAGCTCAGGAGGACGTCCTGGAATTTAGAGGGGTAATAAACAGAAGATAAAAAAAGAGGCAAATAGAAAAGGTAAAAGAAAAAGTGAATAGAGTAATTAATGTAAGAGGGTACAAAAGTAAGAGCCAGAAATGTAAGGGAATGATGGATAATGAATTCTAGTCAGGTAAATTCGGGTTAGAAAGTATATAAGAAAGCACTAGGGTAGCATTAGCGTTCTAGATGAGTGGAACTATCTTCTAGTCATCGTAGGTAACACCTTCGCCAGTTTTAAAAATATATAAGTGAGATTGGTTAATGAGAGTGGTTGATCTTGCTGAGACCAGTAGGCCTACTGCATTTCTCCTTCATTCTGTGTTCTTATGAAACGAGGAAATAATCGACAAGAGATGGGAAAGATTTTTTAAGAGGCCTGATAAAAAGTAAGAGCAAGAGTGAGAATTATGCAAGACAAACACAATAAAAGTAAAAACTAGAAGATAAACAAGAAAGTGAGGTAACATCTGAAGACGGAAGATCTGTGCATAGCATCCCTGGTGATTATAATAAAAACTTAATTAAGCATTAGGCAGCAGAGCCTTGGTAGACACACGTAGTGAATGGTGATGGTGGCTCGTCTTCAGCGTGACCTCTTGACACAGCGAGTGAGAGATATAGTAGTAGGGATCTTATGAGCACCGGAGTGAGCGAAGAGAGAAGTAATGGCGTAATGGAAATATGAGCATGGGAGTGAGAATGTAGTAAAGTTAGGGGGTAGGAAACTTATGAGAAAATTTAAACACCCATTCACATGTAAATAAGACACATATGTAGCAGTAGAACATTTTCTTGGAAGCGTTTAGCTCACGAATAATGTTTTGAATCCAGTACAGGGCATGAGAGATTTGCAGTATATCAAGCAAAGAAGTCAGGTACTGGAGGAGTGAGGTCAATAGTGTATCAGTCAGGATACTTGATCACAGTGTTCTTATTGTATGGCGAGTGTAGCCACCAGTTCTCGACCATCATCAGGGACCTGGTTAGGAAGGTCACTACTTCACACAATTCCTGTACCTGAGTCTACGTCATATCCTGTATCGTTCCTGATACACAAGTATCAGGAACGATATGGACATTGTGCAGTTCACCGAAGATCACGTGGGGAAAGGCCAAATTCAAAATCAAAGAAACAGATCTGTCTTGAATCTTCACTGATCACTATTTCCAAGACTGATGTCCAGAATCCTATAGTCTTAGCATGTCAGACGTACTGTCTTCAAGTTGTTGCTACCGAGACAGAACACCGTGATCACCTGACATAACAGATACACCAGTGACCTGACACCTATACCTGTTTCAGATTGATAAAATGTTCTAGTGTTACTTTTTGTGTCTCATTTACATACTGTTGCATGTATACCAGGTTCCTGAAACTTGCTCACATCTCCAACACACCTGTTGAAGGATAGCAGTTACCACCCCATGTGTTCACAACTATGAAGTTCACAAACAGAAGAAGCTGTGAACTGACAGGTGAATGAGACACAAAACAACGTAAGCCTGAATTATGACGACGTTTCCTATCAAGGGAAGATTGATCTAGTTTTTCAAGTTATTTTATTTTGTGTTTTTATTATTCCTCACAGACACACTTGAGAGAAATTCTTAATGGAATATTAACGTGGCAACTCCTGGCGAAAATTTTCTGACAAAACAAGCAGGTAAATGTGGCATCTGGTGACGAAACGTTGTATAGCGTAGCTGTCGAAACACGTTCATATAACTGTGGAAATGGAAGACACTCGCAACATTTTAATGGACAGATGTTTTACCATTGATGGCTTTCTCCAATCTAAAGAAAAGTCACCAGTGGCGAACATTTCCTTCAAGAAAGTGTCCTAAATGTGCAGATGTCAGTGTTGTCAAGTGCTGAAAACTTGTATGTAGAAATTGCAACTCTTCCGAGAATTGTCCATAATAATTAAAGCTCTTTATTAGTAAGATTAATGGCATTTTCTTTAAATTATCATGAATACCTTATAATAAGAACTCAAATTAAGTTGTAATAAACAGAAGGTTGGACGAGGGGCTCAAACCACGGTCCATAAATTGACAGTTGACGGTAGAGCGTCGGACTGTCAATTTACGGACCGCGCTTCGAGCCCCTCGTCCACCCTTCGGTTTATTCATCCTATAATACGATTAAGACGAAGAAATCTGCAGATCAGTTAAACATAATAATGCAAAACACAAGTGAAACCATAAAATAACTTCTTAATAATGTATGTGTGTATACCATCTTTGTGCCCTGTTTTCATGTCTGACCTTTTAATCGCTCTATTGTTAAAGAAAGAAAAGATTCTTGCAGAATACACTGGCAACCACGACCAGCCAGTGCTACTCAGCTCCACCACACCATCGACCACTGACTTACACCCATCCTAACATCACCACCATATCCACCAACATTACCATTACAAAAAAGCTACCTGACCACCACATAAACACATCAGTTACCTTCTATAAAACCACCTCGACCACTCCAGCAACAATCAGCTGACCAACAAAACTAAAATCTTGACAAGCACCCACCTTAATGACACTAACAAATCAACAGGTGCCACCACCCACTATCAACATCGCCACCGCCTCCCGCAGGCCACCAGTGAGTGGCCTTACTGAGGGACGAGCAAGCTCCATGACCCAATTGTGCCAGTATTAGAGGTCAACGGAGTCTGTGATGGAGGTGCAGGAGGAGGAGCAGGAGGGGAGGAGCAGAAGGATGGGAGGAGCAGAAGGATGGGATGAGCAGGAGGGGGAGTAGAAGGATTGGAGGAGGAGGAGGAGGGGGAGCAGAAGGATGGGAGGAGGAGGCGCAGAAGAAGGAGGAGAGGAGGAGGTGGAGCAGGAGAAAGGAATGCGGGTGGAACGAATAAATGACGAAAACGAGACGGATAAATGTGAGGAAGTTTGAAGACGTGAGTCTCAGAGTTACTCAAGAGATTAAGTAACAAAGCAATATATGAGGGAAGAGTTTAGAGAGACACGATTAACCTGATTTGCGGAAAGAGTTTATGAGGTAGACTAAACGAAAGAGAAAAAGAGAAAGAAGAGAGAAAGGTCGAAGGGGAGGGGAGGATAATGGAAAAAATGGTGCTTTGAATAATTTGCGAGAAATATCAGAGAGCAACGAATCACCCGCACCATTTATTAGTGACCTCTTTAACACTTGTTCTTATTGAAGTTTGTCAAATTTCTTCAGTTTTTAACCTCATTGTAATTTCTGTAATTCTATTTTTCTTACTAAAACTGGATTCGTTACATATAGCTGGTGTCACTAAGTTCTGGCTTACTGAAGCCAGTTTCTTCTGCATGTGTAATATGTCTGGTGTCACTCAGTTCTGGCTTACTGAAGCCAGTTTCTTTTACATGTGTAATATGGCTGGTGTCACTCAGTTCTGGCTTACTGAAGCCAGTTTCTTTTACATGTGTAATATGGCTGGTGTCACTCAGTTCTGGCTTACTGAAGCCAGTTTCTTTTACATGTGTAATATGTCTGGTGTCACTCAGTTCTGGCTTACTGAAGCCAGTTTCTTTTACATGTGTAATATGTCTGGTGTCACTCAGTTCTGGCTTACTGAAGCCAGTTTCTTCTACATGTGTAATATGGCTGGTGTCACTCAGTTCTGGCTTACTGAAGCCAGTTTCTTCTACATGTGTAATATGGCTGGTGTCACTCAGTTCTGGCTTACTGAAGCCAGTTTCTTCTTCATGTGTAATATGTCTGGTGTCACTCAGTTCTGGCTTACTGAAGCCAGTTTCTTTTACATGTGTAATATGGCTGGTGTCACTCAGTTCTGGCTTACTGAAGCCAGTTTCTTTTACATGTGTAATATGGCTGGTGTCACTCAGTTCTGGCTTACTGAAGCCAGTTTCTTTTACATGTGTAATATGGCTGGTGTCACTCAGTTCTGGCTTACTGAAGCCAGTTTCTTCTTCATGTGTAATATAGCTGGTGTCACTCAGCTCTGGCTTACTGAAGCCAGTTTCTTCTACATGTGTAATATAGCTGGTGTCACTCAGTTCTGGCTTACTGAAGCCAGTTTCTTCTTCATGTGTAATATAGCTGGTGTCACTCAGTTCTGGCTTACTGAAGCCAGTTTCTTCTGCATGTGTAATATGTCTGGTGTCACTCAGTTCTGGCTTACTGAAGCCAGTTTCTTCTACATGTGTAATATGTCTGGTGTCACTCAGTTCTGGCTTACTGAAGCCAGTTTCTTTTACATGTGTAATATGGCTGGTGTCACTCAGTTCTGGCTTACTGAAGCCAGTTTCTTCTGCATGTGTAATATGTCTGGTGTCACTCAGTTCTGGCTTACTGAAGCCAGTTTCTTCTACATGTGTAATATGTCTGGTGTCACTCAGTTCTGGCTTACTGAAGCCAGTTTCTTTTACATGTGTAATATGTCTGGTGTCACTCAGTTCTGGCTTACTGAAGCCAGTTTCTTTTACATGTGTAATATGGCTGGTGTCACTCAGTTCTGGCTTACTGAAGCCAGTTTCTTCTTCATGTGTAATATAGCTGGTGTCACTCAGTTCTGGCTTACTGAAGCCAGTTTCTTCTTCATGTGTAATATGTCTGGTGTCACTCAGTTCTGGCTTACTGAAGCCAGTTTCTTCTACATGTGTAATATGTCTGGTGTCACTCAGTTCTGGCTTACTGAAGCCAGTTTCTTCTACATGTGTAATATGGCTGGTGTCACTCAGTTCTGGCTTACTGAAGCCAGTTTCTTCTACATGTGTAATATGTCTGGTGTCACTCAGTTCTGGCTTACTGAAGCCAGTTTCTTCTTCATGTGTAATATAGCTGGTGTCACTCAGTTCTGGCTTACTGAAGCCAGTTTCTTTTACATGTGTAATATAGCTGGTGTCACTCAGTTCTGGCTTACTGAAGCCAGTTTCTTCTTCATGTGTAATATGTCTGGTGTCACTCAGTTCTGGCTTACTGAAGCCAGTTTCTTCTTCATGTGTAATATAGCTGGTGTCACTCAGTTCTGGCTTACTGAAGCCAGTTTCTTCTCATGTGTAATATGGCTGGTGTCACTCAGTTCTGGCTTACTGAAGCCAGTTTCTTTACATGTGTAATATGGCTGGTGTCACTCAGTTCTGGCTTACTGAAGCCAGTTTCTTCTACATGTGTAATATGTCTGGTGTCACTCAGTTCTGGCTTACTGAAGCCAGTTTCTTTTACATGTGTAATATGTCTGGTGTCACTCAGTTCTGGCTTACTGAAGCCAGATTCTTCTGCATGTGCACTTTTTACTTATCTGGTTCTGCATAAACATTTCTTATTTTAAATTTCTATACCATGATTTTCTCATTTAATTTTTCCTTTAAGTTTAGATAATCAATTAGACTATGGTTTACTATTTTCTAATATTTTTGTCTCATTTTTCTTATTGTTTCATTATTTTAGTATATTGCTTCATGTCTGCATTTTTTTTATATTTATAAAAGAGGACTTTTTGCTTTATTAGCTCCATTCTCCTTTTCAGAGTTTCCTGTAAATTTTGCTAAACTTATTTCTTATTTATCCCCGTTTCGTCCCACACTCATATCCAAAATTCTCTGCATAAAACACCTGTAATATTTGTTTCTGTCCATTGTTTGTAAACGGGAGTTGCATACGTGCTTGTCGCGCCTTTGTAGCAAATACAAAAGATAACTCCTCATAAAAGCCATGAATTCAGTGAACAGTACTCAAGGTCAGTTCCAAGGCAGCAAGACAACACTCACACCTGAAAATCAGGTGCAGCCTAGTAATTTTCTCGAAAGAGTAAAAAAAACTTATATTTCTACTTATGCGGTGCCAACTTTCTCGCCCCCCTTTTCTATCTGTGTTTCACAATGGTTGACATCTTTGGAAAACCACCAGATCTACTAATAAAACTTTGAGAAGAAAATCCTTAACTTTATGTTAGTGTGATAATTACACTCAAGCTTCTGCTGCTGCTGCTGCTGCTGCTGCTGCTGCTGCTGCTGCTGCTGCTGCTGCTGCTGCTGCCTACTCAGGCTACTTCTGCTGCTGACTCTTTCTAGACAAGATCTCTCTTTACTCTAGCTGCTGTTTTCTTAAATTAAATTCCAGTAAAGTATTTAGGAAAATGTCTAATACACGATTGCAAAACATACGAAGAATGCCCTAAATTGCTATTTTTATTGAAAGAAATTATGATTTTATTTTCCATGTGATAACTAGTGAATGTCGCTTCAGATTCTCTTCAAATCTTTAATGATAATATTTACTTGCATTACAAACTTGTCTCATGCATTGAGGTAGAGGGGTCTGGAGTTCTGCAATACGGGAATACCTTCCTCAGATCACGCAGCGGGATACCTTTGTTGGGTCACGCAGCGGGATACCTTTCTTGGATCACGCAGCGGGATACCTTTCTTGGATCACGCAGCGGGATACCTTTCTCGGATCACGCAGCGGGATACCTTTCTCGGATCACGCAGCGGGATACCTTTCTCGGATCACGCAGCGGGATACCTTTCTTGGATCACGCAGCGGGATACCTTTGCCCGCTTGGATCACGCAGCGGGATACCTTTCTCGGATCACGCAGCGGGATACCTTTCTCGGATCACGCAGCGGGATACCTTTCTCGGATCACGCAGCGGGATACCTTTCTCGGATCACGCAGCGGGATACCTTTCTTGGATCACGCAGCGGGATACCTTTCTTGGATCACGCAGCGGGATACCTTTCTTGGGTCACGCAGCGGGATACCTTTCTTGGATCACGCAGCGGGATACCTTTCTTGGATCACGCAGCGGGATACCTTTCTTGGTCACGCAGCGGGATACCTTTCTTGGGTCACGCAGCGGGATACCTTTCTCGGATCACGCAGCGGGATACCTTTCTCGGATCACCAGCGGGATACCTTTCTTCGGATCACGCAGCGGGATACCTTTCTGGATCACGCAGCGGGATACCTTTCCGGATCACGCAGCGGGATACCTTTCTCGGATCACGCAGCGGGATACCTTTCTGGATCACGCAGCGGGATACCTTTCTTGGATCACGCAGCGGGATACCTTTCTGGTCACGCAGCGGGATACCTTTTTGGATCACGCAGCGGGATACCTTTCTCGGATCACGCAGCGGGATACCTTTCTTGGATCACGCAGCGGGATACCTTTCTTGGATCACGCAGCGGGATACCTTTCTCGGATCACGCAGCGGGATACCTTTCTCGGATCACGCAGCGGGATACCTTTCTCGGATCACGCAGCGGGATACCTTTCTCGGGTCACGCAGCGGGATACCTTTCTCGGATCACGCAGCGGGATACCTTTGTTGGGTCACGCAGCGGGATACCTTTCTCGGATCACGCAGCGGGATACCTTTCTGGATCACGCAGCGGGATACCTTTCTTGGATCACGCAGCGGGATACCTTCTCGGGTCACGCAGCGGGATACCTTTCTCGGATCACGCAGCGGGATACCTTTCTCGGGTCACGCAGCGGGATACCTTTCTCGGGTCACGCAGCGGGATACCTTTCTCGGGTCACGCAGCGGGATACCTTTCTCGGGTCACGCAGCGGGATACCTTTCTCGGGTCACGCAGCGGGATACCTTTCTCGGGTCACGCAGCTAAAGAAATACATCTAGTTATCACTGGTCAACTCTCATTTTCTAGCCAATGATATTACACAGATTTAAGGGTAACTTTGTATTATCGAAGTTATCAATAACATTACAAAAACCAAAGCAGACGTAACCTGAGAGTTTGTTCGTTTTTGTTCTGGAATATGTCGTATGGTTATGTAATACTTTTGTTGTTGCTGTTAGTATATATATATTTTTATCAGAGAACAGGCACAGTGAACTTTGTCATTAGATGACCCATTAAGTGGTTCCGCTATTATGCTGGGTGGCACAGTGAGATGGCGTGTCAAGTTCACCTGAAGGTGGGGTAAGCGATGGTCCTGTGGCAAGACACGGCAGCATCAGCAGTGACCAATAGCCTAGCCGTGCTGTCGACTCGGTAGTCCGAATGTAATATCTTAACTTATCTTACGAGGCTCCCAAAGCTAATTTCTTTACACTTCCTGTAAACTTACAAATACCGTTTTAAGTCAGAATAGGCTAGGCTACATAAACCTACTTTTATAAAACGTTTATATAACCACAAATAAGCAAATACAGTGTTGTACATGTGTCTTATTTATCAACTTGTCGTTATTATATACCATTTATAATGATACTTCCTTGACACTGCAACACGACGGTACAACGCATGTCTTCAACAACTCTTTTGCTAAGAACTGTTTAGCATGACCTACTTTCACCTAGCTGGGGTTGAATTATAGCTCCTGGTCCTGCCTAATAAGTCTTAGAACCGGTTTCACTGATTTCTCTCCTCCAGGTACAGATCATAGCTACTCCTCATTTTGTGTATGGGGTTTGCTTTTACCAACTCTAAGAGTCCGATTGTCTCATTGTCTTTACCTGCCATCTGCGTCCCTTGGCTCCCTCTCCTTGCTTCTCAAATAACATTTCCATATCAAATCCTCCAAGTATTTTGTATATCGTGATCAAGTCTTACATGGTTCTCCTCTTTTTTTAGTGTTGATACTTTGAAATACTTAGGCCTCTCCTCTTAATCTATCCCGTTCAGTTATAACACCAGTTTCAATGTAAACATTTGGGGCTTCTTTAGTTTATTAATGTTTGGTCAGGTGCAGGTTCCATGCAAGATGAGCCTAACAGACGTTGCATATATAATGTCCTAAATAGAGCTGTGTTCAGGCGCCTGAAAGCAGTTCTTATGTTAGTTAGTTATGTATATGTCGCTGAAGTTGCACTATTTATATGTACTTGTGGTGATAAGCTGCGAGCAATCATATATCCAAGCTTATCACCACAAGTACATATAAATAGTGCAACTTCAGCGACATATACATGACTAGCTAACATAAGAACTTCTTTCAGGCGCCTGAACACAGCTTTATTTAGGACATTATATATGCAACGTCTGTTAGGCTCATCTTGGTCTTCCTGGAGGGTGTTCCGGGGGTCAACGCCCCCGCGGCCCGGTCCACGACCAGGCCTCCCGGTGGATCAGGGCCTGATCAACGAGGCTGTTACTGCTAGCCGCACCTAGTCCAACGTACGAACCACAGCCCGGTTCATCCGGCACACAATACCAGCATGGAACCTGCGCTTGATCAAACATATTAATAAACTAAAGAAACCCCAAATAATTGGAGTGAAACTGGTGTTATAACTGAATTTTGTCTGTAGCATCTCTCTTCCCAGGTCGTATTCCGTGTTTGGTCTTCCTCCTCCTCTTCTATTTGCAATGCTTTCCACTTACTTACCTTCCTTACCTTCTTGATTATGTATGCAGCCAGTTCAATTCTTCTTTGTCTCTCCCTGTCTTATCCTACTTATCTTCATTTAATTCACATAATCAGAAGTGGTACATATGAATCCATTTTCTCTGGCAAGTCGTTTACATAATTAGGAAGTGCTGGGGCCAAGCACTAATCCTAGAGGAACTCCTCTCGTCACTCGCCCTCTAACACCACCTTCCTTTACATTATTCTCTGCTTACTATCCACTTGAACACCTCTGCTACCCATACCCGTTCTTATGAGTTGTACTGTGTCGGATCCTTGCTTACAAAATTTGTAATCTCTAAACTCATACTAGCTGTCTCTTATGTATCCTTTTCTTAAAAGAGGCTTAACTAGTCTTGCATTACCTTTTTTTCTTCTTGTGATTTAGCCAGTATGTTAGTCAGGGAGACTGATCTATAAATTAATTCTTCTTGCATAATGGAACCACATTTACAACTTTCCATCTGTCTGGCAGATGTTCTATTTCCAGTGATTTGTTTTATATTTTTACTAAGGGGTTATACAGGTCCTCTGCTCCTCTTAACATTTAATGTAATAGTTTGTCTGGTCCCACTGTAATTTTCTCATCTAAATTCTTTAGAATTCTCTCATTTCCTGTTTATATACCACTTCTCGTGACTGACAACCTCAGTGCTGTAACCACAGTTGTTAACTATGACCTGCAAGATGTGATTAATATCGACTGTTAATTGTGACTATCAGAACTTCATATTCGGGACACTTGATGAACCCCACCACAACGCAACGACCTTTCTCAAGTGACACTGGAAAATTAATGTAAATATTATACACAGATGGTCTAGAAATTTTATTTATCATTCTTTTTGTTTTGTTTTTCCTCTGTGATGAGAATGATGATTTCGATGGTGAGGCAACAGTGATGAATATATGATGGTTGATCTTAGTTGCGTGAACGAGAGCTCATAAACACTCTCACTGTCCAGCTTCCTCCGTTGGCCTCAGGATCGCTTGGAGGACTGCTGTGAATACTCTTGTGTTCCTCAAGTCAGTCGCCATTATCTTTCTCGTAGCTCCTCTTGTGAGTTTAAACTTAGTTTTGATCATAATAATAATCTCGTAGCTCCTTTTTCGTTTGCTAGTACAGTTGCTCCATAGAAAACATCTTTGTTGTCGTTCTCAGAGCTCACTAGGCACGTCCTCACACGATATATGTCACCTTATTACTTGATACGATTGGTTGGTTGAGGGTCAGTAGGTGTTTGTAAAATTACCATAAAATATAGTATTGTTGATCCCCGAGAAAATTACTTTGAATTTAGCTTTGAAATTTCGATCAGCTAAAATTTAAAAGATCTCTTGAGCAGAGCGTGTTTTACTAGTATAAATGAGAGGGTGAGACAGCATGTTGTGGATCAGAGGCAGCCTAGTAGGCACACCCTTTTCCTGTCTATCCCAGTAGGGTGGTGATGACGGGTGAGAGGAGTGGTGATAATGGGTGTGAGGGTGTGAAGGGTGGGTGATGAGTGTAAGAGGTAGGTGGGTGAAGAGTGTGAGGGGTGGGTGCTGTGAGTCATCAGACGAGTTAGGTAGAGGATCTTGAGGTGAGATAGCAAGGTGTTTTAGGGGTTGGATGTCGTGGTTGACTGAGGAATTTAGCACACCCATATAAAGGGACTCGAACCTCGTCCACTGTACTTGATTCTTCTTGAAATATAAGAACATAAGAAAGAAGGAACACAGCAGCAGGCCTACTGGCCCATGCGAGGCAAGTCCAATTCTCCCACCGGCTTAAGCCAATGACTTAACCTAGTCAGGTCAGACACATTCACTTAAGGGAAGAGCACGGCATCAGACCAAGTAGCACAAGCTAGTCAGGTCCAACTCACACCCACCCACACCCACTCATGTATTTATCCAACCAATTTTTAAAACTACACAACGTCTTAGCTTCTATGACGGTACTCGAGAGTTTGTTCCACTCATTCACAACTTTCCTATATCCTTCCTGAATCTGAATTTTTCCAACTAAAACCATTGCTGTGAGTCCTGTCTATGCTAGATATTTTTAGCACGCTATTTACATCCCCTTTATTAATTCCTGTTTTCCATTTATACACCTCAATCATATCCCCCCTAATTCTACGTCATTCTAGAGAGTGCAGATTCAGGGCCCTCAGTCTATCCTCATTCGGAAGATTTCTGATAAATGGGACCAACTTTGTCATCCTCCTTTGTACGTTTTCCAGTGCATTTATATCCATTCTGTAATAAGGTGACCAAAACTGTGCAGCATAATCTAAATGAGGCCTAACCAAAGAGATATAGAGTTGAAGAACAACCTGAGGACTTCTATTATTTATACTTCTTGATATGAAGCCAAGGATTCTGTTAGCTTTATTGCGAACACTTATGCACTGTCTTGGTTTCAGATTACTGCTAACCAGAACTCCTAAATCCTTTTCGCAATACGCAGTATTAAGATCTACATTATTTAGTTTATATGTGGCATGGTTATTTTCCTGTCCAACATTTAGAACTTTGCATTTGTCTATATTAAACTGCATCTGCCACTTCTCCGACCACTGCAACAGTCCATTCAAATCATCCTGGAGTGTTCTAATGTCCTCATTAGAATGAATTGGACGGCCTATTTTGGTGTCATCAGCAAATTTGCTTATGGCACTATTTATTCCCTCATCTATGTCGTTTATGTAAATTGTGAACAACAAGGGGCCCAACACTGACCCTTGTGGAACACCGCTTGTGACGTGCCCCCATTCTGATTTCTCCCCATTTATGCAAACTCTCTGCTGCCTATTTGTCAACCATGCCTCTACCCAGGAAAAAATTTGTCCTCCTGTTCCGTGTGCCTTAAGTTTCCTCAATAGCCTCTGATGTGGAACTCTATCGAAAGACCTTACTGAAGTCCATTTACACAATATCATATTCAGTACCTTGATCTACCTTAAATACTTTAGTGAAAAAAGTTAGTAAATTCGTAAGACAGGAACGCCCCTTTGTAAAACTGTGTTGAGATTCATTTATCAATTTATGCCTTTCAAGATGGCTACGAATTGCTTCTGGCAATTATTGATTCCATAAATTTTCCAACTATGGAGGTAAGGCTTATTGGTCTATAGGACCTGTCACCTGCCTTGTAAATAGGTATTACATTTGCCATTTTGCACTTGTCTGGCACTATGCCAGTTTGTAGTGATACAGAATACGATATTGTGTACATGAACTTCTTTAAGGTCTTTGAGAGCTCCACGCCGGAGACTCTTGAAGACAGTAGTGGGCCATGGTATATGAGGAAAATTTTTCTTTGGGTCCAGACGTGGTTGACCGATAAGCAACAGAGTTCACATAAATAGGGAAGAATCAGAAGGGGGATGGGTTACAATTGCTGGTCCACAGGGGTCAATATTGAGTCCCTTGTTGTTCACAGTATACATTAACTACATAAATGAGGAAATGAATAGCGACATAAGCAAGCTTTCCCGATGACACTAATATAGGCCGTCAAATAAATTCTCTTGAGGGCTCAAGAGCTCTAAAGGATGATCTGGATAGGTTGACGTTGTGGTCAGAGAAACAAGAGTAAATAAAGGTGATATAAATAACGTGGATGAGGAAGCTGTAAAAGAAAACATTATTATAGACATTTTCAAGTGTAGGTACAATAGGGCTTAGGAGACTAGGAATCAAGGGTCCCAATGGAAATAGTCACATTGTTTGACTTTATTAGGTTAGTCTAGGTCAACACAATATTTAATTCAGTAATACCTGTATGCCCTCAAAACCATTGCAAAAAATGTATGTAATGATTATAAATCTTAAATAAAAACTTAACCAATTATACTGTAAGTTGAAACTTAACTGAGGCCTGATAGTGAGACTTACTCCCCCTACCCCACTATACCCCACACTACTATACTTCACACCCCACTACTATACTTCACACCTCAAACTACTATCTCTCAGATAGGCTACGATCATTTTTTGGAAGCCAAACAAATTGCAGATGTAGTATACACAGACTTTGCGAAAGCCTTCAACATGTGCGATCATGGTGTAATAGAACACAAAATGCGTGAAAAAGAATAACAGAAAAGTGGGTAGATGGATCTATAACTTCCTAACACATAGAACACAGAGTTATAGTAAACATAGTAAAGTCAGAGGCGGCTACAGTGAAAAGCTCTGTTCCACAAGGCACAGTACTTGCTCCCATTCTTTTCCTCATCCTCATAACTGACATAGACAGAGATGTAAGCCACAGCTCCGTGTACTCCTTTGCTGATGATTCCAGAATTTGCATGACAGTGTCATCCATTGAGGACACTGTCCAAGCGGACATTAACCAAGTATTTAAATGGGCCTCAGAAAACAATATGAAGTTCAGTGAAGACAGATTTCATTTACTCCGCTATGGAAAACTCGAGGAAATAAAAACTGGATCGGAGTATAAAACATATTCCAACCATACAATAGAGCGGGAAAAAACTAATGTGAAGGACCTGAGAGTGATAATGTCAGAGAATCTCACTCTCAAAGATCACAACAATGTCTCTACCACATCTGCTAGGAAAATGATAGAATGGATAATGAGAACCTTCAAAACTAGGGATGCCAAGCCAATGATGATTCTCTTCAAATTGTTTGTTCTCTCTAGGCTGGAATATTGCTGTACACTAACGGGCCCTTTCAAGGCAGACAAAATTGCAGACCTGGAGAATATACAGAACTTTCAATGCATGTACAAGTGCAATAAAACACCTATATAACTGGGAATAGTTGAAGTCCCTTGACCTATACTACTTAGAACGCAGGCGAGAAAGATACATGATAATATACTCTTGGAAAATCTTAGAGGGACTAGTCCCAAATATGCACACGGAAATCACTCCCTACGAAAGCAAAAGACTCGGCAGGCGGTGCAACATCCTCCCAATGAAAAGCAGTAGTGCCATGAATATGTTAAGAGACAACACAATCAGTGTCAGGGGCCCAAGACTGTTCAACTGCCTCCCAGCATACATAAGAGGGATTAATAATAAACCCCTGGCTGTCTTCAAGAAGGAGCTGGACAGGCACTTAAAATCAGTTCCTGACCAACCGGGCTGTGGTTCGTACGTCGGTTTACGTGCGGCCAGCAGTAACAGCCTGGATGATCAGGCCCTGATCCACCTTGAAACCAGATCATGGACCAGACCGCGGGGGCGTTGACCACCGGATCACCCTCCAGGTATACCCCACACCACTACTCCACACCCAACACTACTATACTCCACACCCAACACTACTATACTCCACACTCAACACTACTATACTCCACACTCAACACTACTATACTCCACACTCAACACTACTATACTCCACACTCAACACTACTATACTCCACACTCAACACTACTATACTCCACACTCAACACTACTATACTAAACGCCCCACACTACTATACTCCACACCCAACACTACTATACTCCACACCCAACACTACTATACTCCACACCCAACACTACTATACTCCACACTCAACACTACTATACTCCACACTCAACACTACTATACTCCACACTCAACACTACTATACTAAACGCCCCACACTACTATACTAAACGCCCCACACTACTATACTAAACGCCCCACACTACTATACTAAACGCCCCACACTACTATACTAAACGCCCCACACTACTATACTACACATCCCACACTACTATACTCCACACCCAACCCTACTATACTCCACACCCCACACTGCTATACTTCACACCCCACACCACAAAACCCCACCTCACTATCAAACACCATCCCCTACCTGCCTGGGTATGGAGTGTCCGGCTGTTGCTCAAGGCCGTCAACTTTTCCTCAGGTGTTTAAAACACTCCTCGGATATCAGAGTTTACCGTTACGGCAGCGTCTCCCTCAAGGCTGGAGGTTACTCCTCCTTCCCTGCCTCCAGCACCTTGCTCACATACCTCTGTAAAGGCTCTCCCCACCTTCCTCTTCTCTCTCTCTCTTACACACTAACAAACAAACACAAGCCAGTAGTGAAAAAGCAAGGCTTCTAAGAAGGGAAGCTGGTAGACAGTTTGAGGATGCTGTAGCTTTATAAGCAAATACTGTACCTAAGATTTTCCAGTGTCATAAGACAGATGTGAAATGCTTCCTGGAGGTTCAAAGAGATACACAGGAAACAGCAGAGATCTACGTGAAAGAGGGCAGTAAGAACATACCAACTGGCACTAGAAAATATCAGATCTACTGTGCGAAACAACAGCAAAGGTTTTGAGCAAGTTAAACCTTATAGGACATCTAGAAATCTGGAAAAACGTTAACGGGGTCTCATTATACAATGAATATAATCATAATCATCCTCCAGGATTAGGAAGAGTTATATGAAGTCATTGTTTTCATCTTTATTTAATGGGTGATGCATGGGACGATGTTAAGTAACATCTTGTATTCAGAAGTCAATCAAATCACTTGCAGGAAATACTTTTATTAATCTCAGGTGAGTAAGTGGATTGCTAACAACGTAGTGATATGGGAGGCAAACACTATGCGGTGATTGAAGAGATGACCAGGCATTGCCGGCAAGGAATCACTGATAGTCTATTGATAAGAGTTGGGAGGTGGGGCCAGGAGCTATGAATTAACCCCCTATAAACACAGCTAGGTAAGCACAACCACCATGTGTTATTTTTTGTCAATGGGAGCTTTACCTGCGCGCAGGCGCACAACCACGCTCGCACACGCACGCCAGGAGCTGCGAATCCACCCTGTAACCACAAATAGGTAAGTAAACACACACACAGAGCCAGGAGCTAATATCCGACACCTACTACCACAGTTAGGTGAATTAAATGAGCACACACACACGTTCCGTGTTGCGGTTCAACACATCACTAAAGTAGCGTTGAACAGTAACTGTCTGATAACGTCGCTAATAACAGACATACGGACTCAAGAACTAACCTTCACATAGCCTCAAGGCTGCTAAGAAACTAGAATCTTCCGCAGTTCGTGCCGCCCCTGACAACATTTTACTTTTAGTCTCTACTTTCGTGAATCAATAACACATTGTAGATGTACAAACTTCCATTATAAAAAATAATTATCAGTTTCTTAAGCAATAATTAAAAAAGCAAACATAACAACATAAGATTTTATCATATAACTTCACGCATCTGTAAAAAACACAGTCTTAGCCCTCCACGTTTTTGGTCCCTCTAGTGTGGTCCCAATTCTACCAACTTAATTGTATAAGAAAGCACCCATTATTTATAGCAATTCTTGTAGGCTCTTCTTGCTTCTTCTGCTATGGTGTTAACATTTCTTTTGTTATCCTCGTAGTCCTGTCTTGGTCTCCTACTATTTGGTTGTGGGTTGTAAATCACTGTTGCTACTACTTGCAGATATTACAGTGCAGTGGCCTACATTACATAAAGAGAAGGTGGATCTAGGAACAAGCCTGCCTAGATATGGGTAGTGAGTGAGCCGTGAGAGATTCCTTGAAAGAGGGTGATTCCTTCTGCCACTTTCCACTATTTCCTCTCGTGTTATCCACGATTTTTTACCTGGTTCCTGAGCAGTTCCATCTGCATTTTATTCTGTCTCGACCCAGGTATACATAGCGATATCTTGGTATACTCCTCAAGACCACTTTTTATCTCAAAATCCCATCTCGAGCTACTCATGACCATAAGGTTTATGTGATTGGGCGTTGTCTGTTCAGGAAATACTTCCCAAGTCTCTGAAAATTTTCCATCTGCTGTTATTCCTCTCCTCCTCCAGGCAAGGATACCATCAGTATCCCCGTGTAAACAACAGCGTGAATAATGACGTGCTACAACACTTGTGGAAATTGTTCTTTACACTGTTTCTGGTTAATGAGTGGATCGTGCTGCTGAAGCCAGAATTATCAGAGTGGGGACTCGAATATTGCTGCCGTTAGGCCGTCAGTGTGGGAACTCTGTCGCTTATCGTAGTGAAGGGGGGGGGGGGCTGAGAATGTCGCTGCAGGAACTTCGGTGAAATTCAACATATACGTTGGTTGAAAATCGCTGTTAATGTAACATTTTTAGTGAATCAATGAACATTGCAACACGTGTGTTGAATCAGTCTGCCTAGTACAATGTTGCTTAAGTAAGATGTTAGTCACCTCAGCCACGCCCACCATCACTTATAACCACGCCCACCATCGCTTGTAACCTTCCCACCACACACACAGACGCACGCACACGCCAGGAGCTATGACTCGACCCCTGCAACCACAACTAGGTGAGTACACACACACACACACACACACACATACGGGATAGTGGCATAGTGTAATAGTAGTGGTACAGCACCGTAATACAGTATAGTGGTACAGCATAGTGATGCAGTATAGTGGTACAGCATAGTGATGCAGTATAGTGGTACAGCATAGTGATGCAGTATAGTGGTACAGCATAGTGATGCAGTATAGTGGTACAGCATAGTGAGCTGTGAACTAATAAAAGCAACAATGCTCTGTGAAGGTCTTTTCGCTTCCCTCATTTTTATTTCTTTTTTTCTTTAGCCTCAAGTGATCGTGACCTTGCTGAGCGTCCCTGGGAAACTTGCTCAATGATGCCACGTGACCTTGTCCAATTCCACCGTCTTTTATGCAGGTTATAAGTTAAATAACATTTGACATAGAATTGGTTAAGCTTCTGTTGCATTTAATAGTAAAAGGAGGCCAAAATAATGCTATATTTCTCAGGTTCAGAAACTTTCTTCAACCTTCAAACATCACAGTCACTGTATATTCATCTGTAGATGTAAGTTTCAGTACTGGGTATATACACCTAGATGTATAAGTCTCAAAGTTTATAATACATTGTAAGTTTGTGTTACGCCTTGAATATGCTCGACGGAAATAAGAACATAGAGGTTTAATGGTATTGGCTGTATACAGATCTTCAACTTTAATATCACACCTTACCACCTTTGGGTAAATGTCCTTACCTAACTGTTTTCAGTTGGTTAAATTTCAGCTCTTGGATCCGCTGCCAAATGTAAAGTTGACTGATCTATTTTTTTTTCAGTGAGTCAGCGCGCGTCAATTGTTTTGTGTTTACCCACTTGTATTTGCGGGTTGGGTTCAATCCTCTGGAAAAGCCGAAAAGATGCACGAAGCTTTGCAGTCACTTACTCTCCCCATGGGCTCTATTTTGTCTACCTTTGAATCCATTTATGAATATTAGCTACTCTACTTCCGAAGAGATTCTTTTTAACGCCTAAATAACTGTTCACTGTTCAACGTCTATGGATGCCCCCTCTTTCTTTTCCATTATCAAATAATTTGCCTTGTCTAACCTATACATACTCCAGGGTACTTTGTATATAGTAATCACATCTCCTTTAATATTAATCTCTTCCATTAATTCGAATTTCAGATTTGTAGGATTTTATGACAATGTCGCCCAGTCACACTGATTTGTTTACACGATAATATACTGACAGTGTTGCAGTGTAAAGAGACTTACAGCATAGTTTTGCAATGACTTGGTTGGAAAACATAACCTCGGAACCAATGAACTACGATACAATAAGAAACTGTGAGTTTTGGTTAATTAACAAGAATCTGAAGCCATGACTATAGTGATAAGTGTCGCAATAAAGCTTAATAGACTTTAGATTTAAATCAAGTGTTATAAGTAACAAAAGTGCAGAAGCTATATACATCTGTGTACACCGTTGGTAAAGCCTTCAAAACATACATAAGTGCATTAGTATACAATCAGAGAAGAATTACAAAGTTAATCCCCTGTCTCAGAAATTTTCCCTTTTAAGACAATACCGCTTTATTTATATTCTCGAGAAATGGTTAGGATTAGGGCGTATATATATATATATATATATATATATATATATATATATATATATATATATATATATATATATATAATGTTTTGTGTGTGTTTGTATAATTATGCAGGATCTTCATTATTCTCTGTAAAATATCCTTTATTTACAAGCTACAGAAATGACCAACTAAACATTAATAAACATGGATATGGTTTGCATTAATTGTCTACAATGAAATATTACTTCTTTTATTAATAGCCAATACTGAAGCATAAGTGTATGTAGGACGCTGTGGCAAGAACTAAGTCAGTGTTACCCCCGTAGCATAAGGAAGTGTACAGAGCTGTGGTCAAGGTCTCGCTATGTACTTTTACTAATAATATTGGTCTGCCTAAGCAGATACTTTGGCATTTAGCTTAGTATCGCTTCGAGACTAAATTTGTATTTTAACTGGGTGATGTTATGAGCTATTGTTATTAGATATTCATCTGGGGGTCGGTCAATAATGCGTAGAAATCTTTGGAATTTCCCAGGCCAACGATTTCACCATCAGCCGTTAAGTAGATCCGAGGCTAAAAAGAAACGTTCAAGCTCAAAGACGATTCATCTACCTTGACAGTAACCTTGTTGTAGTTTTTCTTACCATGTGTCTAGGAGGGCAGTAGGGCGTGGTCAAGACCCACCATGTCTGTAGAGGACGCCAGCGGTCTTCTCTCTTTCTTATTAATTTGACCACCAACATTAAAAAGTGTTTGTGTGTGTACTCACTCACCTATATGTTGTTGCAGAAGTCGAGTCTGCTCATGGCCCCGCCTCTTCGCTGGTCGCTAATACCTTCACTCTCTCCTGTCTTCGAGAGCCTTATCGTACCTCTTCTTAAAGTTATGCATGGATCCTGCCTCTGCTGCGTAGCTCGACAGGTCGTTCCCCTTCCTGACTGCTATGAGGCTGAAGAAATACTTCCTAACGTCCCTATGGCTCATCTGAGTTTTCAGCTACCAGCTGTGTCCTCGTGTTCCTCTTTCCTATCTCTCAAACAATCTGTCCCTATTCACCCCGTTAATTCCTCTTAGTATTTTGTACGCTGTTATCATATGACCTCCCCTAGTCCTGACCCCGGTGTCATCAAGCCGAGTTCCTTTAACCTGTCCTCATAGGACATACCCCTTAACTCCGGGACTAGTCTCCTTGCAAACCTCTGTACACACAGGAATTTCATTTATTGTGTGTATGTGTACTGTGTGTGTGTATATATATATATATATATATATATATATATGTGTGTGTGTAACTGCCCCTAATGCCATGGCATGCCAGTGGCTCTCCTTGCATTACAGTTTTATAATTGTAACTACCAATAACAGTGTTCACTTGTAACATGCATCGAAATAAAAATATTATTATTATATTATATATATATATATATATATATATATATATATATATATATATATATATATATATATATATATATACATACAAAACAACCACGGGGGAGTAGAATGATAGCTCTAGGCCTTTCGTGTTGCAATCAACACATCATCAGGAGCTTGCAAAATTGCAGAAAAGAGGAGGATGTCCAAGCAAATAACGTTCCAAGAGGACCGTCTTTACTGGAGTGAGCGAGGGAGAAAGGAGAGGGTACCGGAAGTGCCCCCAGGCAGAACAGTGCCCATTGCCAGAAAGATGAATATTATTACCTGGAGTTTACCTAGAGAGATTTCCAGGGGTCAACGCCCCTGCGGCCCGGTCTGTGACCAGGCCTCATGTTGGATCAGAGCCTGATCAGCCAGGCTGTTACTGCTGGCCGCACGCAGTCCAACGTACGAACCACAGCCTGGCTGGTCAGGCACCGACTTTAGTGCCTGTCCAGTGCCTGCTTGAAGACAGTCATTGGTCTATTGGTAATCCTTATGTATGCTGGGAGGCAGTTGAACAGTCTTGGGCCCCTGACACTTACTGTGTTCTCTCAACGTGCTAGTGGCACCCCTGCTTTTCATTGGGGGGATGTTACATCGTCTGCCGAGTCTTTTGCTTTCGTAGGGAGTGACACTCGTGTGCAAGTTTGATACTAATCCCTCTAGGATTTTCCAAGTGCATATAATAATGTATCTCTCCCGCCTGCGTTCCAGAGAGTACAGGTTTAGGAATTTCAAGCGTTCCCAGTAACTAAGGTGGTTTATTGCAGTTATGCGTGCAGTTAGCATTAGAAAAATCCCCAAACATTGATATTGTAATAGCCTAAACGAAATTAACGTGGCCATAATAAAAAAAATCGGTCATATTCCTCTGACATCAATAACTTAAGTACATAAATATATTGTCAGTGATATAGAAGTCATTGGCAATTATATCCTCCACGGGACAACGTGCCCATTTAAATTACGAGAGAAAACGGTACCATATATAGGGGAGACTTCTACAAGTTATGTAAAGGAAACGGGGCCCATTAAAATAAACTCATTTAAAGTAAGTAAGTAAGTTTATTCAGGTATACACAAATACAGTTACATAGATTATCATACATAGCAGCATATGTGTAAAGAACCCAGGATAACCCAAAAAAGTCAGACAGAGTGACTTATTTCCATTGGGGGGGGGGAGACATCTGCAATAACAAGAAAGCCGGCCACAGATATTCATCCCACATAATTCTGAGGCAAACTCTGGTTCAACCTTCAGAAACTGCAGGAAAAAATATAGGCCCTAATTCCTCGGTGTGGCACTGGCTATGGGCACTGTTCTGCCTGGGGGCACTTCCGGTACCCTCTCCTTTCTCCCTCGCTCACTCCAGTAAAGACGGTCCTCTTGGAACGTTATTTGCTTGGACATCCTCCTCTTTTCTGCAATTTTGCAAGCTCCTGATGATGTGTTGTTTGCAACACGAAAGGCCTAGAGCTATCATTCTACTCCCCCCCGTGGTTGTTTTGCATCTTGTATCGCTTGGTTTGCGATATTTCCTTTATATATATATATATATATATATATATATATATATATATATATATATATATATATATATAATTTTGTGTGTGTGTGTGTGGGAAATATATACATAATGGGCACTGGTCATAATAAAGCTCAGTGCTATTTGTCAGCCAATGAGTGTATTTATTTACTGGTGACAAACTCTTGTAGGGACTGGTAAGATGGGTTTGAATACTTAATTTGCATATAATAACTAATTCATTTAACAAGTCTTTATGCAGAAATTTCAATTATTGGATTATGTCAGAATTACCCTCCTGCTGTAAATATTCATGATCTAAACAATGCAGAAAATATTTTTAAAGCATAAAATTCAAGTTATGTTGCAGAATAACAGAATCAGGGGTGTTTAGAAAGATGGTGGCCTGGTGGCTAAAGCTCTCGCTTCACACGGCGAGGGTCTGGGTTCGATTCCCGGCCAGGGTAGAAACATTGGGCGTGTTTCTTTACACCTGTTATCTATGTTCACCCATCAGTAAAATGGGTACCTGGGTGTTAGTCGACTGGTGTGGGTCGCATCCAGGGACACTGGCCTAATTTGCCGAAATGCTCAGCATAACAAGGGCTTTCTATATAGTAGTATGTCACTGATGTCAGCTAGGCCTGTATACCATGTACATGTACTTGTAGTAAATAAAGATATTATTATTATTATAAAAGAAGTGTGGAGAGAGTGTAGTGGGCAGAGAGCGGCATGACCCTCCAGCAATGAACTTGACTTTGGTGTATTAGTAGTGGAGGTAAACAGCATGTGGGTCAGGGTGGGACACTGGCAGCCAGCCTCCAGCACCAATATGAACAACATGGACGCTGCTGAAGGCCGTTCATTAGTACCACTAACGCTGCTGAAGGCCGTTCATTAGTACCACTAACGCTGCTGAAGGCCGTTCATTAGTACCACTAACGCTGCTGAAGGCCGTTCATTAGTACCACTAACGCTGCTGAAGGCCGTTCATTAGTACCACTAACGCTGCTGAAGGCCGTTCATTAGTACCACTAACGCTGCTGAAGGCCGTTCATTAGTACCACTAACGCTGCTGAAGGCCGTTCATTAGTACCACTAACGCTGCTGAAGGCCGTTCATTAGTACCACTAACTCTTATTACACCTCTTTTACTGTTCGCAGTGTTTCCTTTAACATCTGTCAAATTAGTGTTACCTTCAGAAGAATCATGCGTGTTGTTTCAGAAATTATAAACATGAAATACACAAAAAAATTATGAAATACACAAAAAATTTATGAAACTTATTAAGGTTCATATTTAAATATTATTTCATTTATCAATGTTTAAAATGTTTAGAGCTGCAATAGAGAAAGTTTTCTTATTAAAGGCCAAATAAAATTCCATTATGCCACTGTATATTGGCGCTTTCTTAATTCTTCATTAAAGGTTTTATTATATGATGATTAGTTTTTACAGAGCATACCAGTTTGCCAACAGAAGGTCTTAATCGAATAACCAAAAGATCCGCTATGCGAGTCATCACGTAACTTAAGACCAAAGTCATGAGAAATTTTCTAATGTCTTCTGATTAACAAACTAGTCGTCACCCCTAAACCAGCGACAGTCTCACCATTGATCACTTACTTGACAGTAATGACCACTTTTCGCTGCGTCAGTAAGACGTATGTTTTAAGAGCAAATAATGACGGAGAACTTTCACTTATTTGAAGACTCTTAATTTAATAAATACTCCACCACTGTACCATAAACTCAAAAGACGTAGAAAGTGAGGATTATACTGTGGAGCAAGTGTTGAGCGAAGGCGGCTTCCCGCGACCCAGATATCATAACATTTTACCATCAGACCGGTCCAGCCTCCTGGACCAGCGACCCGAACCAGTTCCTGGCATTGAGGATCGCGTTTTAAAAGCCAACCCACGAAGGAGTTATAAATGAAAGCAATATCTTTAGTCCTTAACAAGAGTTAAGAATGTTCGGATGATGCCCTAAATTTTTATGTGTGGCGCTAAACCTGTGTGGGTTCTTCAGTACACTCATAAGTGTTTCACACAGTACCTAGTACATACCCGAAGACACTGGTGCGTACACTTGAGACGCTCTTCAATACCTAACTTAAAAAACTGATTCACATTCGTACCTCCCTATTAAAACCATATTAAAATCTGTCTTTGAAGGGTAAATCGAAATTATAGCTGAACGAGGCCCTCTAACACTAGTGGAGACAATGACACGAGGCCCTCCAACACTAGTGGAGACAATGACACGAGGCCCTCTAACACTAGTGGAGACAATGACACGAGGCCCTCTAACACTAGTGGAGACAATGACACGAGGCCCTCCAACACTAGTGGAGACAATGACACGAGGCCCTCTAACACTAGTGGAGACAATGACACGAGGCCCTCTAACACTAGTGGAGACAATGACACGAGGCCCTCTAACACTAGTGGAGACAATGACACGAGGCCCTCTAACACTAGTGGAGACAATGACACGATGCCCTCTAACACTAGTGGAGACAATGACACGATGCCCTCTAACACAAGTGGAGACAATGACACGATGCCCTCTAACACTAGTGGAGACAATGACACGAGGCCCTCTAACACTAGTGGAGACAATGACACGAGGCCCTCTAACACTAGTGGAGACAATGACACGAGGCCCTCTAACACTAGTGGAGACAATGACACGAGGCCCTCCAACACTAGTGGAGACAATGACACGAGGCCCTCTAACACTAGTGGAGACAATGACACGAGGCCCTCTAACACTAGTGGAGACAATGACACGATGCCCTCTAACACTGGTGGACACTGACACGATGCCGACAGTTTGTGAAAAAAAAAAACATATGCAGTGGAGTCCCTTATTTTCACAGTTTCACCAAACATTAATAAAGCACTTGATAAAGCATAATGTTTGGTGAAACGCTGTACAAATAAAGAACTCGGCTGCATTTGTGTCTTTTTCACTCTAACACACTTCACATGTTTACAACTGATGTCCTAACTAAACAATTACTAAAGCAACTTTTCCAGATCATGTGATATTAGTAACAGAGATGACGTAAATCTATTAATATAAATGGGATAAGCATACTGGTGACTATTTTCTCTCTCTGGGGAAGGAGCTAAACTACTACTACTATTTTCCGAAGTGAAGAAAGTTTCGAATTGAAAATATTACCCTTAAGTTGTAAATAGTTTTACGTCTACAGACATGAGAAAGTTAGATGACCATTGTATGAGTTACTAAAGTGACTATGAGGATATTTAGGCATCCTAAATAATTTTTGTCTGGCCGAGACAGTGAAAGTTCTTTGTTAAACCCCAGAACTGACTACCTTAAATGGAGTTGCTAAGGTACATCAGTATTCCAATGTAGAGAATAGAGATGCCTTAATGTGTATCATGTTGGATTTGCATTCTTTTTTTCATGAGTCTTCATATAGTTTAGCATTTATTGTTGCAGTTGTGATAGTAACACTTATGATCCTCAGAATTTGTAATTAAACAATACACTTAACAGCTAGCCTTTACAGAATAACGTAAACTTAATTTTGAGTTTATCAAATATTTCAAGTTTATGAACATTAACACGACTTCTGTTATATATTTTTTTTTTATATTTACCAGTCACCTGTCTATTGACGAATTTGTGTTTGTTTAATTTTCATAGACTTGGAAGCCACCATTATTGTGGCTCACTGTTGTTACACTGATTGATAAAAGGAGGGGGAGGCGAAAGTTGCACCAGGAAGAACTAGCACAAGTAACAAAAAAAGAAAGTAAGAAGTACTAGAGACTGTGTTGTGTGCTGTAGAGAGTCAGTTGACTTGAGACCTACTCTGTGATCACTAGCACTGCTGATCACCGACATTCCTGCCATAATGTTGATCATCACTGATACTACTGTGTAAATCATCATTGCTGAAACTATTATGACTTCTGTGGTGATCATAATCACATCTGTAACCGTGGTGATAATCATCACAGCTGTCTCTGATCATAATCTTCATTACTACGCTATAAGTATCATCAGTGTTGGCACCGTGATAAATACCGACCAACTAACATATCAGTACAATAATTTTGAGGTCTTACTGAAAGCTAAATTCACAAAAGCCAGTTATTCATTACTTGGATTACCATTGCTTATAATTAATAATTACGACGAAATCGAGTATTGATTCAGAACTGGCAAGAGAAACTTTTCTATTGTGGCCTGGTCAAGATAAACTGCAAATACCATGAGCCACTACCCATGTGTTCATCAGAATACCCGATACTGCAGTGTGACTCTTTACATTATTATTTTATCTGCCTGCAGGAAAATTCAAAGTCTAAATTTTCCTTACTGATTATACAACAAGCTTTACCAGTCTCTCGTATTCACTTAAGTTAAATGGCATTTCCTTTGGAACATTTTGATTTTTTTAATATAATTGATAGACATATCACCGATCAGCCACGATTTATATGCCAAGAACTTCAACAATTCTAAATGCTTGTATTATTTATGGATAAGCAATCATAGTATGGTTTCGTTACCATATACAGTATTGTGTAAATATCCACCAGTTAATGAATCAAATAATCGGAGTCTAAGAATATGCAACAAGCATTCCAGAAACACGAAGCGTAGTCGAAAAATGTTAGGTTTAATCGAGAGATCAACAAGATATCCTGGACTGGTTCCACTCTACATCCTAATCTCTCAATCTCATATTTAGTTTTTTTGGTCTCTGGCGAATCTTTTTATCATTGTCTGGCGAATCATTCAAAGTTTTGAGTTTCATTTTTATATTGTATTACAACAATATAAGGCTAAACGTATTATTTCTTGTTTATTTTCCGTTCAGTATTGTTTATCTTCACGTATTTCTGCGTTAATTAAGTGCGTTACTTGTTTCTCCTCTTATCGTGCAGTATTTACTTTGCGTGCAATCTCTACTTCCATCGCAGACCATAACAAATACATACCTGTCTTTCTAACCGCAAAAACACTCTAGCCCACTGCACCCTGAATGCCAGAGCATTACACGACATTCCTCTTGGCCCTTGAATCACATGTTCACAGACACTCAACATACCTCACTAAAGCAGCACTTGGCAGGGACACGCAAAGCCACACCCATGTTTTTTTGTTTTCACTCAGACCACATAATAAACTATAACATTGACCAAAGAACAGAAAGTCGATCCTATTAAACCATGATTCATCGAGCGTCTAAGACTGATCATTCGTCTCAGTGATAATGATCTCTATGGGAATGGAAGAGTTCTATATCCAAGATGATCATTATATCTCTGAAACATAACTCATTAGTAAAGGTTTTGGCGCATTTTTTCGTTAATACAATAAGTAAATCTCCATTTAAAACTCCTCGCTGAGGGTAGGTCTAATGGAGGTGAAAAGACAAATACAGGGAGGTGCGTACCAGAGCTCATATCAGACTTCCGTTACCTCTATGTATCACAGTGCTGAAAATAGCTTTATAGTGATATTAATAATATATTAATGTTCAATGTAGATATCTAGTATTCCATATTTTACCATTAATGAGTGTTTTTAAATTATTGATACAGTTTTAAACTATATAACTTGTAGACACTTTTGGGGCTCATTATATCAGTATCAGTTTTTAGTTACATCAATGATGAAATAAAATCATCGACGTCTGATAGCTGGTTTAGTAAAATATTTTCCTGATGAATAGAGAAGAAAGACAACGTATCGACTGTAAGTTGACTCACAGTGCCACTTTAGGATGCAACGACAAACTTGTCAACCATAATACACATATACAGAAGAAAGTCAGCGGTGCATGTACGGTTAACATACATAACAACTGCTTTTAATAACCTAAATAAAAAAATAATATAGACCGCATATGCAAGTACGCATCACAAGCGTCGAACCCTAACCTAGCAAAGGACATATTAAAATAATTAATTCCAGAAACAAATGCTTAGCCCTTATGCGTTCCATCGAATTGACAGTACAATTAAAAGATAAACGTTGTGAGGAAATGTTTTCTGAACTAGACCTACTGACACAGGACGAATGCAAAACAACAGGAAATATAATGACAACATTCAAAAAACTCAGCTCAACAGGAGTAAAAAAAAAAGGAGTGTTAAGATAATGGCAAACATACAGAAGGAGAATGAACCTAACTAAGCACAACTCTGGGGAGAACTGAAAGCTCCATGCAATTTAAAACATTTTTCACTAATGAAAAATAAGTCACGAGGCTGTGGCTAGAACAATTCACAACGTAACTAACTGCTAAGCAAATTTATGTTCATGAGTTTTCTTGTTTTTTTTCCAGTGTCAATCGTAATTAACCAATTAGTTCGTAGTTCGCATGCATGAGTGAGATCCTAAAGTCGTCTTAGTATTTAAAAATAATTACGTAGGCACGGGAATCTATTTAACAGACGACATGTTCTGTGAACTTATTTATTCGCTGTATATGCTCCTGATCAGACCCTTATTGATTTCGCCTTAACTCCTTTACTACCCGGCTGACCTTAACATCTTTACTGTCCATGCTGTCCTTAACATGTATATATTGTTCTTTGGAAGGTGAAATGAGCATGAGTGGTAAGGTTGCTTCACACTTCATGGCAGGATGCTCTGAATGCGCAGAGATGATTTATAAAAAGCTACCTACGTATGTGTGCAAAGTATTAGATAAAGTGTTTTCATATTGTTTGCTTTATGTATTATCTCCTACCCCAATCACCATGTTTCTCTAAGCTGCAGAGTGAGAGTAACACGACTGAAGGAAAGTGTAACCAGAGACTACCATCACTCTAACCCCTGCTACCCACCTAATACCCAGCTTGCCTAACCTGACACACGAATGCCCCTTTCCAGCATCATCCTTCCCTTCTCATTCCAACTCCACTACTTAGCCATCTTGAGTTATGTTCTAAATATGATATTGGGTATGACAGTAACACTGTTGGTGTGCTAAATTTTGTTAAATAAAAAACACCACACACTTTAATAGTGAGCATGGCCTCACAGCCTTCCCCACTCCACTATGCACAGTTGCAACATCCTGAAAGTTTAAGGTCGCGTGTCTTCTTAATTTCTAATTGTATTGCGTACTTATCGATATCCTACTGACGCACCCTCAGGAGTTAAGAGTTTAAGTTTTATTCCTACACGTGGCTAAGGAAAAAAAAAGAAACTGGTCCAAAAATTATGAGACTTGTTGGCAAGTTTCCAGGTCCAGCCAGTTGAAAATACGATGACTAAGTCAACCTCAACGCAAATGATTCTCAACTTCAGGGACAACTTTTGTCATCACGTGAATGAACCTCAACTCTCAAGGACAACCTTTGTCATCACGCCTCACTTGATCTTGTATATCATATAACGCTTACTTTGTTATAAAATAAATAGTAGAGTAACAATTATAGTAAAAAAATGGCCCTGAGTGTTGAGGAGGAAGAAACAAAATGTGAACTTCAAACAAGAGTCCTTTGCTATTAATATTGTAGTTCGGTCCTGCCTACGTAAATGTTATGAATAATAAAAAAAAAGCGCCTTCCCTCACCACTAAAACTAACATCCAAGGCTCGTAAACACACTAAACACTGACAAGGAACATTTGCATTTTACCTTAAACAGTACCTTGATTCCCCATCAGTAATGCTGGAATTCTCAGTGAAACGAATTCACAGGAGTCCACAAAGTAACCTGTTCTGGTAATCTGCTTACTCCAGACTTGACGTTGTTTGGTGTGAGTCGTGGGTCACCAATCAGAGGTGTATTAGGAACCTCACTCAAGATTCTGCTCTTCACCACCACCCTCACATTCGCTGAGCCACCGCGGTGGTGAGATTTGTACCTACGTGTAATGGCCTCCTGAAGGATGCCCCTTACCCCAAATGGTGCCACACACACTACAGGGTGCCACACTCTCTACAGGGTGCCACACTCTCTACAGGGTGCCACACTCTCTACAGGGTGCCACACTCTCTACAGGGTACTTGCCTATTTAAGAATCCAGAATATCTTTCGGTATAAACAGTGGACATATTTTCCCTTCTAAATTTACTGACCGCTGATAACACAGAAAATGTAAAGCTTAAATAGATTAAATTGCTTTGTGATTATGATTTATGAAATACGAGAGTCAATTGATCGCCAGAGCAGCAAATTGATAATCATATTGTAAATTTGATAATATTAGTAATGGAACATATAATAAAATATAATAACACAAATAGCACTCAAGAAACTGTAGATCAGGTAAGCTCTTAGCCAGACTGACTAGTATCAGATACCACAAGTTTCACTTACACTATCAGATACCACAAGTTTCACTTACACTATCAGATACCACAAGTTTCACTCACACTATCAGATACCACAAGTTTCACTCACAGTATCAGATACCACAAGTTTCATTCACAGTATCAGATACCACAAATTCCACTCACAGTATCAGATACCACAAGTTTCACTCACAGTATCAGTAGAACGAAAATACCAATAAAAACTGAATTCTGAGAAAGGCTTAGGTAAGAGTGGAATAATATAACAGAATTTATGACTGAAAAATTAAAACGCAGATGATGCAAAGACAAAATAAAATGAGATAGTGAATAAGAATTTGTGAAATAGAATAAGAAAAGGCAACATTATCAGAAATGTGAAGAGTAAAGTAAAACTGAAACAGTATGTTTGTCAATAGGCTTAAAAATGCTTGAAAAGCCTAGTTGTGGAAGGAGACATGTTCTTCTGGGAACAAATATAATAGTCATATTAGATTTCACACGATATAATACATCGGGATTTGTTTTTATAACTGCGTTCTGCACTCCTACTCTTCTGGACAAAAAGTTTTTTTTCTAAAGTTTCTCCACAAATTCTTTTTGGGATTAAAATCAAAGAAGTCAAGAAAGATATACAGTAAGGTGAGAAACTAAATGAGTGTGGAATGAAAAACAACAACTAAATAACGCTCTTTGGGATCAGAGGAAGTGAGCTTACAGGAATTATGTTTAGTAAAGACTATCGAGAATAAGATTTGTATTGGTGAAGCATCTGATAAGTTAAATATCTCCTAAACCACACTAGAACTCACAACTTCTTTCTTCTGCCTTGTATTTGTCCTTGCTCCTACCCTCTGTGGGCCCCTAGCTCCTACCCTCTGTGGGCCCCTAGCTCCCGTGCAGTGCTCCTCTTTCTTAGTACGTATATGACTGACTCCAATACTACTACTATTACTCCTCCACTTCCTCCTCTCCCTTTTGTTAGTGTGACTTTGTAAATGGTCCAAGACGGACCGAAACGTCGTGGTAAGCTCCTCTCTTCTATGTGCGGGTTATTTGTGTATTGTTCCAGTCACGGTACTGTGCCTTTTTTTGTGAAATATTAGACTTCTAGGAGAGAGCAGAAGTGGCTGTTATGCAAACGATTCTAGTAGAATGAGGTTTAAAATAGAGTTTTAAAGTTTTTTCGGAAAATAGTAGTTTTTATTTAATTTAAGATTGAAAAATTTAGTTTTATTACAACTGGATATTTTATAACTAAATAGCAAATGTCTTGCATAAATAGTTGGTTAGATTTAATAACTAGCGACTGTGATAATAAGATGCATTGATTGTAAAGTGGCAGATTCAGGAGTGCCCAAAAAAACAATGCAGTACTTAGAATAGTGTAAAGTGCGGACTACAGCATAGGAATGGACAGCGAGTGACCCCGGACATAACCTTGATTGGTGAGTGCGTGAGGAGAGGGACTCTCACTCCACCTGACACTGTAATTGAAAACAAGAGTTCTCACACAGTGGCAGCAAACACAAGAAGAGAGGAGCTCGGGTCGTGCAGAGATGACCACAACACCAACACCTTCCTGTAGTGTCCTGGGTCAGGTGTGTGAGGATGGCTACAGCACCAACACCTTCCTGCAGTGGCCTGGGTCAGGTGTGTGAGGATGGCTACAGCACCAACACCTTCCTGCAGTGGCCTGGGTCAGGTGTGTGAGGATGGCTACAGCACCAACACCTTCCTGTAGTGGCCTGGGTCAGGTGTGTGAGGATGGCTACAGCACCAACAACCTCCTGGTGTGTCCTGAGTCAGGTGTGTGAGGATGACCATGGAACAAACATACACCTAAAGAGGCCTGGTTCATGTTTATGAATTTGACCACAGCACCATTACCTTCTTACAAGTGGCCTTGGTCACGCCTTCTCGTTGGTGTTTTTTGGGATTGGTTTTGCTTTCATTCTTTATGCCAAAAATCAAAGAGTCGAACTCATAATGTATGTATAATGTTATTAGTGAGTAAAACTTTATGTTAGTATAAATGTTATGTTACAGATTGCAAAATTGTTAAGCTTACTTGTGACCCTTGGAGATGTTTGGGATTTAATGTAATTTGATACTTCGGAACGTGACATGTGAAATGTTTACCACACACACACACACACACACACACACACACACACACACACACACACACACACACACACACACACACACACACACACATGTTTGGTAACAAGTGGTTTCTTCAGTCCTAATGTGAGAAAACATTTCTTCATTAAATGCCTTGAAATGTGCATGTGTGTTTTTATCTACTCTCTCTGTGGGTATCACCATACCTCTCCGGTCCTTAATTAGTTTTATATAACATTAGTGAAATTTATTAATTTCGTTAAGTTCAGACTGATCTTTCGAAGTTATTGCAAGATCAATAATACTCTCAGCCTGTTTAGGAAAATCATCGTTGTTTTATAAGTTAAGTCCAAAAGTTCTTTTTAAACATCACGACAGTACCGCTGACAGATCGTTCGTAGCCGGAATAAAATCTTGTATATTCTTATTGGCTTATTTCAAAAAGGTTTGGTTAATATTAATTTATATAAAACATTCAGTTGTTTTGCTAGCGCGTGAACGTGAAATATAATGTCCATGAAGTAAACAGTTTTTACCACCTAAGACTCGAACGTCGATCACCAAAGTGTTAATAAGAATATGGAACTGCAAAGTTATACATTTGGTTGCAGGTGCTGAGCGGCAGCATTAATAATTTCCTCAGGACAGCCACAGCCATCAGTAAAAGTGTTCGCCGTAATATATGATGAGTCCACAATATACAATTAGCTAGACTTCAGAAAGTCTGATTAATTAGATCAAGGTTCTTTTCATGAGTGTTCTGACTTTGGTAAATTATACTGACATTTAGCAACTTCCTCACAATTCACACTATAACAACAACAATATATTAATTCACAAGAGGATAAATTCGTCTGACTTGGCAAGGTATCTCTGAAACACTTGACCAGTCGTCATTTACACAAACGGTGAAGGTTGTGGAGTGCTGTGCACCCTGACCACTGAGTCCTTCCATTAACCCAGAATGCCATATTTCCTTCTGAGTTAGTAGGCACCACTCCCTTCAGCATCGCATACCAAAGAGTGTTTCTTCTCGCGTTCCTTCTATAGGGCTAACGGCAACCACATTCACGAATGTGTGTGTGTGAGTAGTATACAGCCCAACCCTACGACCAACAACATAATGATACCCTGTTGAAGTCTCCCAGCTCAGGCTGATAGATTTCAACACAATGTAATCCATCCATTGTGATGGAATATGACAGGAATAAAGGGGCAAGCTTCAGTTCACACCAGGAATAAAGGGGCAAGCTTCAGTTCACACCAGGAATAAAGGGGCAAGCTTCAGTTCACACCAGGAATAAAGGGGCAAGCTTCAGTTCACACCAGGAATAAAGGGGCAAGCTTCAGCTCACACTATATGACTGTCATATGGAAGAGGGTAGAAGCAGGCTGTTGATGTATCCACTTTTGCTTTAAAAGAAAAAAAAACTGAAGGGTGACCATATGATCAAGACCTATGTCAGGTGATTTCCCGGGTAAATGTAACAATAACATGAGTGCAGTAGTGGTATTATGGTAGAAGCTTTGTTAAAGAGAGTCTCCATGTAAGACCACAATCTGTGTAACCCAATGTTCACCATCTAGAAGAAAATTATTGGTTAGTGTGGCATTTTTTCATTAATATGTCCGAGACGCACTTGTTTGTACACACTACCACACTAGTACTGCAGAACTCAAAACACCATACTAGTGTTGTAGCACTCTAAACATCACACTAGTGCTGCAACACTTGGAACTCTTGTGTTGCAGCTCTTAGAACACCAGCGGTGCGGCAGTCAGAATACCAAAGTGGAGGTGCGAGGAGTAATTTCATGATCAGTATAAAATCAGATCAAGAGTAAAACATGACACACGTTGAATACACCATTTATGTTCTAAGTGAAAGTGGAACTTGTTGATTTCCTTTGTACATCGTCTTTAAGGTCATGATATGTACATGTTTATTAATACATATAAATTATTTTACCAGATCCTCAAAATTTTCACATTCATTGTCAGCCAAGTTTTTTTTCACTTCGGTTGTAATGAAAATCAAATATTTGTTCCCCGGGATTGGGTTTCTCGATCATTACTGTTATTACAGTGTTCACCGGTCCCTGAACATGTATCACATCACTGGGAGAACATTGTGAACACACAGGGGTAAAAATCATAACCTGTGTTCATCTACGAGTTTCTTACTCCCTTAGTCTTATGTGTGGACGAATTTGTAAGCAAAATTGTTAGTATTGTTACAGTGTAATTTAAACCTTGCTATTCTTGCTTATGTCATTCTGCTTTCTTGCATCCACCAGCCCTTACCCTAGGTTTGTAGCCTATAGCCCTCCATATTGTAGCCCCTGGCCCTCCTCTCCGTCTTGTTCCCCCAGCAGGCAGGTAGCCATCCCCTTCCAATTATACGCCCAGTTTTCCCTTTCTATTGTATCTGCAGCCCTTCCCTTAATAATGTAGCCTATAAGTCTATCCCTACTTCTTGTAGCCTACAACCCTTCTTTCCCTTCGCTCACCCCCCTCTCACTACCTCTGCCCCTCTCAATCTCTCTGGTACTACTCCAGGCATCACCCTCTACCCCTAGCCCCCAGCCCACACTCCTACCCCAGCCCCCGGCTTATGAAACACCTGCTGGCAACACGTCAGGTTAAGGACCCCAGACCTGTTATAGGTGAAACACAGACGACCACCACCATAAGCATAACACCTTATGAAGAAAAGGAAAATAATATTGACGTAAAGTAAAAGACGAACAGCGATATCAAAGTCTCTAGGAGCCAACTGGAGAAATTCAGCTCTAAACCACCAGCAACGTGTGGTGACGATCAGTGATCGTCCAGGAGACAAACACACCTACATCTGCTACCCCACCTTGTCTAATAATGTAACACAGGTCGCGTAGACTACGGGATTCTTATAGTATATATCCTTACGGTGTACATGAGGCGTTTAGCACCATGAGAATTCATGTGGAAGACAGCAGAAGACTTTTAAGTCCATACCGAAGCTGTCTACTTCTTTCCAGATAAAAAGACTATTAAGAACTACTGGAATTATCTCTTTTTTCACAAAAAAAGGGTAGAGAAACCGAAGGTATGAGATGTAAGGTGGCGAAATTAGATAAGTGTACAAATGAGAGAAAGAGGTGTAAGGAAGCCTTGGGAGGCAGAGACAGGTGAGTGACAAAAAACAGAAACAAAGAGGTTATCTTGCATGCTTAAGACCCTCCCTGAGACTCATCGTGAGAAAATTTCCCCTGTCTATTGATGATTTAAACGAGATGTCAAAAGAGCACGATACTTCAGTTATCCCACCACTTTCCCCGGACTCTTAAATACCGTATTTTTACGTTAATGAAGAATGATAGGAGTAATAACGTTCCGCATTAATTAACGATTAATTATTATTTATGCTTAAAAAGGCATCCTCAGTGAATGATTCAGAGAATGTGTGAGAGTGACATCAGAACGCCAACATGCTGAAGAACAGGATGTCTATGGTGTTGTTGGAAACGTCATTGGTGGTGATGGAGATGTCTCTAGAGGTGGAGACGATGGTAATAAAGATGTTGGTGGCAAAGATGGCGCTGTTGGTATTGTTGGTGGTGAAGGTGGAGCTAATGATGAGGGTACAGTTGGAAAGTCTGAGAGAGGCGGGGAACAATGTGGTGTACATATACGTGGTGGCTGCCTGGTGGTGGCTTCTTGGTGGAGGTGGCTACGTGATGGTAGAGGCTACGTGATGGTAGAGGCTACGTGATGGTAGAGGCTACGTGATGGTAGAGGCTACGTGATGGTAGAGGCTACGTGGTTGTGAGGGCTACATAGCTGTGGAAGGTATGTGGTGGTGGTGCAGGCAGCGACACTGGCCTACCTTGACATAGTCAGCCCGCCTCACAAGCGCACAAAAACACTGGCGGAGACGTGTAGCACCATGGTGGTGGAGACGTGTAGCACCATGGTGGTGGAGACATGTAGCACCATGGTGGTGGAGACGTGTAGCACCATGGTGGTGGAGACGTGTAGCACCATGGTGGTGGAGACGTGTAGCACCATGGTGGTGGAGACGTGTAGCACCATGGTGGTGGAGACGTGTAGCACCATGGTGGTGGAGACGTGTATAGCACCATGGTGGTGGAGACGTGTATAGCACCATGGTGGTGGAGACGTGTATAGCACCATGGTGGTGGAGACGTGTATAGCACCATGGTGGTGGAGACGTGTATAGCACCATGGTGGTGGAGACGTGTATAGCACCATGGTGGTGGAGACGTGTATAGCACCATGGTGGTGGAGACGTGTATAGCACCATGGTGGTGGAGACGTGTATAGCACCATGGTGGTGGAGACGTGTATAGCACCATGGTGGTGGAGACGTGTATAGCACCATGGTGGTGGAGACGTGTATGCACCATGGTGGTGGAGACGTGTATAGCACCATGGTGGTGGAGACGTGTATAGCACCATGGTGGTGGAGACGTGTATGCACCATGGTGGTGGAGACGTGTAGCACCATGGTGGTGGAGACGTGTATAGCACCATGGTGGTGGAGACGTGATAGCACCATGGTGGTGGAGACGTGTATAGCACCATGGTGGTGGAGACGTGTATGCACCATGGTGGTGGAGACGTGTATGCACCATGGTGGTGGAGACGTTAGCACCATGGTGGTGGAGACGTGTATGCACCATGGTGGTGGAGACGTGTAGCACCATGGTGGTGGAGACGTGTATGCACCATGGTGGTGGAGACGTGTATGCACCATGGTGGTGGAGACGTGTATAGCACCATGGTGGTGGAGACGTGATAGCACCATGGTGGTGGAGACGTGTATAGCACCATGGTGGTGGAGACGTGTATGCACCATGGTGGTGGAGACGTGTTAGCACCATGGTGGTGGAGACGTGTAGCACCATGGTGGTGGAGACGTGTAAGCACCATGGTGGTGGAGACGTGTATGCACCATGGTGGTGGAGACGTGTATGCACCATGGTGGTGGAGACGTGTAGCACCATGGTGGAGACGTGTATCACCATGGTGGTGGAGACGTGATCACCATGGTGGTGGAGACGTGATGCACCATGGTGGTGGAGACGTGATGCACCATGGTGGTGGAGACGTGAGCACCATGGTGGTGGAGACGTGTATCACCATGGTGGTGGAGACGTGGATCACCATGGTGGTGGAGACGTGGATCACCATGGTGGTGGAGACGTGGATCACCATGGTGGTGGAGACGTGGATCACCATGGTGGTGGAGACGTGTATCACCATGGTGGTGGAGACGTGATCACCATGGTGGTGGAGACGTGACACCATGGTGGTGGAGACGTGTAGCACCATGGTGGTGGAGACGTGATAGCACCATGGTGGTGGAGACGTGTAAGCACCATGGTGGTGGAGACGTGTAGCACCATGGTGGTGGAGACGTGTAGCACCATGGTGGTGGAGACGTGTAGCACCATGGTGGTGGAGACGTGTAGCACCATGGTGGTGGAGACGTGTAGCACCATGGTGGTGGAGACGTGTAGCACCATGGCGGTGGAGACGTGTAGCACCATGGCGGTGGAGACGTGTAGCACCATGGTGGTGGAGACGTGTAGCACCATGGTGGTGGAGACGTGTAAACACCATGGTGGTGGAGACGTGTATCACCATGGTGGTGGAGACGTGTATCACCATGGTGGTGGAGACGTGTATCACCATGGTGGTGGAGACGTGTAGCACCATGGGGTGGAGACGTGTAGCACCATGCGGTGGAGACGTAGCACCATGGTGTGAGACGTGTAGCACCATGGTGGTGGAGACGTGTAGCACCATGGCGGTGGAGACGTGTAGCACCATGGTGGTGGAGAACTGTGTCATAACGTGAGTGGTCTAGTTCCAAGTTCGGGGATCATCGCCCATGCGGCTGAGTATCAGACAAAATACATGGTTGACGGCCTTGTCAAGCAGGCTGTTCATGCTGGTTGACGGCCTTGTCAAGCATGCTGTTCATGCTGGTTGACGGCCTTGTCAAGCAGACTGTTCATGCTGGTTGAAGGCATTCCAAATTAAGCATCACAGTTCGGCTGATTAAGAGTTTTTAGAACTGTATTGTCCGGTTCCATGTTGAAGACAATTAGAACTCTATTGGTAATTCCCATTTATTTGAAGAAAGCATATTTAAAATCTTTAGTTCGCTTATGTTTATTTAAGTGCATAGTCAATGCATATTTAAGTGCATATTTAATGCGCCGTAGCTTTTTATTGAGAGTATTTTGGAAACTCTATCATCTACAGATCTCTTAAGGAGTTATTTCAGTGTACAGATTTGGAATCAGTCCATATAGTGGTCTCCGTACGTCTACCTTTACCTTTGATGAGTTCGAGAGTTTATCTACTCACTGAGCCTGACCATAAGTCAGTCTCGTCTGGTTCTTGCCTGGTCTAGGTGTAAAACGTGCTATATATATTATTCTCGTCAATGCTCCAGGAAGCACTGTTGAACATATATTAATCGATTTTAATAGTTTCGGTGTGTGACTAATTATACTTAAAAATCTGAGGAGTAATCAATCCAAAAATTAAAAAAAACCACAGTACTCCATGTAATCTTTATCAGGACATGTCACTGATGGACAAGTAACTTATATACTCATCATATACGATCAAAATCTGTTCATTACTTAATCTACTGGAGGTCAGACACGGTTGCTACAAATTCTCAATAAGCACAGCTCAGTAGTCCCAATACCAGGAAAGAAAAAATGTCTTACTAATCTTATGAAGGAGAATCTCATTAAAAGAAAATCTTCGACCTGTTCATGTGCCTATGTATCTTTTACCACATAACCAACATGCAGTAATTAATTTGAGAGGCTAATGCAGGATAATTTAATGAAATAAGACAATTCACTTTAAAATACACTGCAAATGACTTGACTTCACTCAGAAATTGTTTTGTAGAATCGTAACAGTGAGACATTCCTACTACACTTAAATACTCAAATTGATCTACATGGATACTGGCAATTTTCCTTAAATATTGAAAACCGTGAGTTAATTGCTTTCTCATCACAACACATGCACTGTGAAGCTCTGCATATTCCAATTACATTCATGAGAATTATGATCAGTCTTTTTTTTTGCCAATAAATTGGCAGCTCACTTAAATGTATTTAGGTGATATTTGTTGTATTAAGATATATCCACCGACAGTGTTACATATGAATCAGTTTCATCTGGCAAATCATTCACGTGTATCAGAAACAGCAGGGGGTCTAAATGTGGTCCTTGGGGAAATCCACCTGATACTAGCACACTTCAGTACCTCTTTTCTTATCATTACTGTCTTTTTTCATGAACAGAAAAACAAGGAAGCGCCGGATATGATTAAAACTGCCAACTAACTCCGGGAAATTCAGCAGCCAGGTCAGGTGTTCATGAAATCTGTATCAGTGAGACTGAAAGACGAGGCTTTGTTTTTACTTGAGCACAACAAGATAAATTTATTATCTGCAAACACAAGCTAGTTGTCTGTTATAAATTTATTTATTTGAAAGAGGTTATTATTCTCCTATTAATATATATTTTATTACTTTAGCCGGAATGACAGTCAGGAAAACTAGTCAGTAGTTTAGTGCTTTTTGTTGAATTCCCTTGTACATAGGAATCACTTTTGTACTTTCCTTGCTGTCTTGTACTTGTCAGTGTACTCTCAAATGTAACACAGAGTTCATCTTATGAACTCTGTTGCTTGCTCTCACCCCTAAGACAGTCATACTGGGAAACATACAAGAATATTTAATAGACTCCCTGATCTTAGACATTTTACCGTCTGTTATTTTTGTCGTATTGTTAGTTATGCTGTGATTTTTTTTTTTGCCTTCGCATACACCACCTTCCTTTGATACCCTCAGACACTGTCTCACCTTCAGTAACCTCTGGCAACTATGTGGTTCTCAAGTGCATTCCTAGTGAAGTTAGGGAGGTCTGTGCTAGCCATAGAAACTGACCCTCCATCATTCAAAGCACTTATTTCTCTTACAAATTCAAAGGAATTATCTGTTCTATATTTATTCCTTGTAAATGGTTTAATAAGGGTAGTTGAAATTTGGTAACATTATAATTAGAAGTCCTAGTGGAATATATTGTAGCACGTTTTAGATAAAGTAATTAATGTATTTTGAGGAAACCGATCTGCGTAAACAGAGACACAGACACACACACACATGGTAGGAGGGTATGTATACCTTCGCTTCTTACATGAGTATGACCTTTAATAAATATGTGGTGTTGGAGGTGAAGGCTGAGCAACACAAACCGCAGCCCTAAAGTCAGGTAACATTTAGTAAGCCCGTCTGCCTGGTCACCATCTTCACTCGGCATCTTGAAATTCTTTAGAGGAACAACAATGGGCAAAGTATTCCAGAATCTTGATCAATGTTCCCTGAAATCAGTTTAGATTATATTTCTAACCAATTAATTAGATATATCTTGTGGCGTGTAGAACCGAGTTTCGTTGAGCTGGGTCACTGGGGGTCAAATTCAAGTCACGAGCATCCGTCCAGAGTGCCGGAGGGAACAATACACTTGTCTGAAGTCTTGAAAGTGGTCCCCGAAACCGTAAATATGAACCATCTGCACCTGACACATCTTCCACTCAGGTCCGAGAATGTCTGGCAGTATTACACTGAGACTAGCAGGAAATTCTCATCATTATTTCGCACAGGCCAGCCAGAGACAACGGAACTTAAGAATCTTAGCGAGATTTCACAATTCCGTGATGTCTGCTTGTTTCCGTGAGAGTGTCTAGACTAAAAACTTGACCTTTGCGGTGAGTAGATTCTCAGTGATGTTGTTTGGAGTGTGTGTGTGTATTCGCCTAATTCTCACCTAATTGTGGTTGCAGGGGTCGATTCATAGCTCCTGGCCCCGCCTCTTCACTGGTCGCTACTAGGTCCACTCTCTCCCTGCTCCATGAGCTTTATCATACCTCTCCTTAAGCTATGTATGGATCCTGCCTCCGCTACATCACTCTCCACTGTTCCACTTCCTGACAGCTCTATGACTGAAGAAGTATTTCCTAACATCCCTGTGACTCATCCGAGTCTTCAACTTCCAGTTGTGACCCCTTGTTGCTGTGACCCATCTCTGAAACATGCTGTCCCTATCCAATTTGTTAATTCCTCTCAGTATTTTATGTCATTATTATGTCCCCCTCTCATCCCTCCTGTCGTCCAGTGTCGTCAGGTCGATTTCAATTAACCTCTCCTCGTAGGACATACCCCTTAGCTCCGGGACTAGTCTTGTTGCAAACCTTTGCACTTTCTCTAATTTCTTTATGTGCTTGACTAGGTGTTGGTTCCATACTGGTGCTACATACTCCAATATAGGCCTGACGTACACGGTATACGGTACTCGCCTAGTTGTACTACGCTATTGGGTTGCAGAGGTGCGATTCACAGCTCCTGGACCTGCCTTTACTGCTACTAGGTCACTTTTTCCTTGCCATGAGCTTTATCACACCTCTTCTTAAGCTATGTCATGGTTCTGCCTCCCACTCATCACTTCAGACTATTCCACTTCCCGATGCACTCTGTGACTGAAGAAATACTCTCTAACATCCCTGATGATCATATCGAGTCTTCAACATAAAACTGTGACCCCTTGTTGCTGTGTCCCATCTCCTGGAACATCCTGTCTCTGTCCACCTTGTCGATTCCTCTCATTAGTTTTGTATTCGTTGTCTATCCCTCCTCTCTCCTGTCCTCCAGTGTCGCCAGGTCGTGTAAGGGCAAGAGCAGTGAACGCGAGGTAAGGAGCAAGGGTTGATTTCGGTCATTAATCAATTCTGATAATGCGTGAGGGAGAGGACAGGGGCAAATATTGGTCACAAATCGAAATTTTATTGATAGTATATACATATAAGATATTTGTAGGGTGTGTGCATGTAAAACTTTTGTTGTGTATACACGTCTAAGAATTTTGGTGTTGTGTACATGTAAACAAAGAGGCAGGAGAGACATTTTGAGAAAGCTAAGCATCAGAGGGATTTTGCACAGTAAGTTGGAAGCTGGAACTCACCCTACATCACCAGTGTCCACAGTTCTAAGCCAACGCCTCTCATTCTCGTATTCTTCATCTCATCCCTCTTCATTTTCTTCCTGAATTCACTGTCCATGTCATCTGCAGTCCGCCACACCTCACTTCACCTTCAGACACACCCTCGCTATATACTGACGCTAACTGTAAACATAATTTAGCGACAGACAACAAATATGACAAAACGTTTGAAATTCCCAAGAAGAAAATCTATTTCTGAAGGCATATTCTTCAGAATTAGCTGAGAAGTATTACAAGTTTTCACGGAAAAAAGAGAAGTTTGTATTTTGTGAATATTTAATATATAAATTAGGACTAAGATTTAGTACATGTGTATAAATATATTTCTAAATACAGTAAAACAATGTTTGTGAAGAGGAGAAATATATTAAAAGCCATCAAGGGAGTGTAAAAAAAACACTATCACCAACAGTCCCATTGACCTAAATAATTTTTGAAGAACCTCCAAGGTCTTTTTTAAAACCATTGTGACCTTGCAATAAGCGCATGAAATACTGTGAATGAATCTTCATTCCAAGAATAAGTGAACCAATTAATACAAACTGCTGTGTAATTTATGAAAGAAAAAGTAATTTACAGGTGTCTTTCGAGGGTTTACTGGACAAACAGTTTACTGAGAAATGAATATGCATGACATTTGCAAATATCTAGTTGTGTTAGTAGCCAACGAATCGTAGCTCTTATCTCTTATCGACTATCTTTACTGAGTTCTGGCCTCCAGGGACTGATCATATCTACTCTTGAAAATGCGTATGAGTATTCCTTCCACTACCTCTTCATCTAGGTCTTTCCTCTTACTTTAAAGGTGTCCCGCAACCATTTCAATTTCTTCCATTTACTCCTGGCTCTCGCATCTATAACAGCCTGAAACTAATCCTCTGAGTACCTTGTATATTATGATCATGTTCTCCCTGATTTTCCTCGCTTCTAGTGTTGCTAGGTTGAGTGCTTTAAGTCTCTCCCTGTAGTCCATCCCTTTTAGTTCCAGTATCAATTTTGATGCGAACCTTTATATCTTTCTTAGTTTCTTTACGTTTCATCAGGTAGTGAGTCCATACTGGCTCCACAAGATGGGCCTAATGTACGGCACGTGGTGTCCTTAATGAACCCTTGTTCGGGTTCCTGAGAGCAGTTCTAAAGTTAGCTAGTTTGGCATATGCCAGTTGAAGTTACAGATGGATGTTAGTAAGATGTAGACAACAGCAAACTCTTGTTTCTCAATGAGGGTATAATAAGGAATGGGCAACATAACTATACACACAAATCTGCATAAAGACGATTACCATGCCACACTTTCTAAAGAGAGAAACCAGAGGCCAACGAAGTTATTCGATGATCTGTAGTCAGTAATAAAAAATATAGTTGCCCAGTTATGTTAAGGTCAGCAATATTATTAATCAATTCAAAACCAAAGTTACGAAGGAACTATCTAATGAACTTGCAAATAGGAAGATCAGTAATTTCTTCGGCCCTTTTCTAAGGTGTCATCAAATGTGCCTTGTTTAAGGTAATATTGAGGTTAATTACTTGTAGACAGCTTGTCCTGGTACCGGCTACAGCTGTTGTCTCGACACTGATGTCCAGTCAGCCATCCTTGTAACTTAATTTTAATTTTTATAGTTTTTTAATAAGATAGTGTAGTCTTTAATTCATGGTATTATATATGGTTACAAAGATAAATATTTTATCCCGAATCTGTCAGAAAGTGACGTTTGCTATGAACGGCAGTGCTGTTTTCCATTCTATAACTTGCCTCCTGAGAAGAGCGTGCGATTTTAAACGATTGAAAAAAAAAAGTATGTATTTCGTTGTGCATTTCGACGTTCGTGTTTTTAATCGACTTTTTAAGTACGCGTATTTAGGTAAGATTAGATTAACGACAATGAACGATAATCAATAAATTCAGATAGAAAATAACGAGATTTAAGATTTGTTTACGATGGATGAGTCTATTGATCAGCGGCGGTCATCTTGTAAGTGATCATACCACTCAGTGACTGTACATTTCAGCTCACCACAGTCACAAACTTATGTTTCTCCATTTGTCATAGACATATTTCATCTAATTAAAATCTATTGTAATGTTGTAAAGACTCACTATTTCCTAAATTACCTATATCTGCACTTAAAAAATATTACCCCACTACTGCCACTCCTATCTGCACAACCACTACGTCTACCACCACTTCTACTACGTCAACCACTACTCTAGCTACCACCACTACAACTTATATTGTTCCCCTACCAGTGTAGTCCAGTGCCACGCCTCCACAGACAGTAGCACACTGGGTTATATAACTGGCCTGAGCCTCACACCTGCCTTCCTCCAATGGTAAGGCGGTCACAGGAGATCTCACCTTCGCTCGTGGAACAGGTTTGTCTTGCCCGGATGCTCGGAAAATAATATAGGCGGAAAGAAAACACAAAAGAATTTGTAGGAGTCGACTCTCAGCTTCTGGCCTCTCCTCTCTACCTTCATTCAAATAACTGATTCCTTGCTATAAAGTGGATTACAGTACGCAATTGACATTGGAGTAATTGGCATGTATAAAGGTCTTTACAGAAAGCCCCTTGTTATGAAGATCATTTCTGGCAGCCTTAAAATTAATTTATAATTACAAGACAACGAGACAAATACAGTACTTTACTAGAGTGCTATGTTTTGCCATATTTCCCATTCAATTACTGGAACAATTTGGTGTAAGTATTATGAAATTTTGAGATCGTGTATAACAATTAGGTACAACATTTGTATCGGGGAATAATCTTCCTCGCCACCTTTAATTTTGAATAATTTAGTTATTGACTTATCTTGCGGATATTTCTAAGGGGTTGGAAGGTAAACACACAAGTAACATTCGCAACTGTGCAAATGTCTCATCAAACAAAGGAAAACGGTATTCTTTTCTTGTTTTGATAAATTCATAAACGACCAAAGAAAAGTCAGTGATGACCTTAAAATAGATTCAAAGAGCCACCTTCAAGCTCTGTAGTATGAATTCCATGGATACTTTTCTGTCACAAATCAATGCAGTTGATTTGCGTCGGGAAATTGATGCAGTCTTGCCAGGAATCCCTTTTCAATTCCAATCAAGGATGTCCGTGAAGCGTAGCAAGAGACGTTTGTTGAATTAAAGTTTGACACTGTGATCTTGTGTAGAAGTTTTCAGTGAGGTATTTGCTCGCTGCTTACGAGCGTGTCAGCAAGCCAGCACTTCAAATCACCCTCCCGTTTACATCAACGTAGTGACGAGCGCCTTTCCTGTTTTGGTTTACAATGATTTCATAAAAGTAATACTTATGTACAGTAAATTCTCTGATCCTTGTATTACTCCACTTGTTCAGTAGCATCTTTTAGAAGACATGTGTGTTTACTTACCGATTGTGTGTGTGTTTGTGTGGGTGTGTGTGTGTGTATGTTATTTTGGGTGTGCACATTAATTTCGTTGATATAATTTTGATCTTCATGCTCGTGAATAAGGTCTGGGTTCATGTATTACATGAATTATACATGCACAACTTTATTCAGGTCTGAATATGTCATCATTGTTTGTGCTTCATGTGTGATACAAGGATCCTAAACATGACAGATGCCACACATCCCTCACACAACACCAATACCATCATCTGTGACACGATATTTAAAACCTTTCACTATTCCTTTCCTCCTGGGATCTCATTCATGGGTGGAGATGGGGATGCTGAGGGGCTAGGAGGAAGAGTTGAGCAACCATCAAGAATATAGACCACAAGTTTGCCTTCGTACCGGTGAGGACGGAGGGAGGGGAAGGGGGCGAAAGGCTGTATAACGGGCTCTGGCCAGCAGTCTCTGGCTGCTGCAGGAGACAATCAAAACACTGCTACCGTTCATTACAGACAAGTGCCTGGGGTGTCATAACACACACACTTGCTATTACATAATGTTCTTTTCACAATTCAACATAATGCAGGTAAAAACATTGCTGCATTGTACAGAACGAAACAAAGTAATCTGTGACACAGTACCCTGTCAAACACTACCCTGTGACACAGTAACCTGTGACACAGTAACCTGTGGCACAGTAACCTGTGACACAGTAACCTGTGACACAGTAACCTGTGACACAGTACCCTGTGACACAGAACGGATACAATAACAAGAACAAATATGATGAGACAATCGACGGTAACATTTGATCAATGTCTAATTTTCTTTTAAGTGGATCTCAAGATCACCACAGCCATAACCACCATCATAATAATAACCACAGCCATAACCACCATCAAAGCCATAACCACAATCATAACCACCATCAAAGCCAAAACCTCAACCATAACCACCATCAGTGCCGTAAACACAACCTTAACCACTATCAAAGTTATAATCACAATTATAACAATTATCAAAGCCATATCCCAGCCATAACAACCATCAATTTCATTACCACACTCATAACCACGATGAAAGCCACAACTACACCCACAGTAATCAAAGCCATAACACATCTATATCCACCATAAAACCTATAAAAACAGCCATAACTACCATCAAAGCCATAAGCATAGAAACAAGCATCACCACAACCAATACTGCAGTCATTACCACCACCACAACATTATTGTAGTCATTACCACCACCACAACATTATTGCAGTCATTACCACCACCACAACACTATTGCAGTCATTACCACCACCACAACACTATTGCAGTCATTACCACCACCACAACACTATTGCAGTCATTACCACCACCACAACACTATTGCAGTCATTACCACCACCACAACACTATTGTAGTCATTACCACCACCACAACACTATTGCAGTCATTACCACCACCACAACACTATTGCAGTCATTACCACCACCACAACACTATTGCAGTCATTACCACCACCACAACACTATTGTAGTCATTACCACCACCACAACACTATTGTAGTCATTACCACCACCACCACATTATTGCAGTCATTACCACCACCACCACATTATTGCAGTCATTACCACCACCACAACATTATTGCAGTCATTACCACCACCACAACATTACTGCAGTTATCACCACCACAACCGTAACCACTACTCCACACATAACCACCACCACTATGATCATCATCATCACATTAGTACATCCATAACCATTATCATGATCTCCACCACTGATATAACTGCTGTCATCACCATCACCTCAGTCATAGCCACTACCAAGACCACCACATCTGTAACTACTCACCACTCCCAAGACCACCACATATGTAACTACTACGACCACTACCACCATCACATCTATAACTACTATCACCACCACTAAAACTACCATCACCACCACATCCATCCATCCAGAAACTGGAGTACAGTGGACCCTCGGTTTTCGTTCACCCCCTAACTCGAACAATTATGTAAATGTATTTTCGTAAGTGCTTTTGTAAGTGTATTTTAGGGGGTCTGAAATGACTAATCTAATTTACATTTGTCCTTATGGAAACAAATTATAGTTTCAAGAAAGTGAAGTACTGATGTTTTATTGTGTGTTGTCTTTAAGCACTGCATGTTGTCTTGTCCACAGTCAGTTATATTTTGTTAAATATTATGTATTTTAATTTGTTACATATTGTATTATACATAAATGGGTTGTGTATAATATGTACTTAGTAGGTAATTGTTTGTTTTGACGCCAAAACTAGTTGCTTTTGTGTTAATGATAATAGTTCTATTGCCATCATCCAGACAATTACAACTACCTTAGTCTACAACAATTACCTAAGGAGTTATAACTGCTACCAGGATCTACAGTAACTACAACTTCCTGTGACCACAACGGCCACAGATGCTGTGAGGAATGCTGTTAGGAGGTACATCAGTTTAGCATTCCTGCCCACTTTCTCTCCCAACCAGGCCTGTCCACTTGCTCTTTCGAAGCTCACTTTTGTTTTTTCTCCCCACACTCGCGACACCAGACTGTTCGCCAATCTCTACTTAAGTAAACTTTCTAATACGACACTAGAACACCCTTAAGCATGAGGAAATCAGTACCTAAATTGGATTTGCATAGTAGTTATAGAGTAAACACGCGACAAGTGTTCCAGGAATTGAATAGTTTCTAAACTCAGTAGAAAGTGACAGCAGGAAGACTACTTTTGAATATATTATAGTAGATAAGACTTTCCTCTTTAGAATGAACTGAATGATGAGAAATTATTACTGTATTTCATCCAATTTCACTCAAGTTTTTCTTCACTTACAATGGTTCCACTGGAGACAGGTTATATGTTTATTTGTATATTTTACCTGGTAAGTTCTGTTATTGAATCTCAGAATATTTATCTGTTACGAGTCACTCGATATATTAATGATGGAAAAACAAGCTATTTACAAAATTCAGATTCAGACCCATTGCAGGAGCTGCATATTAACCTTTAACGAAAACTTTCGTATTTATTGTTGTGTGTAGGGCAATGAACGTTCCCTTATAAACTCTACCTCATGGCTCGCTGCTGAGACCTTGACCAAACTTCCTTTGGAAGGGCTGCAGCTGTGGAGCTTCTACGTTAAGAATTTCCTCACGAACACATTTTAAGTGAAACTGGTGAGCTGTTGTAATGAGTTTTACTGGCATTTTTAATTGGGTTTTTGTTTGCGGAAGATTTGTTACTGGATGTTATTTTTTGTGGGTTCAGATCCTTGATATAGTATTCTTATTGCTTATTCTGCTGTGTCATTTATTCTTCAACATATTTAGTATCATCAACTTCTTCATCCCAGCCCCACCACTTCCCATTTGCATCTTACCAACATCCTCCACCAGCCCACATTCTAAAAAATGCACACCTGTGCTCATATCTCTAGTGAAACCAAGTCTATGCCGACGACCTTGTTCGTTCACATTACTCGGATTTAGTAAGGTTATCTGAGGCAACACTGCTGTACTTCCGGGGTCCTCCCATTTCATAATCAGGTCAAGAATTAGTCTGGCAACCACGAGTACTACTCACCACATGAGCTGAAAAGTCTCTTAATACGGAAATCCATATATATATATATATATATATATATATATATATATATATATATATTATATATGTATAAAGGCCGTAGGACTGATCCTTTGTGGAACTTCCATGTAGGCGTCTGTCTGGTGATCATCGAACGATGACTCCAGTCACACTAGTTTAGTTCTTCGTATAAATATAAATCTATAAAAATGGTTCAACTCCCTAAGTTAGTTGCTGTTGCTCAATCTGGTGGTTCATTCCTTTCCGTCTTATAGTTCTTTCAACTACCGAAATATTTTTCCTGCCTGTTTGTCTCTCGGGTGGGACAGTGTTAAACGTTTTCTTTAATTCTAAACATATGTAATTTACATATACTTTTCTATCAAGTAACTTTCTACATGCTTTCGTAAAATTAACAGTGGTTCATAAGGGTGAATGTGTCTTCATCTCATGTTGGTGTTTTGAGTAGAAGTCTCTCCTCTCTCCAGATGTTCCACAAATCTTGTCTTTTCCATCACAGCAAGAGATGAATGCCAGTGACTAGCCTGTAGTTGAAAGCCTCATGTCCGTTACCTTTCTTGAAGATTTGTACCGTATTGTCTTTATTTAGTTTTTTGCTCAGTCTTTACTGTATAGAATTGCGAATTTTCTCGCTTATGATATGCTGTCGAGCCGCAGAATAGTTAAGTTTGTCATTTTCTTCCTAATATCCGAAAATGGCCCTTGCTCAAATTTTCATGCCATTTAACTCCCAGCTCCATTGAATCCCATATATTAATTTTCTCTTTCTCCCATGATAGCCTCTTCAGCTTCCTGGTCATTTATCTTCTTGGTTTCCTTAGTTACCAGGATAACTACAAATGTGTAATCAAATAGGTAATCACATAAACACAAATCTATAATACTGTTTCCCCAATATACTTTCACATCGAGATCTGCTCATCCGCTTAATTTCAAAATGAGTCGTTAATGCCAGTAGACACCTGGCATCATTCTGTGCTACTTTAAATGGCAGTCATACTAAATAATGTCGTGTACAAAGCTACGTAATCCCCTATAGCACGAAGAATTATTTAACTATCAGACTACTACGGATTCGAGCAGAACAAGAACCTCCGTAAGACTGGTTTAAAGAAGCAGTAGTCTGTGGCACTATGAGCCACAGACAGCTCTACAGTGAAAGTTAGATGGTCGAAATCCTTGTTTTTATACAACTGCTTCCTAAAAAAAAAGACTTCAGTATCAGACTAGGCTTTTATTTACTCGATCCTCCACTCCATTTTTTAGTTATTTTAGCATTTATTTAGTGAACGTTTCTGGTTATCTGCCTGGATATAAAAAAAATCATGGTCGCATGTGCTCTCGTGTTGCTGTCTGATATAAGTTAGAGTCATGTCATATGAAAGTGATGTAAGCGGAGACAAGAATATCTTCATTTGTTTCTTTTGAACCATGTACATACTACTCTCACAGCCCTTGTTTACCTTATGCTCTGAAACTCCTCTTAGCTTCCTATTATCTACAAACACTAATACTGACAACCCGCATATATCAGATTAATTAACCTTAACAGTGCTTAACCCATCTACAAACATTAATCATCGATGGTTTACGTTACATGATATCTAAGAAAACTGAGATATAATATTAACTGTGATAACCAATCATATGGGCTCAAACATGGATGCGCTTGCTTTTATTACCTCACTCTAATCCTTAGTGTACCAGGAAACATAACATATGCATCGACGAACTTTCCTTCTCCATGGAATAAAAGTATTTAACAGTAATATGAGGTAACAATTCCAGTAGGTCAATACGTACAACTCCCTCCTCATTTCAGTGCTCAAAATTCGGCAAGATTCCCTTGATACCTCTCACCTCAAGGCACAAAAAGTTACTATTACCTATTTTTCACACCTCAAGATCATTCAGTTGTTGAATTTAACGCTTTAACCTTTTCATTCTCTTCAAGGGATATGGTTGTTACTTGATGCTGGAAAGGGCTCTTGATCTAAGGAATTAGATCAAGAGCACCAGTTGGTGAACAGCACTACCAGCTGCACCAGTGCTGGTGAACAGCACTACCAGCTGCACCAGTGCTGGTGAACAGCACTACCAGCTGCACCAGTGCTGGTGAACAGCTCTACCAGCTGCACCAGTGCTGGTGAACAGCTCTACCAGCTGCACCAGTGCTGGTGAACAGCTCTACCAGCTGCACCAGTGCTGGTGAACAGCTCTACCAGCTGCACCAGTGCTGGTGAACAGCTCTACCAGCTGCACCAGTGTTGGTGAACAGCACTACCAGCTGCACCAGTGTTGGTGAACAGCACTACCAGCTGCACCAGTGTTGGTGAACAGCTCTACCAGCTGCACCAGTGTTGAACAGCTCTACCAGCTGCACCAGTGCTGGTGAACAGCACTACCAGCTGCACCAGTGCTGGTGAACAGCTCTACCAGCTGCACCAGTGCTGGCGAACAGCTCTACCAGCTGCACCAGTGTTGGTGAACAGCACTACCAGCTGCACCAGTGTTGGTGAACAGCTCTACCAGCTGCACCAGCTACCCTCCCCTTTCGCCAATAAAACCTGATTGCTTCCCATTCTTTAGGCACTATGTGATCCTTATCGGTTTACCGCTGATGATAATATTACTACTAATACTACTACTACTACTACTAATAATAATAAGAATTAAAAATAATAATATTTTTTTTATACTATATAATTTAACATTGGTGCCTTGCATTGGTTAGTATTCTTAGATACAACAGACTGATACATAAAGTTTAATGCCATTTAAACTGTTTAATCTAATTTTTTTTTTTGCTCTTTTCCACTCAGTGCCATTACACCCTGCTGCATTTCATTCATTGCTTCAATAGCTAACTTCATACACGTATTACAACCCATCTTCAGTGTAATTTTCTTTTCTTTTTTTCTTATATTTACACAGAAGAGACTAGTCAGAGAGCTAGTCAAGGAACTAGTCAGAGAAGGAGCTAGTAAGAGAGAACTAGTCAAAGACTAGTAAGAGAAGAGAATAGTCAAGAAGGAGAACTAGTCAAGAGAAGGCAGAACTAGTCAGTTGTTTCATGCAGTTTAGTGACTTTCGGTAACACTCATGTCAATAGCGTAGTGATGCGGATTTAAATTCTATTGAGGACAACACAAGAGGGTAAATATTAGTGAAAAATAGGTTTAAAAAGTTAATATTTTTTTCAGGTTAATGTGCATGGAACAGTAAGTAAAGTTTAGCAATAACGCCTAAGTGCAAAATATTTTCCGTTCTTCTTTTTCTCACTTATAATAACAGGAGAGTAGTATGTCTCTAGATTGCTGTATTCAGTGCACTATTATACATCTTTAAGCTGTCCCTGCAATGAAGATAATAGCAACTGCCAGGCTTTTAAGTATATGTGAAGGAGAGAGGGAGGGACGCAGAATGGGAGGGTTGGGAAGAACTTGAGTTAAAACTATAGAGATAATAACGCCAAAATATTTTTTTTTCTGTACCATGGTAGATTTGTTGTTTGATAGCGTTCTCTTGGTAACCATATTATCCATAAACAAGAAGATAAATGAGTGCAAACTTGTAATTATGGAATATAAAAGCCACCATTAGCTACACGCCAGCATCAACATATCAAATTCTCTTTGCCTGAGATACCGTGAACTTGTGAACATGCACTAAGTGGGAAGATATGTTTTCATGCATGTGCATATTTCCACATACACTCGAAAATATGCATATTTATACATATTTTCACACAAACATTTACACATACACACCTACACATAGACAGTAATGAGATAATGAGAAAGTAGAGACCTTTAAATAAATGTATACATATAAGAGAGAGAGAGAGAGAGAGAGAAACAAGTGGATAGTATCTTACTACACTGTAAAAAAAAAAACATGACAGTACTACACAGGAGACTAAAAAACAAATATGAATGCCTAGAGACTGTAAACCAGAGAGTAAAGATAAGAAAGGAAGCGTTAGAGTGAACACTAGTGAGGAGTGGAGCCTTCTAAGGATCAGCGAGTGGATTCCTACTTTTCCTGATATAAATGATGTGAGGAAGGAAGGTGTGATTTCTGTGTATCGTTGTGGATAGTGTGTAAGCATTCATAGTTATTAATATTCATGTTAATATATAAATACTAGATGCATTTCAGTCAAGGCGGTGTCCAAGGAGAGTATCTCGGTATTTCATAAGCCTAGTCCCAGATGCCTCAGTGCACTCGATTTGAGTAGTGGAAAGTGGGCCATATTATGTTAATGCACTTAAATGTTAGCATTGAAGATTTGAAGGGAATCAGAGGCGGCATTCACAAATCCTCATATGCAAACTGATTTTTAAATTTCTTCAATAAAAATAGTAAATGAGAAAATACACAGCCCGTATCTAATTCAAACCTATCATAGAAACTGAAAAAAAAAATAGTATTTTAAAATACACAAGCACATTAAGTTTGAAGAAATTCAGAAGTTGTATTAAGTTAATCAGCTGTGAAACTTAGAAATTATCCAATGAAAAACATTATATATTTTTTTAATTTCTTAAAAAATGCAAGCTGGGATCTTCACAGTTAAACAAGCTTTTAAGAAAGTAAGTACTGTATGTAAGTTTTACGTAAGCTAGTTTACTACATACTATTTTTTTAACAATAGTCTTCAGGGCATACAGACGTTTTAGGTACACAACATCTGTGGGCCCTCGCTGATTTATCCTATGCTAAACAAATAAAGTCAAACACTGACTTATTTCTGAACAGAAAAGTCATTCTAAAGTAATTTCACGGAAACCAATTTGATTAATAAAATTGGCACATGATAACTTACACCACCTAACATCAAGAGTGTGTTTCCTTAGAAGAAAACACATCATAATTTAGTAGTTTATTATTATTAATGATCTTTATGTTGAAAAAAAAAAGTTGGCATTAAGGTAAGTTGCTCAAATCTGGTGATAAAACCTTCAACATCAATCACTTCTCATTAGAAACCCAACTTTTATGATGATTTAGACTGCCAATGAACACAAAATTTGCAATAACATTAATATTGGTTAAAATGTCAACGGCGTAAAGTCCAAGAATAAAACAATGGTTGTAGTGTTGAGACACCCGGAAGAAGGAATCTTGACAGCTGGAGGTGATCCCAGACACCAACTGTGAACACTGAGCTCAGGACGAACTTTAGCCTGAAAAACCTGTTAGAACAATCGGTACCGGGAAGATTTTTATTTTTTTAAATTAAACTAAATTTGGATATATCAAGAGTGTGCTGTTACCCTACTTTCTCTGACAGTTTCATAGTGGGAACAAATGCTAACTATCGATGTTGTCGTATTCCATCACATAAGATGGGTTTCTTATATTAAGTGATGAAATGTGACATCCTGAACTGGAAGATTTCAATAAGACAATGTAAATATAGCAAGCATTCCGCTATGAAGCTTCTGTACAGAAGCTTCATACGTTTCGTTCCAACTGAGCTGGAGTCTGTATTACTTGGGAATTAGCATCTCACAGGATGACCTATTCCACTTGCTCATGAGGAATTAAATTCATGAAAGATATATTCGTCACAAAATATTATTAAGCTACATTAACATAGAAATTCATACATATAGTCATAGTGTAAATTCATTGTTACATTAACCTCACGACAAATCTAAATAAACATCATGAAACCTGATTTACTCTAGGCAATACCACCATCTCAAGATAAGATAAGATTTTCTTCGGATTTTTAACCCCGGAGGGTTAGCCACCCAGGATAACCCAAGAAAGTCAGTGCGTCATCGAGGACTGTCTGTCTTATTTCCATTGGGGTCCTCAATCTTGTCCCCCAGGATGCGACCCACACCAGTCGACTAACAACCCAGGTACCTATTTGCTGCTAGTTGAACATGACAACAGGTGTAACGAAACAAGTCGAAATGTTTCCACCACGCCGGGAATCGAACCCGGGCCCTCCGTATGTGAAGCGAGAGATTTAGCCACCAGGCCACCGGGGCCATCAAGATAAGTTGATTAGGACTTAGCTGGATATATTTCATTAATTTATCAAGGGAATGCTAAGTCACTAAGTTTGCTGGAATATCAAACGCTGGGGAAATAAGAAGAGGAACTGGAAGGAAGAGGGAGTAAGAAAGCCAGCAAGAGTCGTATGGTGGATATAGGAAAAAAGTGGTAATATTAAGGTAGATGGTAGGGATGCATAGTAAAGTAACAAGTGCATGGTACACGTGAAAAGTTGCAGTGTGAAGGAGGAAGAGGTGCTTTGTGAAGCGAAAGGATTATAGAGAAATAAACGAGTTGCATGTCAAAGAAACATTGCAGAGGAGTTAGAGCTGCAAATCCTATAAGAAAAGGGTTCAAAGTAGATGCCAAATATGATACAAAATGTCCATATATTGCTTTCATAACGATATATTTAGTAACATTTGTGGAAAATTTCCTGACTTTTACCACAGTAATCATTGTTACTTCCTTAATCCTAGACCAGTATGCTTCTTACATGGAATATATTTTATTGTATCACGAAGCGAACACACCTTAAAGGAAGGTGGTGGATTCCGGTGAGGGTTTCTTGATCCATATGACCACTGCGGGTTTAGCGCTACCCTGTAATAATGTACCTGATAACGTCATGAGTGAAGCTGACATCCACCTGTAAATTTTTTTTATTTGGTGACGGAAATTTTAATATTTTAACGACAGAATATAAATCTTCATAAGAACAGGTTATATATATATATATATATATATATATATATATATATATATATATATATATATATATATATATTATATATATATTTTGCGAAATTCCAAGCGCTTTCGGGTCCACTAAAATACAATTAAACAGGTCAATAAGAGTAAATTATTACATACCATGAACAGTCGTACTACCAAGGTTGAAGCTATAGCAAAGTGTACATTAATGATCGGTTTACTGCAGTTTATTATCATTATTTTCTCTTTGCCTTAAAGTCTAGGTTGCTACATGTCATATGCTTTTTATGACAATTACCAAATCGACCAGTAGAACTGAGAAAACTTTGGAGGAGTCGTGAGCCAACACTAGGCAAGAGTCAATGTATGTGACGGGTTAAATACACCCTGGCGAGATCTTCATCACTCTTCCCACAACACAACCTAAAATACTTTAAATGCAGTCAATATTTGTTATCCCAGTACAAAAACAAGGTATGACTATGTGAAGAATTTTGTTCGTTGAACAGGCTAAATATTTGTGAATCATACGAGTGTCATTGTTTATTAAATCCTCAGAATAACTACTTAATGGCAGTTTCAGATGATTTTTAACTAGGTTAAAATAATTGGTTTTAGCACTCTTTACTGTCAAGAAATTCTTAACCATTGTATTTAAAAGACCAAAACAATGCCTATGACTATCCATATAGAGTTGAATGAATAGTGTTGTTTATTTTCTCAATATAGAGGGAATAAGTGATTGATGAGAGTAACATCTTAGGTACCTAAGTGATTATGGAAACTGACCTACCACATAAGTGTTCGTCACGCCTGATCAATGACCATCCAGGTACCACCATTGCACACAGTATTGTTGCTAATTTCAGGCAATCTCGAAGCCAAATTACATGTGAAAGTAGAAAACCAAGCCAGAAATATGGCGAGGTAGCTCCTTTTTTTTTTTTTTTTTTACATTCTGGCTCATGGTAAGACAGTGTGGAGCACACTGTTGCTGACACACCCTGGTTCATTGTGAAACAGTGTGGAACACACTATTCATGACACACCCTGAATCATGGTGAGACAGTGTGGAACACCCTGGATCATGGTGAGACAGTGTGGAACACCCTGGATCATGGTGAGACAGTGTGGAACACCCTGGATCATGGTGAGACAGTGTGGAACACCCTGGATCATGGTGAGACAGTGTGGAACACCCTGGATCATGGTGAGACAGTGTGGAACACCCTGGATCATGGTGAGACAGTGTGGAACACCCTGGATCATGGTGAGACAGTGTGGAACACCCTGGATCATGGTGAGACAGTGTGGAACACCCTGGATCATGGTGAGACAGTGTGGAACACCCTGGATCATGGTGAGACAGTGTGGAACACCCTGGATCATGGTGAGACAGTGTGGAACACCCTGGATCATGGTGAGAAAAAAAAAAAAAAAAGAACACCCTGGATCATGGATGAACAGTGTGAACATCCCTGATCATGGTATGAACAGTTGTGAACAGCCCTGGATTCATGGTGAGACAGTGGAACACCGAATATGGTGAGGACTGTGGAACACCCTGGACTCATGGTAGACTAGTGTGGAACACCCTGGATCATTGGGGAGACAGTGTGGAACACCCTGGATCATGGTGAGACAGTGTGGAACACCCTGGATCATGGTGAGACAGTGTGGAACACCCTGGATCATGGTGAGACAGTGTGGAACACCCTGGATCATGGTGAGACAGTGTGGAACACCCTGGATCATGGTGAGACAGTGTGGAACACCCTGGATCATGGTGAGACAGTGTGGAACACCCTGGATCATGGTGAGACAGTGTGGAACACCCTGGATCATGGTGAGACAGTGTGGAACACCCTGGATCATGGTGAGACAGTGTGGAACACCCTGGATCATGGTGAGACAGTGTGGAACACCCTGGATCATGGTGAGACAGTGTGGAACACCCTGGATCATGGTGAGACAGTGTGGAACACCCTGGATCATGGTGAGACAGTGTGGAACACCCTGGATCATGGTGAGACAGTGTGGAACACCCTGGATCATGGTGAGACAGTGTGGAACACCCTGGATCATGGTGAACCTTTCATGTCGGCTCTATCAAAAATATTTTTCATATCGCCACTAATCCTCCCACAAAACATTTTACTTTCGTTTGGATATATTGCAAAGAAATTTTGTAATTAGGACAAAAATCTGTTATTATTTTCTGAACAAAAAAAAATAGTTAATTTTCTATAAAAATTGTGGGTAGCTTGTGACAGAAAGCTGCTTTGTTTATATCTATAATAAACACCTTGGGATATCAGGATAACAAATCGAAAGTCATACCCCGAGGCGAGAGATTTTCTCCAGGATCTGAAAGACTACACACATTCGTTGTCGGTACTGTATACTATTTATATGACATTCAGGTGTAATGGTAATAAGAGTTAACTGGACACAACCCGCATATAGAAGAGAGGAGCTTCCAGTCATGGTATTGTGCCTTTTTTTGTTATTTAAGAGTTAACTGGACAAGGATGCACACTGCTCACGACTTGGATTGGCTACTATGTTTACAGACGGCAAATTTTCTCCTGAAAATAAAAATGAGTTTCTTACATTCTTTGCTCGTAAATTTTCATTTCTTCGAGTGACTGCAATAATTAGACCCAGTTTCCGCATTTCTGCTCGTCTTAGAATATAACTGTTTTTGCGACAGCACATATGTCGACTAGATATCTTTATGGAATGCCAGAGACCAACTTTCGTTGCTTGGTATTGATTCTGGGTGGTGTGGCTACTGGCTCAGCTTCGCCATGATAATGATAAGCCGTTTTATCAATGTATTTGCACACTTAACAGAAGATGGGTAGCACAGTTATATTGGTCAAAATTATGCATCTATTTGTATATGATCTAAATATAAATACGCCATTATAACAAAAAAAGACTGCATACAGTTTTATGAATCCATGTAAAAATCGAACGAAGACATTTTAAGAGAGAATGGGAGGCATCTGGTGTCTTGGACGTTGAAAGTGAGAGTAGTCAGGCAGGCAGCAGTCCGGCCAGCAGGCAACTCACTCAGTAGGTCGCCTGCACACGGTTCCCACCCACTTACATTTCTAAGGTCGGAACTCAGATAGCGTAACTCATAAAAGTGTTACGCAGTTGCTCTATCCGGCAATGCAAATAACAGTGCATCTTCCTCAAATTCTTCCTTGATGATGTAGTTACTGCTTTATCTTGGTGTGTCACTTCTGGTTAATTATATTAGAAGGAGTTTGTTAGCACTTGTGAAGGGGGTAAGAGGGCAGGGCTGGTGTGCTGACAGTCATTTCAATTTTTGTTTTTTTGAGGTGGTCACTGGTATAGGGACTCATAGACGAAAATGTTAACTGTACCTGAAAGTGACCTCAATAAGTTTTCCTAAATAACATTATATAATGGTGAAACATTTTTCTGAATTCTTAGATAAGAAATACACCTACTAATAATTTTTATTCGAACTTCATATTTTTTAAAATTTTCATGAAATTAATTTCTGAAGTAATACATAAATCTTAAAAGAGTATATCCCAGGAAGACCGAATATCGTTGGTTTATTTAACTCAGTTTTATATAATAGAAGTATGTATAAATTTTAAGAATAACATTATTTTCATTATATACTGCAAATTCCAAAGGAAACAGAGCCAGTGGCTTAGGGCTCAACCTCCCCGTCCTCCTCCTCCTACATACTACTCAACACTGTTACCAAGTCTCCTCCTCCTCCTACATACTACTCAACACTGTTACCAAGTCTCCTCCTCCTCCTACATACTACTCAACACTGTTACCAAGTCTCCTCCTCCTCCTCCTCCTACTTGGTAACACTATTACCAAGTCCCAACAAAGACAACTTTGAATTAATCGGCAAAATTGGGAACATTTTTTTAGACAGAAATGCAAAGAAATCATTGAAAGGCCCATTCCAATGCAAGATTCATTTCAAACATGAACAATATATGGAAGTGAACCTAGAACAATACACAATAGTGTACAGTAGTTGAATATATTCAAATAAAGAAGAGGGCATATAAAACGTAAATAATTTAGCAACTAACGTTAAAGATCATTCCCAACAACAGTGCAATCACATAAACGTATAATTAAAATAAAGATATAAAATGACAGGTAAATATGCGAGAAACTCAACATGAAATTCAAAGATTTATTAGTGGTCGCAACTGGGCAGATACACCTGAAGGAAATGAACACATCATGGACAGCAGGAGCAGTTAAAAATCTCCCAAGGATTCTTTAGAGAAGACAGAGTTAATGCCCAGGCCACTAACAAACATCTTCAATATTATGGGAGAGAGGAGCGCTGCCAGAAAGCTCAAATATTGCAACTTCAGTACAGATATTTATAAAAGTGCTGTGTTCCCGTAATAATCCTATTCCCCGATGCCCAGTGCATGAAACCTTTCTCCCTTGGAAGAAACTGGAAAAGGGTCAAAGGTTTGCAACTAGGCTAGTACCAGAACTGAGAGGAAGGCACTATGACAAGTTAAAAGGAACTGAACCTGACGACCTTAGAGGAGAGAACAAGGGGGACATGATTACCACATATAAAATATTAAAAGGAAATGACAGGGCTCGTACATACAGACTGTTTAGACACGGATGGAAGCAGAAGGCACAAATGAGCCAAGACATGACTCACGAAATCGTAATAACACGATTGTAAACAAACCATGGTATGGGTGGGGTTTGACCCCACGACTAGTGAGCGGTAACTCCAGGCCAGTGCCTAAACCACTGGGCCACCTGGCTACAATAAGATTCATCCAACTAGGTATACTTATACACTATAGAGAGGTTACCATAGGCCAATTCTAACCTCCCTATGGTGTATAAATATATCTAGTTGGATGAATCTTATTGTAGCCAGGTGGCCCAGTGGTTTACGCACTGGCCTGGAGTTTTACCACTCACTTGCCATGGGTTCTAACCCCCACCCGTACCGTGGATTTGAGCCATAGGTATGTAATGAAGTATTGCTTTAGTCTCAGGGGAGTTGAAAAATGGAATGACTTAGATGAGGCGGTGATGGAGGAAAACTCAATGTATAGCTTTAAGAATTTATATTAAAAGTCGAAAAGTCAGTGATCTAAGATACAGAGTCAGAAGCTAAGTCTCTACACTACAAGCACATCAGTGATACCCAGCGTTCTACCCTAAGCACACATCAGTGGTACACACACTAGCTAAGTCTCTACTACAACACCTCAGTGAGTGAAAACACTTAAGCCCTCATATCACACTACAAGCGACACACATCAGTGAGTGTAACACACACTAAAAGCTCAAGTCTCAGCTACCACTACAAGCACACATCGGTGTACACACATAGCTAAGTCTCTACACACAAGCACACGTAGTTACACACACTAGCTAAGTCTCTACACTACAAGCACACATCAGTGAGTGTACACACACACTAGCTAAGTCTCTACCACTACAAGCACACATCAGTGAGTGTACACACACACTAGCTAAGTCTCAACCACTACAAGCACACATCGGTGAGTGTACACACACACTAGCTAAGTCTCCACTACAAGCACACATCAGTGAGTGTAACACACACTAGCTAAGTCTCTATCACTACAAGCACACATCAGTGAGTGACACACACACTAGCTAAGTCTCTACCACTACAAGCACACATCAGTGAGTGTAACACACACACTAGCTAAGTCTCTACCACTACAAGCACACATCAGTGAGTGAAACACTAGCTAGTTCTACACTACAAGCAAACATCAGTAGAGTGTAAATACAGCTAGCTGTTTACCACTACAAGCAACATCAGTGAGTGTACACACACACTAGCTAAGTCTCTACCACTACAAGCACACATCAGTGAGTGCACACACACACTAGCTAAGTCTCTACCACTACAAGCACACATCAGTGAGTGTAAACACACACTAGCTAAGTCTCTACCACTACAAGCACACATCAGTGAGTGTACACACACACTAGCTAAGTCTCTACCACTACAAGCACACATCAGTGAGTGTACACACACACTAGCTAAGTCTCTACCACTACAAGCACACATCAGTGAGTGCACACTCACACTAGCTAAGTTTCTACCACTACAAGCACACATCAGTGAGTGTACACACACACTAGCTAAGTTTCTACCACTACAAGCACACATCAGTGAGTGCACACACACACTAGCTAAGTTTCTACCACTACAAGCACACATCGGAGTGTACACACACACTAGCTAAGTCTCTACACTACAAGCACACATCAGTGAGTGCACACACACCTAGCTAAGTTTCTACCACTACAAGCACACATCAGTGAGTGTACACACACACTAGCTAAGTTTCTACCACTACAAGCACACATCAGTGAGTGCACACACACACTAGCTAAGTTTCTACCACTACAAGCACACATCGGTGAGTGTACACACACACTAGCTAAGTCTCTACCACTACAAGCACACATCAGTGAGTGTACACACACACTAGCTAAGTTTCTACCACTACAAGCGCACATCAGTGAGTGTACACACACACTGCAAACACTGCAAACCTCCCTGAAGGAGAAGGGCCTCAGAGTGAACCTAGTTCCGAGCATTTCGCTAGAGGCACATCAACCGAATAACTGCTGCAGTAATTACGAGACTCGCAAATTTAAGGGTAGCTGTTAAGAACATCAAAAAGGAGGAATTCACAGTTTTATACAGGCCATATATCAGGCCCATCTTGGAGTATACAGCGTAAATATGAAACCCGCATGAAAAGAAGCTGGAAAAATGCAAAGTTTCAGCGAAATTAGTCCTAGAGCTGAGGTGTATGAACTATGAGGAGAGGCTGGAGAAGCTGAACCTGACAACACTAGAAGACAGAAGGACCTGAGGTGACATGATTACAACATACAAAATACTCAGGGGAATTGAAAGGGTGGACAGGGAGAGTGTGTTTGATCGGCGGATCTCAGGTAATCGAGGTCACAGTTGGAAATTAAACACACATTAGTCACAGGACGTTAGGAAATACTTTAGCTTTAGAGTGGTTAGGAAGTAAATCCTAGACAGCGAGGTGATAGAGGGAGAATCCTTGCATGGCTTTAAGAATAGGTATGATAGGGCTCACGCAGCTTGGAGAGTGAAACCAGTAGCGGCCAGGAGCTAGGACTCTACCCACAATTAGGTTAGTACACAATAAAAGATCCAGTGGTTTGAAACGAGATTTGTGCCGAAAATGAACTGTACTCACCTAATTGTGGTTGCAGGGGTCGAGACTCAGCTCCTGGCCCCGGAGATAGAGAATTATGCAAATCAAACTAACAACACTAGAAGGGAGGAGGTCTAGGGGAGATATGAAATATATAAAAAATGCTAAGGAATTATAGAGTGGATAAGGTCAATATGCTTGAGATTCTTGGGAGCCAAGTACATAGATGGCAGCTAATGCGAAGATGAACCATGGGAGTCAGAAATAACTTTACAATCTAAAGGTAGATGAAAAGATGGTAAAGACAAACACTATACACAGCTTCAAGTGTAGTAGAAATGAGTGGAAGTTGGCGTCACCTATGATGTGAGTGGAAGTTGGCGTCACCTGTGATGTGAGTGGAAGTTGGCGTCACCTATGATGTGAGTGGAAGTTGGCGTCACCTATGATGTGAGTGGAAGTTGGCGTCACCTGTGATGTGAGTGGAAGTTGGCGTCACCTGTGATGTGAGTGGAAGTTGGCGTCACCTTTGATGTGAGTGGAAGTTGGCGTCACCTATGATGTGAGTGGAAGTTGGCGCCACCTATGATGTGAGTAGAAGTTGGCGCCACCTATGATGTGAATGGAAGTTGGCGTCACCTATGATGTGAGTGGAAGTTGGCGTCACCTATGATGTGAGTGGAAGTTGGCGCCACCTGTGATGTGAGTGGAAGTTGGCGCCACCTATGATGTGAGTGGAAGTTGGCGCCACCTGTGATGAGAGTGGAAGTTGGCGCCACCTGTGATGTGAGTGGAAGTTAACATTAACGGTTCGTTACCTCTTACCATTGTCTGGACAATTATAACAATGTTATCATCTGATTTTAAGTTATTAAGTATTTTAAATTTGTTAAATTCAAAGAAAGATAACAAAGATTAATGATGTTTTGTTGTCATTAATAATAATATAATTTAATAATAATAATATAATAATAATAATAATTTGGAGTGGTCTTCTCTTCTTGAAAATATTACTTCCCCTCAACCATAATATATATAAGGAATTTAAAAACCATAAATCTTTGTTACTTTTCTTTGAGTACAAAATTTAAAATGCTTACTGCTTGTAATCAGATAATACCATCGTTGTAACACCTTCAAGAAAGTGTAAAGTGGTTATAAGCGGAGATAAATGAGAGTTTATTAGCAAAATTTAAAAGTTATCAAATTGCACCAAATTTAAATTAATTTCCTTCCCTTATATGTAAAATAAGAGGATAAATTAAGAGTGTTCAGAAGTTTTAGCCTCTGGATTTGTTCCTTCGGTTAAAGATATAAATGTAGTTTTAACCCACAAGGATAAAAAATTTTCAATTTTTTTGTTCCCTGCTGCAGCCCTTACAGTTAACTCTTTACTCTTAGAATTCTTTCTCTTTGTCAAGAAATTAAGAACTTAAACTTTGGATTTCCTGTTATATGGCAAGTTTTCATATAGAAAACTTGCCATGTTCATTTATTAGAGGCGAAAAATATTTGTGTATATTCTTTATCTGCTAATTCAGAACTAATAGAAGAACTTAAAGAAAATGACTTTGACGAAAGTGCCCACGTCTGTATCTTCATGATTAATGAAAAGATTTATGAGGAAATTGATGGTATTGCAATAAGTTCTCTTGTTTGAGCCAACTTGCCAATGCTTTTCTCTGTTTTCATGAAGCAATGTGGCTAATAATTGTCCTTTCAAATTTAAACCTGTATAGACGTAGTGTTTATGACACTTTTCTATTATTAAAAAAGAAAGCAGACAGTGTTATGTTTAAAGAAAATCAGAATTCACAACTCAAAAATATTAAATTAACTGCTGATTTTCAAAGGGAAAATACTATTACATTCTCGCATATCTTAATCACAAACAATATTACCGGGTTTGATCCTTGTGTGTATCACAATTTAGCATTCACTGGTCTAGGCTTAAATTATTTATCTTATGTTCAAAACTAATCTAAATTCATCGGGGATAAAAATGTTTCATTTTTTTCTCAAAAAAAAAAAAAATAATAATGAAATATTGTTATCCGTTTCAGCTGTGAAATTTATGAAAGTGTCTTGAGTATTTATAGGAGTTATTCCAAATAATAAATCGTCTGGTCATGGACTGAGCCGCGGGGGTGTTCACCCTCTGAACACCCTTCAGGTATACTCCAGGTAAGTACTGCATCAGGTATACTCCAGGTAAGTACTGCATCAGGTATACTCCAGGTAAGTACTGCATCAGGTATACTCCAGGTAAGTACTGCATCAGGTATACTCCAGGTAAGTACTGCATCAGGTATACTCCAGGTAAGTACTGCATCAGGTATACTCCAGGTAAGTACTGCATCAGGTATACTCCAGGTAAGTACTGCATCAGGTATACTCCAGGTAAGTACTGCATCAGGTATACTCCAGGTAAGTACTGCATCAGGTATACTCCAGGTAAGTACTGCATCAGGTATACTCCAGGTAAGTACTGCATCAGGTATACTCCAGGTAAGTACTGCATCAGTTATACTCAGGTAAGTACTGCATCAGGTATACTCAGGTAAGTACTGCATCAGGTATACTCCGGTAAGACTGCATCAGGTATACTCCAGGTAAGTACTGCATCAGGTATACCCAGGTAAGTACTGCATCAGGTATACTCAGGTAAGTACTGCATCAGGTATACCCAGGTAAGTACTGCATCAGGTATACTCCAGGTAAGTACTGCATCAGGTATACTCCAGGTAAGTACTGCATCAGGTATACTCCAGGTAAGTACTGCATCAGGTATACTCCAGGTAAGTACTGCATCAGGTATACTTCAGGTAAGTACTGCATCAGGTATACTCCAGGTAAGTACTGCATCAGGTATACTCCAGGTAAGTACTGAGAAGGGAAAACAGTAGCCTGTAAGGCTGTGTATATAACTGATGCAGAGAAAAGCATTCTACGATCACTGTATTTTGAAACAAGTCAAAAAGAGGGAGTATGGAGGCCAGAAGCCACCCCAGGATTACTAGCAAAAACAGATTTCGTTTGTTCACGGCAGATTCCTTAATTTCCAGTCTCGTTGCCATCTTGCTTCATCCACACCTGTTACTCATACTAACTTTTCTGCTATGTTTGCTCCATTTAATGCTTACAAAGAAATCAAAAGTCTAAAAAAAAATAAGGCAGACGTGTGTGTGTGTGTGTCTACCAACCTACTAGACATATATAGGTTGCTGTCTACCAACCTACTACCTAGGTAGTAGGTTGGTAGACAGCACCACCCAGGGAGGTACTACCGTCCTGCAAAGTGAGTGTAAAACGGAAGCCTGTAATTGTTTTACATGATGGTAGGATTGCTGGTGTCTTTTTTCTGTCTCATAAACATGTAAAATTTCAGGTACATCTTGCTACTTCTACTTACACTTAGGTCACACTACACATGCATGTACAAGCATATATATACACACCCCTCTGGGTTTTCTTCTATTTTCTTACTAGCTCTTGTTCTTGTTTATTTCCTCATATCTCCATGGGGAAGTGGGACAGAATTCTTCCTCCGTAAGCCATGCGTGTCGTAAGAGTCGACTAAAATGCCGGGAGCAAGGGGCTAGTAACCCCTTCTCCTGTATACATTACTAAAGTTAAAAAGAGAAACATATATATACGATTTTTTCTACTTACCTTTATCAAACTTTGCACATAATTATTTTGTAACGAAATAGACAGATTTTAATATCTCTGCTTCACTTATGCTAAAAAAAAAAGATTATTGAAGAGCACATATACACACATAACCAAGCCCTTGGCATAGTGTTTTTGCATAGCAATTTTTAAATGTTTTTTCCTTAACCCCGCTACTCTCCTGCTCTAACCAAACATTTGCAAGTAATGTCAACGCGACAGTGCAACAGTAGACAACAGTCCAACACACTCGTGGCCATATTATACACTCGTGGTATATAATAATGACAAGTTGATGAATAAGACGCATGTGCAATAGTTAGGTATCTTTACTACAATGAAGATACTGATGCCCATGTGTTGTATTAATCACACTTTTGAAAATCCTAGTTTTTTTCTAGCCCAGCAGCGACCAGTATTTTATATATTTTTTTTATTTTCGCAACTAATTAAATTTGTATCCCTCAAGCAGTCCTCTAGACATTATTAAGGCCAAAGTAACTCTTGAGTTGTTGACACAATGAACGCTACACAAAAACCATCTCGTTCACCTTTTACCGTCTGGCAATATTGTTAACACAGTGTTATTAACACCAGAGTTGCAGTGTTATTAACACCAGAGTTGCAGTGTTATTAACACCAGAGTTGCAGTGTTATTAACACCAGAGTTGCAGTGTTGATGAATAAGCACCAAAAGTTAGTGTTATTACACAATGAAAATTGTGCCAGTGTTATTCATACACTAGATCTAGTGTTATTACACCAGAGTTGACAGTATTTTAATTTATTGCAGCTGTTAAAATTTATCCCAGAGTCTCTAGATTATTAACGCCAAAAAATTGAGTTGTTAAAAGAAGCACACAAGCCATTGTTATTACCTCTCAATATTGAAACAGTGTTATTAACACCAGAGTTATTGTTTTGGAGTGTTATTAACACCAGTTATTGTCTTGCAGTGTTATAACACCAGTTATTGTCTTGCAGTGTTATAACACCAGTTATTGTCTTGCAGTGTTATTAACACCAGAGTTGCAGTGTTATTAACACCAGAGTTGCAGTGTTATTAACACCAGTATACTTGCAGTGTTATTAACACCAGTTATTGTCTTGCAGTGTTATTAACACCAGTTATTGTCTTGCAGTGTTATTAACACCAGTTATTGTCTTGCAGTGTTATTAACACCAGTTATTGTCTTGCAGTGTTATTAACACCAGTTATTGTCTTGCAGTGTTATTAACACAGGAGTTACTGGATGGCAGTGTTATTAACACAGCAGTTACTGGATGACAGTGTTATTAACACAAGAAGTACTATCTGGAAGTGTTATTAACACAAAAATTACTGTATGACAGTGTTATTTACACAGGATTACTGTATTGCATTATTGTCTGAACACCTTACACTTGACGAATATCAACAAATATTCTCGCTAGTTAGCTTCTTCCTTCAACGGTACTATCTCTTTTTCTATTAATATAAAATTCTTCTTTTTAACTATTCCATCTACTGCCTTTCCGGGTATCGTGTTTATTACGTGGTAATCTTTGTTCCCGGCTATGACCTGGTGCGGAGTCTTACCTGTTAGTCCAGTGAGGCCGCCCAGTCCGCCCAGTGCTGCCAGGTTGGGGTCAGGTACGGGCGTGGGGTCAGGTGCAGCTGATCTCCGTCTGACCGCCCACGACACTGGCACACCCGTCACCATCACTAGTAAAGTCATCCAACACACCCACTCACTCCTCACGCCCATGGCTAAGGTGTGGGTGGGGGTCTGAAGGCGCCTATTAACTTGGGGTAATTTCTCACACTTATGACTAGCTGGTCACCGCGGCACTGGGCTCTTACTTATCGATGCCAACATTTATCAAATCGCATCAAAGTTAAAATAATACAAATCAAAACTAATCATAATACTGATTATAATATATGTAACCTCTTATGATCATCACTGATTAAAATTCCTTTAAGAACATCGAAATTCGTTGCATATGTTTTATCTTCCTTTTTTTTTTTTAGCACTTATCCTTTCGCTTTCACAAGACACTCGTGGCAGGTGCTGGAGAGCAGCAGCAGCACCTCACCACCTCCTCCTCTGATGCTCCTGAGACAACTGGCCACTGTTTAATCTTGGAACCCAAGCAGGAATTGCGGAGTCCTCCTTAAAGAAAACGGTTGGGGGATTGAGAGGAAAGGATTTGCTTATTGAAGGGGATACCAAACTGTCGTCAATGGTTAGTTTAGTATATTATGCAGCCCATACCCATCCTGTGGGCGGTATTCAAAAAGATTACAGAGGTACATAATGGGTCCAGGGACTGAGCAATGGACATATGCCATAATTTAAAGTTATATCTGATTGCTTATTTTTATACTGACTAAAAAAATTATATGTGATTATTATTTTATGTAGGCTGAGTAGGAGCAGTTTTCACCTAGCCTTTTTGCCAGTTGTTACGCCACAGGCTATGGATTGGAGGACGCAGGTTTAAATAGGCAAGGACTATAGCGTTTCTTTCTGTTAACATCGAGAGAGAAAACACACGAATCAGAAGGGAGCATTTAAAAGTTGTTCTTCTCCATTGAAATGTTATGCTACTGTATTCATGCTTCGAAGTGCCACTTATTACTATGTTCTTATAAGCAACATCAGTTAAAAAAAACACAGTTGAATAGAGGCATATACTGGTAATGTTCATTTTTATTAAACGCTAATTTATATTTTTATAAAATCTTGAAACAGAAAGTAAAATTACTTACTGGAGAGATCTTTCCCTGGTGTCAATACTCAGCATCCCTGGTGTCAATACTCAGCATCCCTGGTGTCAACACTCAGCATCCCTGGTGTCAACACTCAGCATCCCTGGTGTCAACACTCAGCATCCTGGTGTCAATACTCAGCATCCCTGGTGTTAACACTCAGCATCTCTGGTGTCAACACTCAGCATCCTAGTGTTAACATCAGCATCTCTGGTGTCAACACTCAGCATCCCTGTGTCAACACTCAGCATCCCTGGTGTCAATACTCAGCATCTCTGGTGTCACACTCAGTATCCCTGGTGTCAATACTCAGCATCCCTGGTGTCACACTCAGCATCCTGGTGTCAACATCAGCATGCCTGGTGTCAGACACTCAGCATCCCTGGTGTCAACCTCAGCATCCCTGGTTCAACACTCAGCATCCTGGTGTCAACACTCAGCATCCCTGGTGTCAACACTCAGCATCCTAGTGTCAACACTCAGCATCTCTGGTGTCAACCTCAGCATCCTGGTGTCAGCACTCAGCATCCTGGTGTCAACACTCAGCATCCTTGGTGTCAACACTCAGCATCCTTTATCAACACTCGCCATCCTAGTGTCAAGCACTCCCATCCCTGGTGCCAACCTCAGCATCTCTGATATCAACACTCGCATCCTGGTGTCAACACTAGCATCTTGGTATCAAAATCAGCATCTCTGGTGTCAACACTCAGCATCCCTGGTGTCAACACTCACTATCCCTGGTGTTGTCAATACTCAGCATCTCTGGTGTCAACACTCAGCATCTCTGGTGTCAACACTCAGCATCCCTGGTGTCAACACTCAGCATCCCTGGTGTCAATACTCAGCATCCCTGGTGTCAACACTCAGCATCCCTGGTGTCAATACTCAGCATCCCTGGTGTCAACACTCAGCATCTCTGGTATCAACACTCAGCATCTCTGGTATCAACACTCAGCATCCCTGGTGTCAATACTCAGCATCCCTGGTGTCAACACTCAGCATCCCTGGTGTCAACACTCAGCATCCCTGGTGTCAATACTCAGCATCCCTGGTGTCAACACTCAGCATCACTGGTGTCAACACTCAGCATCCCTGGTGTCAATACTCAGCATCCCTGGTGTCAACACTCAGTATCCCTGGTGTCAACACTCAGCATCCCTGGTGTCAACACTCAGCATCCCTGGTGTCAACACTCAGCATCCCTTGTGTCAATACTCAGCATCCCTGGTGTCAACACTCAGCATCCCTGGTGTCAACACTCAGCATCCCTGGTGTCAACACTCAGCATCCCTGGTGTCAACACTCAGCATCCCTGGTGTCAATACTCAGCATCCCTGGTGTCAACACTCAGCATCCTGGTGTCAACACTCAGCATCCCTGGTGTCAACACTCAGCATCCCTGTTGTCAATACTCAGCATCCCTGGTGTCAATACTCAGCATCCCTGGTGTCAATACTCAGCATCCCTGGTGTCAATACTCAGCATCCCTGGTGTCAATACTCAGCATCCCTGGTGTCAATACTCAGCATCCCCGGTGTCAACACTCAGCATCCTGGTGTCAACACTCAGCATCCCTGGTGTCAATACTCAGCATCCCTGGTGTCAACACTCAGCATCCCTGGTGTCAATACTCAGCATCCCTGGTGTCAACACTCAGCATCCCTGGTGTCAACACTCAGCATCCCTGGTGTCAACACTCAGCATCCCTGGTGTCAATACTCAGCATCCCTGGTGTCAATACTCAGCATCCCTGGTGTCAACACTCAGCATCCCTGGTATCAACACTCAGCATCCCTGGTATCAACACTCAGCATCCCTGGTGTCAACACTCAGCATCCCTGGTGTCAACACTCAGCATCCCTGGTGTCAACACTCAGCATCCCTGGTGTCAACACTCAGCATCCCTGGTATCAACACTCAGCATCCCTGGTGTCAACACTCAGCATCCCTGGTGTCAACACTCAGCATCCCTGGTGTCAACACTCAGCATCCCTGGTGTCAACACTCAGCATCCCAACATGCAAGACAACGTTTTCTATGAAACTTACTTGAATTATAACTGCATTCCCTTTTGTATCCTAAACTGTAACAACATAAATATATGAAGACAATATTGATGCCTAGGAAAATATTACGTTCTGATTAATTTTATTTTGTTAGGTAAATGAACACAGATGCAACTAATGTGATATTTTATTGTGGAAACGTTTCGCTCTCCAGGAGCTTTGTTAAGTTGTTACGTAACGGCTTGACAAATATAACTAAGAACGAGTATAAAATAGTGGCAGGAGTCAGCTGCAAGAGGGTAGTAGTAGTAGTAGTAATAATGATACATAATTAGTAGTATACCTGGAGAGGGTTTTAGGGGTCAACGCCCCCGCGGCTGGTGGTGGATCAGGGCCTGCTCAACCAGGCTGTTACTGTTGGCCGCACGCAACCCGACGTACGAACCACAGCCCGGCTGGTCAGGTACTGACTTTAGGTGCCTGTCCAGCGGGTTATTGAAGACAGTCAGGGGTCTTGAAGACAACCAGACGTCTTGAAGACAACCAGGGGTCTATTGGTAATCCCCTTTATGTATGCTGGGAGGCAGTTGACAGTCTTGGGCCCCTCGCACTTATTGTGTTGTCTCATCGTACTAGTGGCACCCTGCTTTTCATTGGGGGGGATGTTGCATCGTCTGCCAAGTGTTTTGCTGTCATAGGGAGTGATTTTCGTGTGCAAGTTTGGTACTAATCCCTGTAGGAATTTCTAAGTGTATATAATCATGTATCTCTCCCGCCTCCGTTCTAGGGAGTACAGGTTGAGGAACTTCAGGTGTTCCTAGTAATTGAGGTGTTTTATCGCAGTTATGTATGCTGTAAAGGTTCTTTGTACATTTTCTAGGTCAGCAATTTCATCTGTCTTGAAAGGTACTGTTAGTGTGCAGCAATATTCCAGCCTAGATAGAACAAGCGACCTGAAGAATGTCATCATGGGATTGGCATCCCTGGTTTTGAAGGTTCTCATTATCCATCCTGTCATTTTTCTTGCAGTTGCGATTGATACAATGTTGTGGTCTTTGAAAGTGAGATCCTCTGACATGATCACTCCCAAGTCTTTTACATTAGTTTTTCGCTCTATTGTGTGGTTGAAATTTCTTTTATACTCCGATGTTTTAATTTCCTCACGTTTTCCATATCCGAGTAATTGAAGTTTCTCATCATTGAACTTATATTGTTTTCTGAGGCACATTTTAAGATTTGGTTGATGTCTGCCTGGAGTCTCGCAGTGTCTTCGATGGTGGACACTGTCATGCAAATTCGGATGTCATCTGCAAAGGAAGACATGGTGCTGTGGCTTACATATCTATGTCAGATATGAGGATAAGGAACTGTGCCTTGCAACAGAGCTTTTCATAGTAGCTGCCTCAGACTTTACTCTGTTTAGCACTACTCTTTGTGTTCTGTTTGTTAGAAAATTATAGACCCATCTACCAACTTTTCCTGTTATTCCTTTATCACGCATCGCTATTACACCATGGTCACACTTGTCAAAGGCTTCTGCAAAGTCTGTGTTTACTACATCAGCATTTTGTTTGTCTTCTAGAGCAGCCAGGACCTTGTCATAGTGGTCCAGTAGTAGTAGTAGAAGTAGTAGTAGTAGTAATAATAATAATAATGGAAGTAGTACAACTGTGGTGAGATGGGTTGGGTTTGATGATGTTGACAGGTCCTTCTCAAAACCAACCCATCTTACCACATTTGTACTACAACTACCCTCTCGCAGCTTACCGTCTTACTCCTGCCACTGTATATATATTAATTCTTAGTTACCTCTGTATCATCCATTATCCATTCCCTAGAACCTCCTGAGTCACTACTCGGGGCTGCCGAGTGCCGGGAGTAGCTCAAGCGGAGCAGAGCTAATGAGTGTTGAGGGACACTTGGGTTTCATACCAGCGAGAACACCGCCCTGACTCCTGCACCAGCACCTCTGCTACTCCCTGCCAGTCTGTTGAGTTGGAGATGACTCACACCGTTGTACACACCGGACCCAAGACACCACTTGAAAGGAAGACGTTCTGTGCTCCAGCTACAGGGCGTCTGCGACGATTGTAGCTAACTGCTACACCACTTGTGCTGAAGAAGACTCACTGTACCCCTGTCATAAGGCTGTAAACGGTACTCCACCTGACAGTGAAGAAGATTCACCGTGCCTCTACCATAGGGTTGTAAACGGTACATCACTTGTACAGTTTCGACACCACTTCGGGAGCCATTGACGGGTCGCCATCTGGCAGAGACGCGTTCCAGGACTTCGGTCCTGGCAAATATTTATGTATCTGTATTAGGATTGAGGAAGCCACTCGTGGCGAAGCGTTTCCTTTAATAAATGTCCTGAGCTGTATATGACTTTTTTTCCACAATACAGAGAAGAATGGTGGAAGATGAGGAGCTTGAGGTAATCAGTCCCTCAACCTGGAGTCAATGTGTTAAGTTAATGTACGTGGGTGTGAGTTAGACATGCTTAGTATGGACAAATAGACCTGCTGCAGTGCTCCTCTTTTTAGGTTCTTATGTTATTATATTCCCATGGATTATAGGAAAACAATATTTAATCACAATTCTTTATTTTTTAAACTCAGGGACTGCCTATAAGCATGCCTACTCTTGTGGGACATCTGTTGATGACACTGACTCGGGTTAGCTCATCAATCCTATTGAACTCCTCGGGTTCCTCCTCGGCCTCATCAGTTGAGTCGAGGCCCACTTCCTCGTAGTCCTTTTCGAGAGCAGCCAAGTCTTCACGTGCCTCGGAAAACTCTCCCTCCTCCATACCCTCGCCCACATACCTGCCGGAAAATTGTCTTTTTTAGTGCCAGGAAAAAAAAAAGCTGGCGAGAAATAACAGAAATATTACACCAACTCGGCACAGTGACCTCCACTCCAGAACAACATATATTAGTGCCAGCAAACAAAGTCCTCCTACATACCATCAGTACGACAACATTTACTTTTGCCAATATACAGGGTCTCAAGCCATCAACAAACAACAAAATACCTTTCATCAGTGGACTGTTCAGAGTCAAATGCAGTGTTTGCGGCTTTCACAGAGACCCCATAAAAGATCACTTTGACAACGAAACATGGATTCCAGGTTATAACTTATTCAGATGCGATAGAATAAACAGGCAACAAGGTGGGGTTTGCCTGCATGTCAGAGTCGCTCATTTGCTCGAAAATACTAAACACCTCAAATGATGTAGTTGAAGTTTTGACAGTAAAGACTGAAAACCAAAATCTTGTCATTGTGGTTGTAAGCTTCCTGATGCAACCTCCCAACAATTCCAGCAACAACTTTTGAAAATGGACAACTGTCTGGAAAATCTTCCAACTCCTGCCCCAACTTAAGACACCTAAAATGGAGGAATGTAAATAATGTTTTAGCAGAGGTAACACCAGGAGGCAGCTCAAATGAAAATTCACACACATGAGCTATTAAATGTCTGAAACAAATTCATCTTAATCCAGCAAATAATGATGATCTGATACGAAATATAACAGCATCGAAGAAATACACTCAGATCATAACATAAAAAAGTACAGACATGTATGTGCAGGGCTCCTGACCAACATAAAGTGATCAGTTGTGAGGGTGACTTCACTAAATTCAACTTCAGTAAGAAAAGCATACTGTGGGAGCAAATCAACCATGTCCTAAATGAAACAAGCTGGAAAAATATCCTAAACAACAATGATCTGAATCCTTGCCTAGAAAGAATTAACTCTGTGGCACTTGAGGTATGCTTAAGGCACATTCCTTTAAGAAAAAAAGAAGAGAAGATGTAAACTGAAAAAAAGAGAGACTCTTCCTATACAGGTGAAGGCGAAGAATCACAGAGCTGCTGAAATGGGCCAATATATCTGAAATACGAAGGAGGCACTGGTCAGAGAAATAGCAAATTTCTCACAAGTGGCATAATAGCCTGACTTAGTAATGAAAGTGTTGAATGACACGTAGTGCTAACGCTTTTCTACTGAATATAATACTACTACTACTATAATAATAATTACCAATGGACGAAGGCTCTCTTGGCATACATGAGGTCAAACTTGTGGTCGAGGCGGGCCCAAGCCTCCCCAATAGCGGTAGTGTTGGACAACATACACACAGCCCTCGACACCTTAGCCAAGTCTCCACCAGGCACTACTGTAGGAGGCTGGTAGTTGATGCCTACCTACGTGACACCAGGGGGTCAAAAGAGTCAAATTATTCGTAACAATGGTAATGTGTGTGTGACTTTGATTTTTTCGAATATACTATATTCAGTTAGTTTCTTTTGCTAAAAGTCAAATTGAAATAAGGAAAACAGATATACGTACCAGTAAAAATGCTTAATGATTTATTTTTTTAAATTAAATTTAACCTAGAGAATACTGTAATATGAAAAGAAAAAAACAGAAACAAGAACTATATTCATTACTGTGAGAGTTTTTACTAGATCTGATATATTCATGTATTTTTAATATACACGTTTTGTGTTGTCACTTTTACCATATACTATACTTCGTTTGTAAATTTTCGAGAACCCTATCCTCTCTGACGAACAACAATTAATTCCAACCAGTCTGTAATTTTGGTAAAATATTTAATGGCAATTGTCGATAATATGTAAAATAAAATAACGGAATATCCACTTTTATTAAAATTTTATTTGCTATTCTCACCTTAAGTCCTTTACTACAACCGTATACTAATTCTCATCTCTCTCGCTATCAACTCCACCTTCTTGACTCTTCCACTCACCTTAAAGCCAGTGGGACACCAGTCAACGAACTGAATGGATCGCTTGGTCTTGATGGTAGCAATGGCACAGTTGACGTCCTTGGGCACCACGTCGCCACGGTACAAGAGGCAGCAGGCCATGTACTTGCCATGCCGTGGGTCACATTTTACCATCTGAAATGAAAAACAAATAGCAAGAACCTTTGTTGTTGATATAGGTCTCTCTCACTGCTATGCGAAGAAAGACTCGTATATATACTTCATGACATTAAAAAAAACGTTTCGCCACAAGTAGCTTACTCAATCCTGAAGAAGTTGTTTGTGGCGATTTTTTTTAATTAATGTCCTGAACCGAATCTCTTGATATTTTGTCGGTAGCACCATAAGTTCAATTCTCTTTGTTATCTTCTCGGAAAGAATACCCGAGTTGCTTTGGTCTGGATAACGAACACAATTGACAACTCCAAAGAATTTAATAAAATTTTATTGTGTTCGAAGCAGTAGTACGGTAAGAAACGCCTTAAAAGTTCACCAACACTGCTCGATAAGATGCAAATTAAATTTAGACATTAGTTAGGTGGTGTGTTGAGTTGGTTGATATGCAAATACACGGAACACTACTAGGTTAATCAATAAACTAGCCACTTCGGTGGCAAAATCTAAAAAGAATCTAAAACGTTAGTACAGTACACGTAGCAAATCCTTCTGCATATTATACTAATCACTACAATTAAGTACCGTCTGGGTGGGAAGCACCGTGGGGGTGTCAGTACCATCTGGACCTGCAGTACCGTCTGTGTCAGAAATACCGCCTGGGTCGGCAGTGCCGTGGAGGTCGGCGGTACCGTCTGGGTTGGCAGTACCTTGGGGGTCAGTGGTACCGTCTGGGTCGGCAGTACCATGGGGGTCAGCGGTACCGTCTGGGTCGGCAGTACCTTGGGGGTCAGTGGTACCGTCTGGGTTGGCAGTACATCTTGGTCGGCAGTACCGTCTGGGTCGGCAGTACTATCTGAGTCGCCAGTACCTTCTGGATCTGCAGTACCATCTGAGTCGGCAGTACCGTCTGGGTTGACCGCAGCATATCCTGGCACAGTTATCAGAGGCCTGTGTGCCATTCCTTTTATGTGAAGTCTTACGAAGGCGAAGCTACAGTAAATTACCTGTAACTAGTCAGGGTCCTGAAACCTTTATAAGTTTCTGTCTTCCTTCATCCATTCGTCCTTCTCTCCCCGATTACTCCCCTGTTAGTGCAGAGAGGAGGGAAAGCCTTGATGCTGGTGAAGAACTCTTGACCTAAGGAATTGAAGTTACCCTCAAGCTTTTTGGATCGAACCTAATTACTTATCGTTCAGAAGGTGCTGTATAATCCCTATGATTTTAGCGTTTCCCATTAATATAATAATATCACTACTACTACTACTAATAATAATTATAATTGTAGTAATAATAATATTTCCTAATTAGAAATTGCTATATCCATTTTTCTCAGACATTTGTCATCATCCTGTGTTTTCATTATTTATTATCATACCTTATTATACTCTTGTTTAGTTTATTTTTAGTGTGTTCATTTTGACTTCACAATGCATCATCTTGTCTTCTCTCCCAGATTAATTATAGCCTGTCCCTTTCTGTCCTTAATTTATATCGTTCTTTTCCTTCTTTTATCAGTGTTTTCCGCAAACCTTTATCTTGTTCCCTAATTCTCTCACGCCTCCACTTTTGTTTCTTACTCTCTAATCTTTCTTTAATTTTCGATTTATTATTTTCCTTTTTAATATTTTTCCTTTAAGCCATCACCTCCATTCGCATGTAAAATTAGTGTCGATTCCAAAAAAAGTACCTTGAGGGGAAATTAATACAATTTTGGAATGTCTGTTTCAAACATTAAAAATACGTTTAAGAGACAAAGAAGCAATAAATCTGAATATCACAGGAATACAGTTAGAAGCCTCAGTAATTCTACAACTTATTATGATAACATGAATGTAGATAAGCACATTTAAGGAGCAAATTGCAGTTTAATTAACAGACTGGCTGATGTAGTAACCAAACTTAGACTGCCACTCAAGTCCTCCCTTACTCGGTTGTTGTTGTAGGTTCGCCGGTACATCCGGCCCGGGTCTTCTCCAAATGGTGACCCGGCATCTTTACTCGGTAATCTACCATGTCCTACGCCTCATCACTTACCTGATTAGCAGGTTCAAAACAAGCGCTGGTTATCTCAGCAACGGAGAGCTGTTCATGGTTGGCCTTGGCCGCGGAAACAACAGGAGCGTAGGTAACCAGCGGGAAGTGGATTCTCGGGTACGGAACTAAATTCGTTTGGAACTCCGTCAAATCCACATTTAGCGCTCCATCAAACCTGCATAGAAAAACTGTTTAGCTTTTCTCAAATCGGATTTGTTATACATGTGAAAAGATGCATTAAGTAGGCGGCATATGTGGAATGAGAATTAGATAGTCAGGAAACTTGTGAGGATGAGGAATTGTTTGTGATACCAAACCTGCAAGGTAGAATTAACATTTTAAAAGTTATTTTCTGTGGGTCCTCACACAAGAAGACAATCTTATGAAAGGGAGAATTAATGGAAGCAGGTATATTTTTAGAAAATAGTCACGAAATCGTAATAACACGATTGCTAACAAATGACTGGCCTGTGAGTTGTAGGACTCACTTGCTATGGGTTCGATCCCCACCCATTCTGAGATTTGATTATCCTTTACATATGCTAAGAAGACCTGGTAGAGAAACCAAGCAAATGAGTGACTTATGAAGATAAGAACAAGGTTAGGATGAGAATAATGAGGAAGTTGTTAAACATAAGGAAACGGGGAATCAGAGACTTGTTAAGTGAATGAAGTATCAGTATCAGTGGGAAGGTATGAAGTATCAGTATCAGTGGGAAGGTATGAAGTATCAGTATCAGTGGGAAGGTATGAAGTATCAGTATCAGTGGGAAGGTATGAAGTAGCAGTATCAGTGGGAAGGTATGAAGTAGCAGTATCAGTGGGAAGGTATGAAGTAGCAGTATCAGTGGGAAGGTATGAAGTAGCAGTATCAGTGGGAAGGTATGAAGTATCAGTATCAGTGGGAAGGTATGAAGTACAGTATCAGTGGAAGGTATGAAGTACAGTATCAGTGGGATAAGGATCATGGAAGGTAGCAGTATCAGTGGGAAGGTATGAAGTAGCAGTATCAGTGGGAAGGTATGAAGTATATGAGTATCAGTGTGGGAAGGTATGAAGTAGCAGTATCAGTGGGAAGGTATGAAGTAGCAGTATCAGTGGGAAGGTATGAAGTAGCAGTATCAGTGGGAAGGTATGAAGTAGCAGTATCAGTGGGAAGGTATGAAGTAGCAGTATCAGTGGGAAGGTATGAAGTAGCAGTATCAGTGGGAAGGTAGAATCAGTATCAGTGGGAAGGTATGTAGCAGTATCAGTGGGAAGGTATGAAGTAGCAGTATCAGTGGGAAGTAGCAGTATCAGTGGGAAGATAAGATCAGTGGGAAGGTATGAAGTAGCAGTATCAGTGGGAAGGTATGAAGTAGCAGTATCAGTGGGAAGGTATGAAGTAGCAGTATCAGTGGGAAGGTATGAAGTAGCAGTATCAGTGGTGGAAGGTATGAAGTAGCAGTATCAGTGGGAAGGTATGAAGTAGCAGTATCAGTGGGAAGGTATGAAGTAGCATGGGAAGTATGAGATCAATGGGAAGGTATGAAGTAGCAGTATCAGTGGGAAGGTATGAAGTAGCAGTATCAGTGGGAAGGTATGAAGTAGAAGTATCAATGGGAAGGTATGAAGTAGCAGTATCAGTGGGAAGGTATGAAGTAGCAGTATCAGTGGGAAGGTATGAAGTAGCAGTATCAGTGGGAAGGTATGAAGTAGCAGTATCAGTGGGAAGGTATGAAGTAGCAGTATCAGTGGGAAGGTATGAAGTAGCAGTATCAGTGGGAAGGTATGAAGTAGCAGTATCAGTGGGAAGGTATGAAGTAGCAGTATCAGTGGGAAGGTATGAAGTAGAAGTATCAGTGGGAAGGTATGAAGTAGCAGTATCAGTGGGAAGGTATGAAGTAGAAGTATCAGTGGGAAGGTATGAAGTAGCAGTATCAGTGGGAAGGTATGAAGTAGAAGTATCAGTGGGAAGGTATGAAGTAGAAGTATCAGTGGGAAGGTATGAAGTAGCAGTATCAGTGGGAAGGTATGAAGTAGAAGTATCAGTGGGAATGTATGAAGTAGCAGTATCAGTGGGAAGGTATGAAGTAGCAGTATCAGTGGGAAGGTATGAAGTAGAAGTATCAGTGGGAATGTATGAAGTAGCAGTATCAGTGGGAACGTATGCCTTTAATTTTTTTACGTTTTTTTCATTAAAAAACTAACTTACACATAACGTATACCACATAGTACTAGTTTTTACTTTTAAGATGCATAATTTCATAACATATTTGAAAGCACATTTATAAGAAGAGTCAAGCATTAATATCACCTTCCTTTCTTCGTAATGGCTATGACTACTTGAATCACTTACATCACCATTGTCATTATTTGTCACAATTATCACCATTTATGTTATCACCATAATCATAATTATCACCATAGCCATCCACATTAACGTCATGAAAATACTTGTCATCACTATTAGTATTTTTATATAAGTAACGTTACTGATGTTCATTAACCAGGTCAACCATTCATCCCATTAACACACACCTGAGCGAAGCTGTGATGGAGGAAACGATCTGACCTATCAGCCTGTTGAGGTTTGTATAGGTAGGTCGTTCGATGTCCAGATTTCTGCGACAGATGTCGTAGATGGCTTCGTTGTCCACCATGAAAGCGCAATCAGAGTGCTCTAGGGTAGTGTGAGTCGTCAGGATGGAGTTGTAAGGCTCTACCACAGCTGTAGCTACCTGTCCAACACAGGATCGTCCAGTTTGTCTTATTTGGATATATATATAAATATATAATATATATATATATATATATAATTTTTATTTATTTATTTATTTATTTATTTATTTATTTATTTTAAGGAATTTAAGGAATAGTAAATAAATTTAAATTAATCTGAGTTATATATAGCAGAATTTAAGTAAAAAAAATTACGTTAGTTTATGGGAGGTTAGGTGAGGTTTCTATGTTAGTTTCTAATTAAAATATATTAGCTATCAATCTGTAAAAAGTTTAAATTTTTAAGGGAGTTCGACCTATTCGACAAATTCGGCTTATTTAGTACGACACGTACACACACACACACGTAAAGAAGCTAGAGAAAGTGCAAAGGTTTGCAACAAGACTAGTCCCGGAGCCAAGGGGTATGTCCTACGAGGAGAGGTTAAGGGAAATCGACCTGACGACACTGGAGGACAGGAGAGATAGGGGGACATGATAACGACATATAAGATACTGAGAGGAATTGACAAGGTGGACAGAGACAGAATGTTCCAGAGATGGGACACAGTAACAAGGGGACACAGTTGGAAGTTGAAGACTCAGATGAATCACAGGGATGTTAGGAAGTATTTATTCAGTCACAGAGTGGTCAGGAAGTGGAATAGTTTGTGAAGCGATGTAGTGGAGGCAGGTTCCATACATAGCTTTAAGGAGAGGTATGATAAAACTAATGGAGCGGGAAGAGTGACCGAGTAGCGGCCAGTCAAGAGGCGGGTCCAGGAGCTGTGGATCGACCCCTGCAACCACATATAGATGAGTACATATAGGTGAGTACACACACACACGCATATACAATAGACCTATACAGGAGCTTGCAAAGTTGCAGAAATGAGTAGGAAATCTTAGCAGATTCGTTGCAAGGGACACTTCATAAGACTGAGGGTAGGAGGAGAGGCGGGAAGCATACAGTGCCAGGCACACGAGTGCCAAGTGTCAGACTGTTTCAATATTATAAGAGGACAGTCAGCCCACAAGCAAAGGTATTGGATTATAACATATGAGGTGCACACAGAAGCCACTCTATTGGCCCACACCAGGCAAGTCAGTTGTGCCGCCTGACCGGGTTTATTATGCACCATGCTCATCCTGTGAACGGTAGCACAAAGAACAACATTACAGTGGTCAGAAAATGTGAAAGGATTATAATTATGACCATAATTTTTAAAGGGGTGAACCGGTAAGCTATCTGAGACTTCGTCTATTATCTACAGAATATTGACTGAGCTATAAAAATACCACCAATTCATTCTTTGTCAACTTTGGTCACTATAATTCTTTTACAATTTGTTTCATTTAGGTTAACTAAACTTCATAATTTTCTGTTTATTATTAAAAACTAGCCTTTTTTTCTCAAATTATATATAGAGTGGACCCCCGAGTAACGAGCACCCCGGAAATCGTACAATTATGTAAGTATAATATTGTAATGGCTTTTGTAAGTGTATTTTTGGGGGTCTGAAATGGACTAACCTACTTGACATTATTTCTTAAGGGAGTAAATTCGTTCGGTAATGGCACTAGAGCAGCCTCCTGGAATGAATTTTGCTCGTTAGGCGGGGGTCCACTGTATATCCTTTTGAATATTAGTTTATTTTTTATATTTTTTCATATAGGAACTCTTTTAAGATATCAACACCATTCTGGGTTGTATTCCTCTCAAGAAATCTCCCATACGAGGATAGATAAAGCCCTGAGCTTACACTCGAGAACATAGATTGTGGGGAAATATCTAATTCACTCGAAACGGTGTGGAATATCTGAACTTACACTGGAAGACGAGATTGTGGAAATATCTGAATTCACTCAGAGAAACTGATTGTGGGAAATTATATTACCAAACTTCAGTATATCACTGGAAGACAGGCGATATAAGTATAGTACTGAAGATATCCAATCAAGAGAACTCCAAATGAGTTTAAATTAGATAAATTTATATTTAGAAAGGCTATAGGGGACTACAGGTTCGGAAATAGCTGTCGATGAGTGGTTTCTTCATTCAAATACAAAAGAGAATAAATATGGAGTTATCAGCAATAATGGCGAGGTAAAGATGATGTGATCAGTCCATCAACCTTGAAGTAGTTCTTGAGGTGGTCAGTCCCTCAGCCTGGAGAAGAGTTCAGCTCCATAGTCTCTTCTACGGTGTTAGTGATACCTAGGGGCAGAAGAAGAGGAGTGATGGGACTTTGGGTGCAGAGGGCGGGGGTGGTACCTGGGGTGCAGGGTAGATGGCGAATTCTAGTTTACTTTTCTTGCCGTAGTCGAGTGAGAGTCGTTCCATCATGAGGGAGGTAAAGCCAGAGCCAGTGCCGCCGCCGAAAGAGTGGAAAATCAGGAAGCCCTATTTAAAGAGAAATTAGCTGTGGTGTTGAGTAAGAACAGATGTCTTTGAAAAGTTTGAGATTCGATGGTGACTATGTAGGATATGATATGTAACGCCCTTAGAAAGAAAGGCAACGAAGAGCTTTGGAGAACTGTTCAAATTAATTTGATTTTAAATTTTTATTCCTGTCAGTGGTGAATTTTTTTAAATTTCTGCATGGAAAAAAAGGTAACCATAATAGTGTTCAAATATAAATTGTTTTATATTCCTAAACTTATAAATGTATTACAGTATATAAAGTTTAGCAAAAGATAAGTATATTTGTTGAGCATTTTCACATGCTTTTATTTTAAGTAAGTTATAGCAGTACTGATTGAAATTTACCTGCAGCCCTGAACACTGGTCCGCCAGCTTCCTGACGCGCTCCATAGTGACGTCGATAAGCTCCTTGCCAATAGTATAGTGACCTCTTGCATAGTTGTTGGCCGCATCTTCCTTACCCGTTATTAACTGCTCAGGGTGGAACAACTTCCTGTATATTCCTGTCCGCACCTCGTCTGTACCGATATTACCACCGCAATTAGTAGACCATTATATATATATTCTATTACAAAATATCTTATTACGTATGTAAATACATATACTTAACATACACCAATTCAGTTTGGAAGCAGCTACGTATATCTTCATACAGTAACTCTTCAAGAGTCACTGCTAAAAAATAAATGGTAGCCTCAAATTCAGTTATATAAATACAAAGTTTCATGGTGTTATCAAGATTATTGTTTAATATTCATATAGTTTATATAGTTTGTGATAGATATTTCATAATGACGAAATTTGAGATGGGTCTAGGACAGCTTTTAATGTTAGATAATTAAAAAAATTATATCTTAAATTGTATAAATACTATTTTAATCAATAGTGTTCGAAATTTAAGTGTTTCTCATCTTCAGTAGTTAGTTTTCTCACCTATGACTGTGGGTTCCAGGTCGACAAACACGGCCCTGGGTACATGATTGCCTGCGCCGGACTCGCTGAAAAAGGTGCTGAAAGAATCGTCGTGGTGGCCAGCTATCTTGTCTGAGGGCATGGAGCCGTCAGGCTGGATGCCGTGTTCCAGGCAGTAGAGTTCCCAACAGGCGTTGCCGATCTGCACCCCGGCTTGTCCCACATGTACACTGATGCACTCACGCTGGACACAGGGAAGTCACTTTAACTTATATGGTGAATTATTTGCATGCAATAGTAAATCTGCTCCCTCAGTTCGTGCTGCAGAAACTGACGGTGATAATGGGATCTATATAAGATTACAACAGAGCCACTTGACTTACAACGAATCTTATAAGGCCAGTATGGTACGGTGGACAACACAATGCCTCTCACAGAAACAAGCTAAAGTATGTACAAAGAAATATCACAGCTAACAGAATTCGAACTTAGATTGGCAAGTCTCTTCTTTACATATACTTTCTCTTGTTTGTGCGAGAGGCTCGTGAGGTCTAAACATATAGAAGGAGAATGAAATAGCTGGAAACCATGGTTGAGGCTCATTGTTGTGCCTGGTGTTAGGGTAAACGTGGTCTGCACTCCAGCAAGCTACCGAACATTATGAGACATCTGTACCTGAGTGGTTTAAGGTATCTGGTTAGAAGGTACCTACACTCGTGGAAGCTGCCGATCTCGATTAGAATCTTGCTGGCTGCGGTATTTATTTTCATATTCTTTTACTTGTTACTGCGAAGGGCATTGGTAAGTAGGTATTAGGTTTGTCAGGAAACAAGGCAAGTGTTTCCTGACGCGGGTCTTAGTCATATAGTCATATATATATAATTTTATATATCGCGCCGAATAGGTAAAACTTGCGATATTGGCTTAAATAGCAACGCTCTTCTTGCCGAATAAGGCAAGCGAAAATTTGTACATGCAAAAATTTTGCAAAAATCATTCTGAATCTAACGAAAAAATATATTTAATTGTTTTGTTTATTATTAAATTATTGTAAACTTATCTAAAATATATTTAGTTGGATTAGGCTAAATTAAACTGCGCTTATTATAATAAGGTTAGGTAAGTTTTCTAAGATTCTTTTGGTACAAGTTATTAATTTTTACATTAACATAAAGGAAAAAAAATTATCTTTAAGCGTATAAGAGTAAATTTTTAGAAAGGACTTAATTTTAAATGAGTTCTTGCTAATTGACCAGTTTTACCTATTCGGCACGACACACACACAAACATACACACACACACAAACACACACACACAGTCTAGGAAGTGATGTAGTGGAGGTAGGATCCATACATAGCTTTAAGAAGAGGTATGATAAAGCTCCTGGAGTGGGAAGAGTGACCTAGTAGCAGCAAGTGAAGAGGCGGGGCCAGGAGCTGAATCGACCCCTGCAACCACAACTAGGTGAGTACACACACGGGGCCATACACGGGGCCAGGAGCTATGAATCGACCCCTGCAACCACAACTAGGTGAGTACACACACACACACACGGGCGGGAACCATACATAGTTTTAAGACAAGGTATGATAAAGCTCATGGAGCAGGGAGAGCAGAGACCCAGTAGCGGACAGCGAAGAGGCGGGGCCAGGAGCTGAGTCTCGACCCCTGCAACCACAATTAGGTGAGTACACACACACACACACACGGGGCCAGGAGCTATGACTGACCCTGCAACCACAAATAGGTGAGTACACACACACACACACACACACACACACACACACACATATATATATATATATATATATATATATATATATATATATATATATATATATATATATATATATATATATTTTATTGCATTTACGTGTGTATTGGTAAGGGATAAGTGTTGTATAGGTGTAAGATGTGTTGAGAGTTGTGGGTGGAGCACAACCAACACTAAATGAAGATATCTGAGTGATACAGTGGGAGGTTGCCAACCATCACGTGCACTATGTTATAAATACCTGTCCTCAGTACCACAACCTGCACACTACCACACCCCAGTACCACAACCTGCACACTACCACACCTCAGTACCACAACCTGCACACTACCACACCTCAGTACCACAAACTGCACACTACCACACCTCAGTACCACAACCTGCACACTACCACACCTCAGTACCACAACCTGCACACTACCACACCTCAGTAACACAACCTGCACACTGCCACACCTCAGTACCACAACCTGCACACTGCCACACCTCAGTACCACAACCTGCACACTACCACACCTCAGTACCACAACCTGCACACTAAAACACCTCAGTACCACAACCTGCACACTACCACACCTCAGTACCACAACCTGCACACTACCACACCTCAGTAACACAACCTGCAAACTGCCACACCTCAGTACCACAACCTGCACACTACCACACCTCAGTACCACAAACTGCACACTACCACACCTCAGTACCACAACCTGCACACTACCACACCTCAGTACCACAACCTGCACACTACCACACCTCAGTACCACAACCTGCACACTACCACACCTCAGTACCACAACCTGCACACTACCACACCTCAGTACCACAACCTGCACACTACCACACCTCAGTACCACAACCTGCACACTACCACACCTCAGTACCACAACCTGCACACTGCCACACCTCAGTACCACAACCTGCACACTACCACACCTCAGTACCACAACCTGCACACTACCACACCTCAGTACCACAACCTGCACACTACCACACCTCAGTACCACAACCTGCACACTACCACACCTCAGTACCACAACCTGCACACTACCACACCTCAGTACCACAACCTGCACACTGACACGCTCCGGTGCCCCAGTGGTAAGCCTTGCTTCACGCACGGAGGCCGGGTTCAATTCCGTGGGCAGAAACATTTCGAGGTTTCCTACACACACATACACACACACACACATACATACAACAGGCCTAGTGTCTAATTGACATGTGCCTAGGACAAAAATGGTAACTAACCCCAGTACCACAACCTGCACACTGCCACACCCCAGTAACATAACCTGCACACTGTCACACCTCAGTACCACAACCTGCACACTGACACACCTCAGTACCACAACCTGCACACTACCACACCTCAGTACCACAACCTGCACACTACCACACTCCAGTACCACAACCTGCACACTGCCACACCCCAGTAACACAACCTGCACACTTCCACACCCCAATACCACAACCTGCACACTACCACACTCCAGTACCACAACCTGCACACTACCACACTCCAGTACCACAACCTGCACACTACCACACTCCAGTACCACAACCTGCACACTACCACACTCCAGTACCACAACCTGCACACTACCACACCCCAGTACCACAACCTGCACACTACCACACCCCAGTACCACAACCTGCACACTACCACACTCCAGTACCACAACCTGCACACTACCACACCCCAGTACCACAACCTGCACACTACCACACTCCAGTACCACAACCTGCACACTACCCCACCCCAGTACCACAACCTGCACACTACCCCACCCCAGTACCACAACCTGCACACTACCACACCCCAGTACCACAACCTGCACACTACCACACTCCAGTACCACAACCTGCACACTACCACACTCCAGTACCACAACCTGCACACTACCCCACCCCAGTACCACAACCTGCACACTACCCCACCCCAGTACCACAACCTGCACACTACCCCACCCCAGTACCACAACCTGCACACTACCCCACCCCAGTACCACAACCTGCACACTACCACACTCCAGTACCACAACTTGCACACTACCCACCCCAGTACCACAACCTGCACACTACCCCACCCCAGTACCACAACCTGCACACTACCCCACCCCAGTACCACAACCTGCACACTACCACACCCCAGTACCACAACCTGCACACTACCACACTCCAGTACCACAACCTGCACACTACCACACTCCAGTACCACAACCTGCACACTACCCCACCCCAGTACCACAACCTGCACACTACCCCACCCCAGTACCACAACCTGCACACTACCCCACCCCAGTACCACAACCTGCACACTACCCCACCCCAGTACCACAACCTGCACACTACCCCACCCCAGTACCACAACCTGCACACTACCACACTCCAGTACCACAACTTGCACACTACCCCACCCCAGTACCACAACCTGCACACTACCCCACCCCAGTACCACAACCTGCACACTACCACCCCCCAGTATCACAACCTGCATACTACCACACGCACACAGACATACACGCACGCATATAAAACAGGCCTAGTGTCTAATCGACATGTGCCTAAAACAAAATGGTAACTAACACACACACACACACACACACACACACACACACAAACACACACACACACATATACGTATATATATATATAATGTCGTGCCGATTAGGTAAAACTTGCGATTTTGGCTTAAATAGCAACGCTCTTCTTGCCATATAAGACGAGCGAAAATTTGTGTATGCAATAATTTCGCAAAATTACTCTGAACCTAAAGAAAAAAATATATTTCATTGTGTTTGTTTATTATTAAATTATTGTTAACGTATCTAAAATATATTTAGTCGGGTTAGGCTAAATTAAATTGCGCTTGTTGTAATAAGGTTAGGTAAGTTTTCAAAGTTTCTCTTGGTACAAAATTATAAATTTTTACATTAACATAAATGAAAAAATATATCTTTAAACGTATAATATATATATATATATGTATTATATATATATATATATATATATATATATATATATATATATATATATATATATATATATATATATATATATATATATATGAACTCTTGAAGAAATGTGTACTGTATTTACAATTTCAATTGTAAATACATAATAGGGATTTCTAGCTGCAATTTTTATTTTTGCTGTAACGGTTCCGGTCGAAAAGCGGATAAATTTTTACTACAAAACTATTGACAATAAATTTTGACAAAATTATAGGTGTCTCACCATGTTTTGTGAAATGTAGAGAAGGTAAGAACTCGGTGGTGCCGTATGATGGTGGCTGCCGCCGGTAATATACTGGGCACGTCAGCCAGTTACACCTGGCAGGGACCACTGCCAGTGTGTGTGTGTGTGTGTGTGTGTGTGTACTCACCTATTTGTACTCACCTGTTTGTGGTTGCAGGGGTCGAGACTCAGCTTCTGGCCCAGCCTCTTCACTGACCGCTACTGGGTCCTCTCTATCCCTGCTCCATGAGCTTTATCATACCTCGTCTTAAATCTATGTATGGTTCCTGCCTCCACTACATCACTTGCCAGACTTTTCCACTTCCTGACAACTCTATGACTGAAGAAATACTTCCTAACATCCCTTTGACTCATCTGAGTCTTCAACTTCCAGTTGTGACCCCTTGTTTCTGTGTCCCATCTCTGGAACATCTTGTCTCTGTCAACCTTTTTTATTCCTCGCAGTATTTTGTATGTCGTTATCATGGCTTCCCTAACCCTTATGTCCTCCAGTGTCGTCAGGCCGATTTCCCTTAACATTTCTTCGTAGGACATTCCCCTTAGCTCTGGAACTAGCCTTGTTGCAAACCTTTGCACTTTCTCTAATTTCTTGACGTGCTTGACCAGGTGTGGGTTCCAAACTGGTGCTGCATACTCCAGTATGGGCCTGATGTACACTATGTAGAGTCTTGAACGATTCCTTACTGACTTTCCTACTAGTGGTACAATAGTACCACTAGTACTCTGGTGGTGAGAGTAGTGGCTTGGAGAGAGGTTCCTTGAAGGTGGTGGTGAGGGTCTCTTGATCCAAGGAATGTGATCTATGCCACCTGGGAGTGAACTTTTCCTCCCAGGTGGTCCATGACCCCCATGGGTTGAGCGCTCCACCATTAGTAGTACTGACAGTGGTGGTTTAGTAGTGCCATCTAGTGGTGGTAGTCAGAGTTAGTCAGGTTATCAGTGATGGTGTTATAGTGAAGGTCAGGACAGTGACCAACCTCAAGGGCACTAAAGGTCAGTTGAATTTCAGTGGTCGTACAGGAGAGACGTGTTGCTCCTCCTGCTGCCGCCGGCTTTACCGCTTCCTCAGCCTCTTTAATTAATACACCTAAATAACGTAAGAATTATCTATTTTCAAATTCAAATTCAAATCCTTTATTTCATGTAATACAAGGTGGGGGGTACTTATAGTTATACATTAAAGTTGATATTACAAGATGGCCAATAATATGCCTAGGTATGCCTAGGCTTTTCAGGCAGTCTTATGATAGGTCTTACTCAATAGCTATACAATGGATATACAGATTGTAAGGTTAGGTTTACAAAATTTAGGTACTGGAATTTAAACATTGAGAATTTAACAATTAGTATAAAAAGTTAGCAATTAGTTTATATATTAATGATAAAGGTGATATATTGGCATAATATAGATTCTATATTGGAGTATCTTAGGCAAACTTATGACTAGCTTAAGTATTATGGAGCAATAGTTGTATTAGAATTTTGGTTGGAACTGTGCAAATTAAGGGAATCACAGATATCAATAAGTGTATTTTGCTGTGGTTAGTAATGTGCAAATTAAGGAGAATCACAGATATCAATAAGTGTATTTTGCTGTGGATATGTGCAAGATAAAGTAGTTTTCGTATGGTTAACTACCGGTTGGGTGCGTAAGTGAGATAAGATGTTTTTTAACGGTGCTTTTGAAAATGGAGGTTGTGTCTGCAGTTCTAGAGTTTTCAGGCAGGAGTTCCAGATTTTAGGCCCTTTTATGCGCATTGAATTTTTGTATAGATTTAGTCGGACACGGGAATGTCAAAGAGATGTTTATGTCTGGTATTATGTCTATGGGTCCTGTCACAACTGTCAAGAAAGTGTTTTAGCTCAGGGTTAAAGTTGGAATTAATGGTTCTATAAATGTAGATAGCAGAGTAGTAAGTATGGATGTTCTGAACAGTGAGTAGGTTTAGGTCTTTGAAGAGTGGGGGGGTGTGCTGCCTAGCGTTGGATTGTGTGATAATTCTTACTGCGTTTTGACGTGTTTGTAAGTACAATAGCAGAGTTGAGCTGCAGCTCCTGGTCCCCGCCACAAGTTTGGTAACTAATTTATTTTGTCTTAATTTTCTTTGGGGTCGAATGTCTTGGAGGGGGGGGGGGTGATTGAACTTAGTGAAGGGGTTTTGATGCGAGGAACTGGAACTACTCCCCTTTCTCTGATCAAACTCACACTAGGTGTCCCGTAGCTCGATCGTTAGCGCATTCAGCTCACACACTGAGGTCCGGGGTTCGAATCTCCTCCGGTACGGCTGGAAAACATTAGGGACGTGTTTCCATAAGTAAAATGGGTACCTGAGTGTTAGTGGACTGGTGTGGGTCGCATCCTGGGACAAAAATGACCTAATTTGCGGGAAATGCTCAGCATAACAAGGGCTTTCTATATAGTAGTATGTCATTGATGTCAGCTATGGTCTGTATACCTTGTACATGTACTTGTAGTAAATAAAGATATTATTATTACATAACCCATAGTGGTGTATGTAGCTCTGGTCTATTTTTATCCATTATTGAAAACTAACTTAGTGATGGTCTCTTGATCCAAGTAACTTGCGCCTTGTGATCCAGATATAGACTTCCATGTAAACAAATTGTTAGTCATTACGTTACTGTGTAAGAAATATTAAAGAAAATATAGTTTTACTATGTCAAACATTAATGGGTATATCAGGCAGTAATGTTATTAGTTTATATTACATGGTAATGTTTGTGTGTATATATGTAATGTTGATGGTTATAATGTTTCTTTGTGTATATATATGTAATGTTGATGGTTATAATGTTCCAGGTGTGGTAATTGCTGCGCCTGACTGTCTGCTGCAACTGTGATCACAGCAACATTGACCAGTCTGAGGAGTGCTGTGAATGCTGCAACAATGATTAACAAAGCAACATTGACCAGTCTGAGGAGTGGAGACAACCACACTAGTAAATGATCTGACCTATAACATTGTGTTATACCTGGAGAGGGTTACGCTAGGTGTGTGGAGATGCAGCAGCTGGAGACGTCGTCAGAGGTGGGCGGGGCCCACTTGTAAGGTATTTCCAGGTTATAAGTCCACTAAAGTTTGGTTATTGAAGCAGATAGTAATTGTATTAGGTGGTAGGCTGGTTTACCAGGCCTTGTAGTGGATCAGGGTCTGATCAACCAGGCTGTTACTGCTGGCTGCACGCAAACTGACGTACGAACCACAGCCCGGTTGGTCTGGTACTGACTTTAGGTGCTTGTCCAGTGCCTTCTTGAAGACAGCCAGGGGTCCATTGGTAATCCCCCTTATGTATGCTGGGAGGTAGTTGAATAGTCTTGGGCCCCGGACACTTATGTTGTCTGTGTTCTCGTGGCGCCCCTGCTTTTCATTGGGGAATGTTTCATCTCTTGCCGAGTCTTTTGCTTTCTTAGGGAGTGATTTTCGCGTGCAAGTTTGGTACTAATCCCTCTAGGATTTTCCAAGTGTATATTATCATGTATTTCTCCCCTGCGCTCCAGGGAATACGGATCAGGGCCTTCAACCGTTCCCAGTAATTTGCTGTCTTGAGTATGGATAAGAAGGTGAAAGATTCAATGGATTTGTTAAACAGGGTTGCAATAATTGGTGACAATACGTGAGAAGCTTTTTTATACATGAGTGGTGGTAAGTTATTTAGGTCACCTGTCTTGTTCTTTAGAGTTTTGATTATGAGTGAGATTTCAGCAGGATTTGTTGGGGCTAAAAAAATAGAGTATTTGGGTAGTTGCCAGTGAGGTAGTCTTTTAGTTGAGTGTTTGAGTTTGCTATTTTGTTTGCTAACTTGGATCCTATGGTCGAGAAAAAGACACAAGTTTGTTGGCAGTATCAGTTGACTGGAGGAGAGGGTCGTCTGGTTTTGTTAAGTTAATCATTCTGTTTTGTGGCAGCTTTTTAGATCCTAGGATTTCAGATAAGGTTTTCCAGGTCTTTTTTTACATCACCTTTTATATCCTGAAATCTGTTTTCGTATAATAGTTTTTTTGGCCTCCTTATTAGATTTGTTAGTATTGTCGAGTAACGTTTAGTCGTATCGTTTGTTATTAGACCTATTCTTCAGTTTACCTAACATGGATTTATCTAACGGCATTTCCAGGAATGTAACTATCCTGTAATAAAAGGGTCTGCTGTATATTACAGAAATAGAGATGATTTTAATTGGTTTAAGAACTGAAAATAGCTTGAAATTGAGCTCAAAGTAGTGGAAATATTTTATTTTTGCCGATATTCCAGAGTAAACAAATTATGTAACTCATCCAATACGTGTCTGCTAGTGTAATGTGTTCACGAATGTGCTGATGTTATTTATACTAAAGAACAAAGTAAATGTTATTTTAGTGCCAGGAATGCCTGCATTCCTTATTCTGAACTCTATTTTAAATCTGGCATATTTTGAAATTTGTGTGAAATTGGCTAAATTACCAATTTCTGATCACTTTATTGGGTAGTTGAATTTGTTGATAGGGCAGTTTCCTGTGCTCAGTTGATAAAATGGAAGGCATACTAGTGAAATAGCTAAGAATTTGGTCAAGTGGAACAATGTAATTGGCCTAAAAGTGGGCAAAATCGCTGATGAGTAAATATCGCTGACACAGCAAAATTCATGATAGCGTAACTACTTAAATTTTCCATCAAATTTAATACTTTTGTTTTATTACCTCCAGAGAAAGATTTTTTACCATTTCATAAGAAAAAATATAAAAAGTTTTGAAAATTCTTGGACCCCACAGACAAGTTTCAGATTGGGGGGTTTGGACCCTGAAAGGGTTAATAGAAGGAATTGAACCTGTCATGAATCAGGCTGTATAACCTGCAGTCCCTAGTTTCAATTAAACCTGTATGTACCTTTTTGTACTCTGGGCTCTTAAACCAAGGAATTAGGCCTGTCCACTTGGATTGAACCTTTAACCCTTTCAGGATCCAGACCCCTAATCTGAAAATTTCTCTCAGGGGTCCAAGAATTAAAAAAAAAAATCTTATGAAATAATATTCTTTTTCCAAAGGTAATGACACCAAGTGTGTGAAATTTGACAGAAAACTCATGGAATTGCTCTTTTGCAAAGTTAGTGATCTTGGCAATATTTACACAGCGATTTTGCCTACTTCGAGTCCTATTTTAGGCCAATTCCATTCTTCCAGTCGACCAAACTCTTAGCTATTTTGCCAGTATGCCTTCCATTCTATCGACTGACTACAAGAAACTGCTCATTTAACCCTTGAACTGTCCAAAGTTGATCTATGTTCTTCCTGCTAGTACTCCAAACTTAGATCAACATTTTATTTTTCCTGCCTTCAGATTTGGCGCCAGAGGCCTGATAAGCCTAGGCAGTATAGAATGGGTCTTTACACTCAGTGTGCACAGTTTAAAAAAATCTGAGACCACTTAGTACCTTGTGGGAGGACCAGTTCAATTAAGCACTAGCTAGAGCAAACAGCATGGCAAACCCCCAGGGATTCACTAATGCTATGTTATATTAGCACCCCTTTTAGGAGGAAAGTGATGTTGACCCAGAGTTTAGTGGCTTTGAGATGGATGTGGAAAGAAGTGGTTGAGGAATTATCAAAAACATAGGCCATGTGCAACATTTGTGCCACATCCTTTCAATTTTGATGCAACTGGTAGTATCCTGCCAGAATGTCCTATCACCTATGCCGTTAGTAGAGACGATTCTGCAACATGTGTAATACATGTTCTGCTAGCTGGCTCTGACTGGCTAGCTCTGTCTTTGTCTCAGAGAGCTGCTTATGAACCAGAATCAAGGACTGAGTAAGTTTACTTAAGCACAGGTACACAAGTACAGTTATCATACATAGTGTAAATTACCTAGGATAACCCAAAGAAGCTAGACAAAGTGCTATACTGTGCTTGTAGATATGAGGCATAAGCATGAGTGTGGCAAGTAATAAGCATTTCTACCTATACGTGACGATTCTGCCACTCATGAACCTGATGGTTCATGAGTGGCTCTCATAGAGAGACAGGCAGAGAGATAGATATGTTTGTGTGACAGAATAAAAAAACAAACAAGGTTCACCAGTGCAGAATTAGCTCTTCTAAAAACATTGCTGGGACCTATAAATAATTTTTATATATTTCTAGACAATAGTGTAACCAAGGCATGTGAACATGTTCACCTTGCATTGTTGATTACTGTTTCTGTACCTAATATTAGTGTCAGAACAAAGACTGACTATAAAATCACAAGAAATACAGTGGTCCCCCGAGTAACGAACACCCCGGAAATCGTACAATTATGTAAGTATAATATTGTAAGTGCTTGTGGAAGTGTATTTTTGGGGGTCTGAAATAGACTAACCTACGTGACATTATTCCTTAAGGGAGTAAATTAGTTCGGTAATGGCACTTGAGCAGGCTTCTGGGATGAAGTTTTTTCATTGCTCGGGGGTCCACTGTACTATAAATTGTAATTATCAGAATATAATGTAAATCGGTAACACTCCTGCAAGCGGCAGGACTGTGTTGCCAACTTTGCTGCCTTATATCTTGATAAGTACTTTGTCTTATAGCACACAGAGAATTGCCTCTTTAAAAAAAAAAAAAAAAAAAATTGGAGCATTAGCAGTGAAAACGTAGATCAGCATTTGGACAGAAATCAGTAATTTGGACAATTTCACACAAATTTTAGAAATTGTCAATTTAAAAATATAGTTCAGAATAATTAATGTAGACATTGCTGACACTAAAACATTTCCTCCTATATTACACTTTCTATTTTAAATTTTTATTCACACAAAAATCAATAATTGTGCAGATTACTGCAGTGTAATAATTTTATAGTGTTGGCACATTCGTGAACGCCTATTAATCCATTAACTGTCCAAACATAGATCTATGTTCTTTCACTCAGCGCTCTGAATATTTTGAAAAAAAAAAAAATGTTTTTCGTTTTAATTAAAGAAGGCAGTTTTTTGTATATAATAAGACCAAAAAAAAAAAAAAAATTTTAGGGTCAGTACTTACCGAGATATAAGACCGCGAAGTTGACGCTGGATGCTCACCTGACGGCAAGATGGAGTCTTACCGCTTGCAGAAATGTTGCCGATATACCCTTTTTTCTTGTTTTTATTTTAATTTATATTTTTATGTTCTGATAATTACAATTTGTAGAAATTCTTGTGATTTCATAGCCAATGTTTGTTCTAACACTAATATTAAGTACTGAAATAGTCGCAAACACATGACAGGTGAACATTTTCACCTGCTTTGGTCATGTACTATTGTTTAGAAATATATACATAGTATTTATAGGTCCCAGCAATGTTTTAGACATGCTGGAGTATACATGTATATGAAACTCCTTGAATCATGGTGTAAGATGAGTGTCACTCCACTGCTGCACTGTCAGCAGTGGAGTGACATCTGATGATCGTGCACTGTCTTGGCTTTATTTGTTTTCACTGTTACACATGAATGTCTATCTCTGTCTCCTCTTATCTGTCTGTTTATCTGTCTCTTATCTTTCTGTCTGTCTTCCTGTCTCAGAGAGAGGGCTGCTCATGAACCAACAGGCATTACACAATGCAGAGTCGTCACGTCTGATTCCCGAACAAGTAAAAATGCGTATTACTTGCCAGTCATCCTTATTATGCCTTATATCTACAAGCACAGTACATATAGCACTTTGTCTGGATATTTTGGGTTATCCTAGGTAATTTACACTGAATAATTGTGTATTTGTGTACCTGTGAGACAGAGATACAGACAGGGATAGATACAGCCCAAGTCAATCAGCCAGCCGGCCTGCCAAACACGTGTTACACATGTTCCCGAATTATTTCCCTTAGGGCATAGGTTATAGGACATTCTGGCAGGATGACACTACCAGTGGCACAAATGTTGGATAAGGGTTATCAAGGTTTTTGATATTTCCTCAACCACATGTGGCCACATCCATCTCAAAGCCACTAAACTTGGGATCAGCATCACTTTCCTCTTAAAAGGGGAGTGTTAATACATGACATCAGTGAATCCCTGGTGTTTGCCATGCTGTTTGCTCTAGCTGGCATTCAGTTGAACTGGTGCTCCCACAAGTGGTCCAAGATTTTTTAATACTGCACACACCAAGTGTTAAGACCCATTCTATAGTGACCAGGCATCTCAGGCCAATCGTGCCAAATTTGGAGGCAGGAAAAATGAAACATTGATCTACGTTTGGACAGTTAAGGGGTTAAACCGACATTTGCACGTGTACTGGACAAATGATGTGCGTAATTTGACTGGATTAGAAAAAATTGAACATTTCTGCTAGTTTGAGCTCAATTTTAAACTACTTCCATTCCTGAAACCAATCAAAAATCATTTCTGTTTCTGTAAAAATCTTCCATTCTATCAAATTATACCAAGAATACAACCATAAAAACCATCCGAAAATACACCGTAAAGTCATTGCTTTAAACCAAATACAGTAGGGCCCCATTTAAACGGCAGGTTAGGTTCCAGGCTACCATCGTAAAGCGGAAAGCCTTTTTTTTCCACTTATAAATGCATATAAATACTGGATAACAAGTTTACACTAACATATATTAAGTTGGCAATATAACTAGGAATTAAAAAACAATAAAAAAGTAAAATACACATATAGTACACTCATTACTTACCTTAAAATATTTGTAGTCTTAATGTAGGGTGAGATGAGTAATATTTATTGTAAGAAATCAGGTGTGGGAGGTATGGTAGCCAGCCAGGCTACCATATCATGCCACCCCACCCACACATAATATACAGTGGAACCCCGAGTTTCGGTCGCTTTTTTTGGCCAAATTTTGTCCAGAGTTTCAGCCATTACCCCGTGTTTTGGCTGGCGTACCAGATCTGTCTGCCCGCCTCCCCGCGCAGGCGTCGTGAGCCAGTCTAGCTTTGTTTATCCTTGAGTGAACATTACCCTGTGTGCTCATCCAAACATTTCACAATAAATCCATTGTGTTTAGTGCTTGTTTATTGATTGTGACTGAAATAAGCCACCATGGGCCCAAAGAAACTTCATAGTAGCACACGATAGAATTGAAGAAAGAAATTGTAGCAAAGTACCAAAGTGGAGGAAGAGAGAGGGGAGAATGTGCCGCCTTCAGTGATTCAACGATATGTATGATACTAAAGTAGCACGAGTCGATAAAGGCTATAGCCCAGCCAGCGATAAAGTGTAGCATTAACAGTGTAGCAAGTAAGTTAAGCGATTAATCGATAGAAAAAGGACAGCACGAAACTGACTCCTCCAATGTTGTTGGAGTTATATAGGGTGACTGACAACACCGCCGTCTCTGCTGCTGCCATCACCACCACTAGGTAAGGCTTATCTTTCAGTGGCCCTTATACACCCAACAACAAACAACACAGCAACACTCGTTGGTTAGGGACAGAGACATAAGACACATTTTATTCATTCTAGAGTATACATGTTTCTATGTTATTAATATTGTCATATTAGATGAATTGTGGTAGATAAATAAGCCGTAGAGTTGATATTAGTGTCACATTAAAGGATTATCTTGTCCTGCCCCTCTCATATGCCAACAAGAGTCTTCAATAAAGGTAAAACTGATTTAAATGTTCATTTATCCATTAAAATTAGTGCTTTATATTTCTCACTGTTTTCTGTAAAACTATAGTATTTATTTAAAAAATGATTTTTTTGTGAATATTTTTGGGTGGAACGGATTAATTGGATTTACATTATTTCTTATGGGAAATATTGCTTAGACTTTCGGCCATTTCGAGTTTAGGCCTAGGTCCTGGAACGGATTACGGCCGAAACTCAGGGTTCCACTGTACTAAGGCATTTAAAGCGTCCCAGAGCGATAAAATGCATACACAGTTCACTCATTACTTACCTTAAAATATTTGTAGTCTTAATCTAGGGTCAGAGGTGAGTAAACGAGATAAAACGAATAAACGAGAGAGAGAATGAGAGAGGACAGACGCGGAGTTATACAAACAAACCAGGCAAACGCGTATGGTTTTGGTTCAGTAAGTAAGTTTATTTGGGTATACACAAATACAGTTGCATAGATTATCATACATAGCATATGTGTAGAGAGCCTAGGATAACCCAAAAAAGTCAGTGACTCTTTTTCTATTGGGGTTCATACGTTCATACCATAATACACTTTACATTGTGTACAAATTGAATTGATACAGTAGAATAAATAAAGAGCAACACTCCCATTACCAGCATTACCACTACTACTACCAGCATTACTGTCCATAGTGTTACTGAATACTTGTGTAGTATACTTAGGTAATCCCAGCTATGTTATAGATAGGCTCTCTAGCTGGCTGTGACGTCAAGAGTCCCGCTCATGTGAGTGGTTGGACGCAGGCCTCCCTCTCAGTTCCCACTAGCCGTTAGACTGGAGAAGGCAAGGCCTGGGTTTTTCCCCTCAAGACTCTTACCTATAGCCTATGCGTGGAACAATCTTCCGAGTGGGATGGAGGCTGACGGGTCTTAAAGGACAAATATGAGGAGGGGCTGGGTTGATTAGTGTCGTGAGTCGAGTAAATTCTAGGTAGTGTGGTTTGATAGGACCTCCTTGATGGCCAGTAGCGTCATGTCTCCATCTTATTCTTATGTTATCCTTGACGAACTCCACAACATTACCACCACTATCAGCATTACCACACACAAGTATAATTATCAGAGTATATATAAAATATGAAATAATTTTTAAAAACACTTAAAATTTTGGAAAGTTTCCAGACATAATGGAGACAGTGCTCACAGAGAATGTAAACAAACCGGGTGGGGCGTGGTGACAGTATTAGAAAGACAGGTGGGGGAGCCGTATAGTGAGTTTTGGTCATAATTTGAAATGTCTGTATTAGTGGAATGCCGTAAAGCTGGGTCCTGTACATGTTTTTTTTTTTTTTTTTTTTTTTTTTTTTACACACACACACACACACACACACACACACTGTGCACTGCATGGGGCAGGATATTTTTGTGGTGCACGCACACTGCATAGACCCATTCTCACATCTAGGAGCAAATTTCAGTTCATTGCTTACCTGAGTGAACTGAGCTTATTGTCAATAATGGCACTGACCCTGAGCTCAAACCCGTATTAAGGCACAGACATCGAAAGGGTTAATGGAAGCAGTCTTGAGCCAAGGAATTGGAGTTCCCCTCTTTTTTTCCTTGGTTCAAATGTGATTGTTGCCTTCCATTCCCTTAAGGCACTGCATAACCCTTAGGATTTAGTTCCATCCTGATAATGTAGTCCCAATTGGGTTTCCTCTCCCCTTCTCTCTATACCTCCCTAACCTTCACATTCCTATCCTTACCTATCCTAATACAGGTGGAGTTGTGGACAGGGACAAGCATGTAAGTGTGAGAGGCAGCACCTCAGGGAGTGGAATAAGCCTGCAAGCATGTCCCCTACTGGTTCCCCAAAAGGGGAGTAGACCTCTCGCCGACCTTGAGGGTCTAGTAAGTGGCTGGGACGAGCCCTTGCCTGACTGACTTCATAGTGCTCGGGGATGACCCACTTTGTTAGCAGACAAGCAGCAACACAGTGATCCTCACAGCATGTAAGACTGCTGGATCTTGCTGGGCAACCAGGAGACCACTAACGGCCTGTAATCCTGCACTCTCAACCATCTTAAGTCACTCCATATATCTTATCTCTGATCAACCTGTAATCCTACCTGCACACCCATCCTAAATCACTCCATATATTTTCCCTTTGATATCTCCCTCATATCTGTCTCCTGACCAACTCTCACACTTCTCTTCCATTCTCCTTACCACCTCTCTTAAAATCTCTCCCTCGTTTTTTTTTTTTTTTTCCTAACCAATTCTCGCCCTTGTCTCTTCTCTCCTTTTGTACTCTCACCTTTATCTTTCTATCTCATGCTTCTGTTATCTTTTACCTTCTTTCCTATCTTGTTCTACCCCTTTCCAAGTTTTGGGTTTTCTGATACGTACTTTCTCATATCTACTTCCCACCTATTCCTGAGTCTGCTTCATTTACTCTCTCATCCTATATCCAGTATCCCTATTGCTCACAATTCTGTCAACTAAAACCTCTACACCAATACAGGTTAAAATAAAAAAAAGCTCCTAGAAAAACTTTTATTTTCCTTGCATACATGCATTCTTTGATGACAGTCATAAAAAGTAGGAATTTCCCATCTATTGTTACCATAGAAAGTGGGAAATTTCCCACTTTCTATGATATAGAAAATTGGAAATTTTCCATCTGTACCATCATAGAAAATGGGAAATGTCCCATTTTCTATACCATAGAAAGTGGAAATTTCCCATTTTCTATGATACCATCATAGAAAGTGGGAATCCCATTTTCTGATACATCATATAAAGTGGGAAATTTCCCATTTTCTATACCATCATAGAAAGTGGGGAATCACATTTTCTTTGATGACTGTCATCAAAGAGAATGGAAAATGTCCCACTTTCTATGATACCATTATAGAAAGTGGGAAATTTATCATAGAAAACGGGACATTTCCCATTTTCTATGATGGTACAGATAGGAAATTTCCAATTTTCTATATCAGAAATTGGGAAATTTCCCATTTTCTATGATACCAACATAGAAAGTTGAAATTTCCATTTTCTTTGATGACTGTCATCAAAGAGAATGGGAAATTTCCCACTTTCTATGATTGTATCAAAGAAAATGGAAAATTTACCATTTTCTATGATACCATCATAGAAAGTGGGAAATTTCCCACTTTCTATGATATAGAAAATGGGAAATTTCCCATTCTCTTTGATGACAGTCATCAAAGAAAATGGAAAATTTTCCATTTTCTATATCATAGAAAGTGGGAAATTTCCCACTTTCTATAATAGAAAATGGGAAATTTTCCATTTTCTTTGATACTATCATAGAAAGTGGAATCCCATTTTCTGATACATAATAGAAAGTGGGAAATTTTCCATTTTCTTGATGACTGTCATCAAAGAGAATGGGAAATTTCCCACTTTCTATACCATTATAGAAAGTGGGAAATTTATCATAGAAAATGGGACATTTCCCATTTTCTATGATGGTACAGATAGGAAATTTCCAATTTTCTATATCATAGAAAGTGAGAAATTTCCCACTTTCTATGTTGGTATCATAGAAAGTGGGAAATTTCCCATTATCTTTGATGACATTCATCAAAGAAAATGGAAAATTTCCCACTTTCTATGGTATCATAGAAAATGGGAAATTTCCCATTTTCTTTGATACCATCATAGAAAGTGGGAAATTTCCCATTCTCTCTGATAGTCATAAAATAAAATGGGAAATTTCCCACTTTCTATGTTGGTATCATAGAAAGTGGGAAATTTCCCATTCTCTGATGACATTCATCAAAGAAAATGGAAAATTTCCCACTTTCTATTATATATCAGAAAATGGGATTCCCACTTTCTATGGTATAGAAAATGGGAAATTTCCCATTTTCTTTGATACCATCATAGAAAGTGGGAAATTTCCCATTTTCTGTACCATCATTTAAAATGGGAAATTTTCCATTTTCTTTGATACCATCATAGAAATTGGGAAATTTACCATTCTCTCTGATGACAGTCATCAAAGAAAATGGGAAATTTCCCACTTTCTATGAAGGTATCAAAAAATGGGAAATTTTCTTTGTTTTAATATAGAAAGTGGGAAATTTCCCATTTTCTATGACTATCATAAAAGAGAATGGGAAATTTCCCACTTTCTATGATGGTATCACAGAAAATTATAAATTTCCCATCTGTACCATCAAAGAAAATGGGAAATCCCCCAGCCAGAAATTATTATAATCAAATAGAAGCACTAAACCACAAGGGTCATATAGCACTGCAGGTTATTGCAAGATGCAGGGAGAATGGGTTGTAAGAGGAAGATGGATGATTAGTAGAGTATGGAGTGTAGCAGGACAGTGGATAGTGCAGGGAGAGAGGGTAGCAAGGGATCCAGGTAGAAGGGACTGAGGGAGGTGCTAAAGGTATAATCTTCAGAGTTTGTGTAGTGTCAGTTTCTGTCAAAAGTCAACGAGAGAGTCAGGATTAAAGGAGGGTCCATCAGCAAGAATGGAAGGTAAAGAAAAGGCCGCAGAGCAAAGACGCCGTTGGAGGTAAATTCTGCGCGCTCGCCCCAGCCAGAAAGCTTATGGGAATTTCACTCCCCTTCTCTGTGGCATTTATCATAAAAAGTACAAAATTACCCATTTTAAGTTATCACAGAAAATCAGATGTTCCTCTTTTTGTGTTGCATTAGAAGAAAATAAAAATTACCCATTGTTTGACATTTAATAAATAGGAAATTAGTCTTCTCACTGTCTGGTTTATCAAACAAAATGGGAAGCTAAATTTTCTAAGCCATAAAAAGTTGGAAACTTTAGAATTTTCCCATTTTCATCATTTACGAAAGAAACTTCGAAACTCTTATTGAAAACAGGATATAAGAAACAGCTTTCCATTAGCTATCAAAACAAGACTATTTGCTAAAGAAAATGGATTATAAAACATTTTAACACTAGATTTTTCCAGAATAAACTTAAAAACATACAGCTCTTACAATTTTAATGAAGCACTAAACCTGTCCAGGTGAAATAGGTACAAAGAACTGATCAAGGTTTATTTGGATTTACCAGCAACTAGGAACCTTTCATGAAGACAAGGAAGAGGAAAGAGGGGGAGATAGAGAATATGAGAGGTTGCTAGAGGCACAACTGCACTCCCACCTGGAGTATGCTCCACATTCTTGGACTACCTACCTTCCCTGCCGTATCTACAATTTCTTGATCATAGAGAACGGAGCCTTAATGTAATGTAATAAACCTATGTTGAGGTACCACACTTGGATCCACTTTGTGGACAGTGAAAAAGACTACACCACAGAACAGTGAGAAGACAGCATCTACACAAGATGGATAGCAAGAAGACAGCTGCTACAAGACAATAAGAGGGCAGCTTCTACACAAGACAGGCAGCCAACAGAAACTAGACTCTGGCTGTAACCTCCAGAAGATCACTTCATCTGAGATCCTATTTCTAGGATGACAAGTCTGGAACATGTTCGTACAGCATTACAATATCAATTATATATAGTCATTTGACCAAATGAAATCACTGGCCCACATATGGCTCCAACTTTATCCTGTTCCCAGTCTCTTATTAAAAGGGCTTTCAAATGAGAAGTAACAGTGCTTAGCTTGTAAATGAAGTTAGGAACCTGTAGCCTAACCTTGTAAAACACAAGAGGGAAAGGGTGGGGGATTGAGGGAAGATATGCTCACCAGTATCAAGACACCTCATTTAAGGAAGAGGAGGAAAGTTATAGATGAAAGTAGAGAGGGAGAGGGGTATGGTAGAGATGGAAGCAGAGATATGGAAGGAATGGTAGAGATAATGAAAGTATGGAGAAAGGAGGGGGGAAAGGCAGAGATGAAAGGGGGAGAGAGAGAAGAGGAAAGGTAGAGATGTAAGTGGTGAAAGGGAATAATTAGTAGGGTATGGAGAGGAGATAGGGATGGGGTATGGAGAGGGGATAGGGAAGGGGTATGGATAAGGTATAGGTATACAGTTACCTGTTGTGTTTTAACCATTGAAAACTTGAAAGCAAGAGATGTATACCAGAAGTAGGATGACTAGCATGCTTCAGAGGTTGCTACAAGGTGACACTTAAGGAATTAGACACACGAGCAACATCTGGGTATATGTATTTGTAGATGTTTTGCCAACCAGTTGCTTTAATACAAGGACGTAGTGTGGTGTAGAACTATATATGAATGATGTAATCAGTCCCTCAACCTTGGAGTTGAACACCATAATCATAAAGACTACAGTGATCATCAATGCCAAGGTTGAGGGAGTGATTACATATTTTGTATACAGTTTTACATATGTCCTTGTATTGATGAAGCCACTGGTTGGCAAAAATGTCTACAAATAAAGATACCCAAATGTTGCATGTGTGTCTAATTCTTAATCTTGTCAGTATTGTATATTCATGTACAAGGTGACAGCACCCATACAGCTTTAGTAAACTTGTTGATTTATAGAGATGACCAAACATTAGAAGAACAGAGGTAAGGTTATTAAAGGCAAGCAGGAAGAGGTGTGTCTTCAACCTGGACAATCAAGAGAAAAGCTTTTACCCTAACACTGAAGTGCCTCTCTGATGAGAAATATCTAAGGAAAAGTGACAAATTGCCTTGTAGGCCTAAGGAATAAGCTTTAAGATGCTGTAATGCCAGATACACAGCCAGTGTTATAAGCTTTTTCAAGATAAAAACTAGATGGTTTATCAGCAAAAGCATCGACAATGTATATTTGTTAGTTAAGTGGTCATTTGTAGAACAGCTCTTTCAAAAACCAAACAGATGAGAGAAGAATTTCAGGTTTCTAAGTGACAAAATGAAAGGCTGTCTACCTGTCATTCAATTCCATGATTATAATAATAATAATAATAAGCAGTGACACTACTTTTATGGACTTCACTACACTACAAACACTCCACATTATAAATTTATTACAACAATGCAGTATCTTGCATAATGGGAACCTACATTGTTACCCACAAAAACAATGTCAAAGTTGTTACATTAAGACAACACCAAGTACTCTATATGTCCTCTTAATTCCCTGGACAAAGGTATGGCAAGGCAGATTAGGTAAGGCAAGGTTTGTCAGGAAACCGGACAAGTGTTTCCACATGGGTCTTAGGCATACAATGACCCGCAGCTGGAGCTTTTGGTCATCTGAGGCCTCCCACTATAAAAATCATGGTTATGATTATAACCATTTGCTTTTGAAACCTACAGCAAGGCAGACAAGAAGATAACAGTACAAAATCATGCCTCACACCTGTTCAAGAAATGCTGCAAAACTCTGTATGTGGGACAGGTGTACTCTCACCTTGAGTACACAGCACTCTCCTGGCTTGCCTCCCCCCCCCTTCCCATCTTATCTACAACTTATGGACAATATAGAGAATAGAAAACTGTGTGTGGAAACTGGGAAGCAATCAGGTTAGATCTGAGAGGAAATGACCACTATTTTGGATTAAAAACCCATCACAGGCATCAAGGCAGCTCCCTAGAGGAAAGGAGAGAGTAGCATTGTAAGGGAGAACACAAACTACATGGCAGGTTATCAAGTTCATCTTTAAAGTATGACTCACCTTCTCCCAGGTAAGTAGTAGTAAGGAATAACACTACAAAGTCTTATCAAATACATACAATAATACAACATACAATAACACAATGTATAAATCGTCTTAACTCACATTTACAGTGGGAAACTTAAATCACTGAATCTCTGGTTTTCACTTTAGACCCACTGAGTAATTTACAATACTATGTATTTTATCAATAACATTAAAGTCAAAATGTTTGAAATTTCTTTACCTGTGTTCCTTGGAATCAGAACCAATAAGATGTATCATATTTTACACCTGAAAGATTCTAGGGACTGGTCCCAAATCTGCACTCTGAAATCCCTGCCTATGAAAACATGATGCTGCTGGGTAGGCGGTGAAAAATGCCCCCAGTGAAAAGCAGGGGTCACAGAAGGGCTGTCTTCAGGCAGGAACTTCGTACGTGCTTTAAGTATGTCCCTGATCAGTTGATGCAGCTGGGAGTGTGGTGTGCAGCAGGACTGTGGCAAGGGGAGGTTGACCCCCAAATGCATCCTTCAGGTGTATCCTTAAGGTTCTGAAAATTTCAGAATGTATAAATACTTGAACAGTATAATTTTGGAATTGGTATGCTAACTCCAGCATCTACTTACACCAACACAAGGACCAGCTTCCACACAGCTCCTAACTCTAGTTGAGTCAATTAGCCTACAAGTCTATATTCACTCTCTTGGCTTTATCAATACAAGGACATAATGGAGATAAATGGTATAAAATACCAACATGATAGAAAAATAAACACAAATGCAGTATAATGCGATCCTTTATTGACTACGTTTTGCCCACACAGTGGCCTTTATCAAGTCACAGATCTGTTTGTGACTTGATAAAACCCGATGTGCCCCTCAAGAAAGGTTCCTTGATGCTAGGGAATTTGATCTCTGCTCAAGTTTCCTACAGGTTTAGCGCTCCCCCTTGATTATAATAAAACCCACTGTGTGGATGAAACATAGTCAATAAAGGATAGCATTATACTGTATTTGTGTTTATTTTCCCACAAGGACATAATGAGAAGACTGTAGAAATACATAAGAGGAAGTAATCAGTAACTCAGTCTTGGTGTTGAGCACCGTAGTGTTGAAGACTCTGAAGCACAGGCAGGAAGATTGGTACTTATACATATACTGGTGTCAGGTGAGAGAGGTGCAGCAGATGAAGGCATTGTCAGTGCTACGTTGGATACCCTAGTGGAAGTAGGTCATGCCCAAATGATGGGTAGTGGGGTAGCAGCGTTTTATATATGAAGGGTAGTGGGGTAGCAGGTTTTATATATGAAGGGTAGTGGGGTAGCAGTGTTTTATGAATAAAGGGTAGTGGGGTAGCAGTGTTTTATATATGAAAGGTAGTGGGATAGCAGTGTTTTATATATGAAGGGTAGTGGGGTAGCAGTGTTTTATATATGAAGGGTAGTGGGTAGCAGTGTTTTATATATGAAGGGTAGTGGGGTAGCAGTTTTATATATGAATGGTAGTGGGGTAGCAGTTTTTTATATATGAAGGGTAGTGGGGTAGCAGTTTTATATATGAATGGAGGTAATGGGTGGGGTAGCAGTGTTTTATATATGAAGGGTAGTGGGGTAGCAGTGTTTATATATGAAGGGTAGTGGGGTAGCAGTTTTATATATGAAGGGTAGTGGGGTAGCAGTTTTATATATGAATGGTAGTGGGGTAGCAGTGTTTTATATATGAAGGGTAGTGAGGTAGCAGTGTTTTATATATGAAGGGTAGTGGGGTAGCAGTGTTTTATATATGAAGGGTAGTGGGGTAGCAGTGTTTTATATATGAAGGGTAGTGGGGTAGCAGTGTTTTATATATGAAGGGTAGTGGGGTAGGAGTGTTTTATATATGAAGGGTAGTGGGGTAGCAGTGTTTTATATATGAAGGGTAGTGGGGTAGCAGTTTTATATATGAAGGGTAGTGGGGTAGCAGTGCTTTATATATGAAGGGTAGTGGGGTAGCAGTGTTTTATATATGAAGGGTAGTGGGGTAGCAGTGTTTTATATATGAAGGGTAGTGGGGCAGCAGTTTTATATATGAAGGGTAGTGGGGTAGCAGTGTTTTATATATGAAGGGTAGTGGGGTAGCAGTGTTTTATATATGAAGGGTAGTGGGGTAGCAGTGTTTTATATAAGAAGGGTAGTGGGGTAGCAGTGTTTTATATATGAAGGGTAGTGGGGTAGCAGTGTTTTATAAATGAAGGGTAGTTGGGTAGCAGCTCCATTTACTTAATATTCTGCCACTTCCTCTATAATGACAGTTTAGACAAGAATTACACAAACTGAGTGGCAGTACTCACCTGCCATTCATTAAGGTTGCTGTTGTCATCATTGCAGACCCTCAAAGTGACACAACAATTTCCAATCATCTTGCTCCAGGTGCCATCACTTCTTTCCTCCAAATCTGCAAGATACATTTTACTTCAAGAAAACAAGTCTCTTCTTGGGCACTCATAAACAACTCTCCTTCACCTTTATGATCTTTCACCTTCATTCTACCACATCTGCTAGGAAAATGATAGGATGGATAATGAGAACCTTCAAAACTAGGGATGCCATTCCCATGATGATTCTCTTCAAATCACTTGTTCTTTTTAGCTGGAATATTGCTGCACAGTAACAGCACCTTTCAAGGCAGGTGAAATTGCAGACCTGGAGAATGTACAGAGACCTTTCACAGCAGGTATAAGTACAATAAAGCACCTAAATTAGTGGGAACGGTTAAAGTCCCCTGATTGGTACTCCCTGGAATGCAGGTGAGAAAGATACATGATAATATACACTTGGAAAATCCTAGAGGTACTGGTCCCAAATTTTCACATGGAAATCACTCCCTACAAAAGCAAAAGACTCAGCAGGAGATGCAACATTCCCCCAATGAAAAACAGAGGTGCCACGAGTACACTAAGAGACAACACAATAACTGTCAGGGGCCCAAGACTGTTCAACTGCCTCCCAGCATACATAAGGGGAATTACCAATAGACCCCTGACTGGCTTCAAGAAGGGGCTGGACAGGCACCTAAAGTCAGTACCTGACCAGCCAGGCTAAGGTTCGTACGTCGGTTTGCGTGCGACCAACAGTAACACTCTGGTTGATCAGACTGATCCATTGCGAGGCCTGGTCACAGACCGAGCCATGGGGGTATTGACTCCCGAAGCCCTTTCCAGGTATGCCCTAATCTCATCAACACTGTATTATGACAACCTATACTCTCCAGTCTCTTCCTCAACTCTTTTTAAAGTGGATCCCAATCATCATCATCAACTGTGTTTGTGCCCTGGTGTTTTTTGTTCCTCCCTGGTTGAGAGACTACATGCAGAGGTCAAGGTTTCCAACTTTGCACCATCAGTACCATTGCTTCCAATATTATGTCACCTCTCATCACATACAGATGTAAGATGTCCTTTATTTTATCCCCATCCCTCTTTACTCCCTCCCTTTTATCTACATCTTTTTTTAACACATCGGCCATCTCCCAATGAGGCAGGGTGACCCAAAAAAGAAGAAACATTTCCATCATCACTCACTCCATCACTGTCTTGCCAGAGGCGTGCCAATACTACAGTTCAAAAACAACATTTCTCAACCCTCCTTCAGAGTGCAGGCACTGTACTTCCCACCTCCAGGACTCAAGTCCAGCTAACTGGTTTACCTAAATCCCTTCAAAAATGTTACATGTTGTCTACTTTATATGTCCATCCAGCATTTACCCTTTCTCTTTTTCCTTGGCACGTTCCAATTCATGTTTCTTCTTCCCCACTTCAATCTATGAAAGCTCAATTACCTACTATACCTTCTCACTCCTTTTCTTAACCACTTCCATCTCACACTACTGCAATTTACAACAGATGATCCTAAATCCTCTGACAGTGTCAGGTTTACAGCATTTTTCCCAAACTTACTTCTACTAGGTCATTTACTAGGCTCACCTACCATTTTCACAGCTGACTTGTATGGAATTCTCATGGCATATCACATCCCTGCCTACCTCAACACTTACACAAATTTCAGACTTTTACTGTTTTACAGGCTATCCAAAAACTGGATTTTCCACATCCTCTCATTCTTCATATACAACTTTGGTTGTGCCAATTTTCTAGTAAAAATAAACACATCATTTTCTACTTGGCCCCTTAACAAGTATATGTTTGTTGGACCAATGGTGTGTGGTCACAACCACATTTCGTATAGGGGTATTCCATTCTCAGACTATTTTGCACTAATCTTTAAACAACTTTACAACTGTTGGCAGCAACAGAATACATTCTGACAACCTTTGTTCAGTTTCTGTTCTTCTTCTTATCATTGTTGTGGTGTATGGGAGACTACATTCTCCCACCTTCGTGTGTATAACCCAGTGACCAATATACCAGCACCAGTTATACACACAAGCTGTGTATAACCCAGTGACCATTATACCAGCACCAGTTACACACACAAGCTGGAGTATACTTGGATAGGGTTTCAGGGATCAATGCCCCCACGGCCCGGTCTGTGACCAGGCCTTTTGGTGGATCAGGGTCTGATCAACCAGGCTGTTACTGCTGGCCATACGCAAATTGACGTGCTAACCACAGCCTGGCTGATCAGGTACTGACTTTAGGTGCCTGTCCAGTGCTTTCTTGAAGACAGCCCCACTTAAACTGCAATGAAAGGAATTCAACACTTGTAAAACAACTTTTACAATGAATAACTAAAATGTAATGAATACTTGACAATGCTGAATAATAACCCACAGAGACAGCAACTCAGGAGATTGATTTGTATATTTTGATCAACTTCTGGGATCCACTTGTGCTATGCTAACCTAGACACTATAGCATGCAGTATTAGTATTATTATAATCTAAGAGCTAAACCCACAAGGGTCATACAGCAGGTGCATGCAGTAATCCTGCATGTAAATACAAGCCAGCCACAGACAGCACAAATATTACACAGTATAAATTGCAGTCTTTTCACAGGCTAAAAAAATCACTCAATTAGCACTAAATGAAATTGCAATCTCACTTCTTTTTAAGTCGTTGGCTAATACTTAAATTTCTGTACACAAGTAAACAAAGACATCTTTGTTTATTTCAGTGGTAGATGACAGCAGAGTTTAGCCACACTACACTTAATTACCCTATTATATCTACACCAACATTCACAGCATCAGTAAACAAGTTATTAAGTGCAAACTTGTGAGGTGTTCGACTACGTCAATCACTGCTGACACAGCTTGTGTAAAATTAACATTCCTACATTTACAAGTTTGTTGTTTTACTTCTTTGTTAAGTGTTAAAGGGATGAGGGACTGGCAGGCCCCCACCTCCCCCAACTTACCTGGTGTGGAATCTGTCCATAATTAGAGAGCCAGGTGACTATCCCAGGTGCTGTTGCTTCTCCCAGATGAAGCTACTACTCAATGGTCAAGTGCAAGGAGGAGAATGGCATCTGCAAACAATTAATATTTAGTAACCATTATTATTATTATAATCAAATAGAAGCGCTAAACCATGACTCGCAAAATCATAACAAAAAGACTGCAAACAAGCCATGGAATGAGTGCCGTTTAAACCCTAGTTAGATGAATCTTATTGTAGCCAGCTGGCCCAGTGGCTTGGGCACTAGCCTGCAGTTTTATGACTCTGGTATAAATCCTAGAGCTTCCTATATTCTTGGTGCTGACCTAACCAGAACCAGTATGTGCTTTCCAAGTTACCAGCTTCTGCAACTAGGTTCACAGAGCATAATTCACTAAGCAAACTCTGCTGTTACAGGCAGGCCCCGCTTTACGGCACTTTGCTTTACAGCTTTTCACTTTACGGTATTTCGCTAATGGAGTGATTTTTAGTTATAGCCATTCTTCATTTACATTCTTACAATAAATTTATTCAGCACTCATTATAAGATAAGGATGAAAATATTTTAAGGTAAGTAATGTGTGTGCTCTATGTTCATTTTTTAGGCCTAGCTCTATTGCTCACTTAATACAGTGGACCCCCGAGTTTCGTAAAAACTTCACTCCTGAAGTCTGCTCAAGTGCCATTAACAGCGAAATTACTCCCTTAAGGAAAATTTCACGTAGGTTAGTCTATTTCAGACCCCCAAAAATACACTTCCACAAGAACTTACAAAATTATACTTACATAATTGCACGATTTCCGGGGTATTCGTTAACCGAGGGTCCACTGTACTGTATTTTTTTTTTTTTTTAAACAAGTCGGCCGTCTCCCACCGAGGCAGGGTGACCCAAAAAAGAAAATACTTTCATCATCATTCAACACTTTCACCACACTCATACATAATCACTGTCTTTGCAGAGGAGCTCAGATAAGACAGCTGAGAATAGTCCCTCCCTCCAAGCTGTCACTATCCCAGACCCCTCCTTTAAAGTGCAGGCATTGTACTTCCCATTTCCAGGACTCAAGTCCAACTAAATCAATTAACTGGTTTCCCTGAATCCCTTCACAAAATGTTACCCTGCTCACACTCCAACAGATCGTCATGTCCCAAAAACCATTCGTCTCCATTCACTCCTATCTAACAAGCTCACACATGCTTGCTGGAAGTCCAAGCCCCTCGCCCACAAAACCTCCTTTACCCCTTCCCTCCAACCTTTTCTAGGATGACCCTACCCCGCCTTCCTTCCCCCACAGATTTATACGCTCTCCAAGTCATTCTACTTTGATCCATTCTCTCTAAATGACCAAACCACCTCAACAACCCCTCTTCAGCCCTCTGACAAATACTTTTAGTAACTCCACACCTTCTCCTAATTTCCACATTCGAATTTTCTGCATAATATTTACACCACACATTGCCCTTAGACAGGACATCTCCACTGCCTCCAGCCTCCTCCTCGCTGCAGCATTTGCAACCCATGCTTCACACCCATATAAGAGTGTTGGTACCACTATACTTTCGTACATTCCCTTCTTTGCCTCCATGGATAACGTTTTTTGTCTCCACAGATACCTCAATGCACCACTCACCTTTTTCCTTCATCAATTCAAATAACACATAAGAGTATAATGTGATCCTTGATAACGCCACGCAGCTTGATCAGTCACAGACAGATCTACCTGAAAATGAGCAACATGGAGATATATAGTAATGTCAGTGGATATAATGTCTTTAGGTGAGAATGCAGTGGATGACCTGCAGTGACAGTCTTAGTGTATGTAGTTGAAACACATTTGTGACTTGGACCTGCAAGCTCCAAATTCCTTGAAGTTTCTTGGAATAGGTTCAGCTATGTTGTAGCAAGAATACTAGAATCATCACTCATCTGTATATCCAACAACTTCAACCAGAACAACGGCTTCTACAATATAGCTAAACCTATTACAAGAAACTTCTCAAGAATGTACACGCAGTCCTTTAAGTCACACAATGTTTTCAACTATTACACTACTTTTAAGACTGTCACATGCAGCTTTCTCCACCTGACCCAGCATTCTCCACCTGACTGTACCCTATATATATCTCCATGTTGCTCATTTTCCAGGTAGATCTGTCTGTGACTGATAAAGCCACTGCGTGGGCGAAACGTTGTCAATAAAGGATCACATTATACAGTGGACCCTCGGTTAACGAATACCCCGGAAATCGTGCAATTATGTATGTATAATTTTGTAAGTTCTTGTGGAAGTGTATTTTTGGGGGTCTGAAATAGACTAACCTACGTGAAATTTTTCCTTAAGGGAGTAAATTCGTTCGGTAATGGCACTTGAGCAGACTTCAGGAGTGAAGTTTTTACGAAACTCAGGGGTCCACTGTACTGCTTATGTGTTTATTTTTCCATTGTGTCGGTATTTTATACCATTTATTTCCTTCATCAATTCTATGGTTAACCTCATCCTTCATAAACCCATCCGCTGACACGTCACCTCCCAAATATCTGAAAACATTTACTTCTTCCATAATCCCTCTCTCCAATGATATCCAATTTTTCTTTATTTAAATCGTTTGATACCCTCATCACCTTACTCTTATCTATGTTCACTTTTAACTTTCTACCTTTACACACACTCCCAAACTCGTCCACTAACCTTTGCAACTTTTCTTTAGAATCTCCCATAAGCACAGTATCATCAGCAAAAAGTAACTGTGTCAACTCCCATTTTGCATTTAATTCTCAATAATTTAATCCCACCCCTCTCCCCAACACCCTAACATTTACTTCTTTTACAACCCCATCTATAAATATATTAAACAACCATGGTGACATTACACATCCCTGGCTAAGAACTACTTTTACTTGGAAGTAATCTCCCTCTCTCCTACACACCCTAACCTGAGCCTCACTATCCTCATAAAAACTCTTTACAGCCTTCAGTAACTTACTACCTATTCCATACACTTGCAACATTTGCCACATTGCTCCCCTATCCACTCTATCATATGCCTTTTCTAAATCCATAAATGCAATAAAAACTTCTCTACCTTTATCTAAATACTGTTCACATATATGCTTCACTGTAAACACTTGATCTACACATCCCCTACCCACTCTAAAGCCTCCTTGCTCATCTGCAATCCTACTCTCTGTCTTACCTCTAATTCTTTCAATAATAACCCTGCCATACACTTTACCTGGTATACTCAGTAAACTTCTTCCCCTATAATTTTTACACTCTCTTTTATCCCACTTCCCTTTATATAAAGGAACTATACATGCTCTCTGCCAATCCCTAGGTACCTTCCCCTCTTTCATACATTTATTAAACAAAAATACCAACCACTCCAGCACTATATCCCCCCCTGCTTTTAACATTTCTGTCATGATCCAGTCAGTTCCTGCTGCTTTACCCCCTTTCATTCTACGTAATGCCTCGCGCACCTCCCCCACACTCACATCCTGCTCTTCTTCACTCCTAAATGATGTTGTACCTCCCTGTCCAGTACATGAAATTACCGCCTCCCTTTTTTCATCGACATTTAAAAGTTCCTCAAAATATTCCCGCCATCTACCCAATACCTCCAGCTCCCCATCTACTAACTCCCCTACTCTGTTTTTAACTGAAATCCATTTGTTCCCTAAGCTTTCTTACCTTGTTTATCTCACTCAAAATTTTTTTCTTGTTTTCAGCAAAATTTCTTGACAGAGCCTCTCCCATTCTTTTATCCGCTCTTCTTTTGCACTCTCTCACCACTCTCTTCACCTTTCTTTCCCCTCAAGGGAGGTTCCTTGATGCTGGTGAGGGGCTCTTGATCTAGGGAATTAGATCTGTGCTCCAGTTCCCTGAATTAAGCCTGAATACCTTCCACATCCCCCCCACAGGTGCTGCATAATCCTAAGGGTTTAGCGCTCCCCCTTGATTATAATAATAATTCACCTTTCTTTTACTCTCCATATACTCTGCTCTTCTATTAACACTTCTGTTTTGTAAAAACCTCTCATAAGCTACCTTTTTCTCTTTTATCACACCCTTTACTTCTTCATTCCACCACTCACTCCTCTTTCCTCCTGCACCCACCCTCCTATAGCCACAAACTTCTGCCCTATATTCTAATACTGCATTTTTAAAACCATTCCAACTCTCTTCAAACCCCCCCATACTCATACTTGCACTAGCCCACCTTTCTGCCAATAGTTGCTTATATCTCACCCTAACTTCCTCCTCCCTTAGTTTATACACTTTTACCTCTCTCTTACTTGCTGTTGCCATTTTCTTTTTGTCCCATCTACCTTTTACTCTAACTGTAGCTACAACCAAATAATGATCTGATATATCTGTTGCCCCTCAATAAACATGTACATCCTGAAGCCTACCCATCAACCTTTTATCCACCAATACATAATCCAACAAACTACTTTCCTTACGTGCTATATCGTACCTTGTATATTTATTTATCCTTTTTCATAAAATATGTATTACTTATTACCAAACCTCTTTCTACACATAGCTCAATTAATGGTTCCCATTTACATTTACCCCTGGCACCCCAAATTTACCTACTACTCCCTCCACAACATTTTTACCCACTTTAGCATTAAGATCCCCAACCACAATTACTCTCTCACTTGGTTCAAAACTCCCACACACTCACTCAACATTTCCCAAAATCTCTCTCTCTCTCCTCTACACTTCTCTCTTCTCAAGGTGCATAAACACTTACTATAACCCACTTTTCACATCCAACCTTTATTTTACTCCACATAATCCTTGAATTTATACATTTATATTCCTTCTTTACCTGCCATAACTGATTATTCAACATTATTGCCACTCCTTCTTTAGCTCTAACTCTATTTGAAACCCCTGACCTAATCCCATTTATTTCTCCCCACTGAAACTCTCCTACCCCTTCAGCTTTGTCTCACTTAAAGCCAGGACATCCAGCTTCTTTTCATTCATAACATCTACAATCATCTCTTTCTTATCATTCACACAACATCCACGCACATTCAAACATCCCACTTTGACGGGTTTCTTCTTTTTTTTTTTTAGTAAGCTATACAGGAAAAGAGGTTACTAGCCCATTGTTCCCGGCATTTTAGTTGACTTTTACAACACGCATGGCTTACGGAGGAAAGATTCTTATTCCACTTCCCCATGAATATGAAAGGAAAAGCAATAAGAACAAGAACTATTAAGATAAAATCAAAGAAAACTCAGATGAGTGTGTATACATAAACGTGTACATGTTTGCGTAGTGTGACCTAAGTGTAAGTAGAAGTAGCAAGACGTACCTGAAATCTTGCATGTTTATGAGACAGAAAAAAGACACCAGCAATCCTACCATCATGTAAAACAGTTTCAGGTTTCTGTTTCACAGTCACCTGGCAGGATGGTAGTACCTTCCTGGGTGGTTGCTGTCTACCAACCTACTACCAAAAAAAAAAGGAATGAACAGAGTGTAATCTCAACCTGGTGAGTGAGAACACCAGTGATCGTCCCCACAATCTGGCTACAGATAGTGTAAACATATCAGGTATTTATATTCATCTGAAAGTGAAAAAAAGGGCTGTTTCACCTTACAGCAGTAGCCCAGAACTTAACCTGCTGTTTAAGCAGTGCCCTCCTGTACAGCAGTAGCCCAGAACCTAACCTGCTGTATAAGAAGGGCCTACCTGTACAGCAGTAGCCTGGAACCTAACCTGTATAAGCAGGGCCTGCCTGTAGAACAGTAGCCCAGAACCAAACCTGCTGTATAAGCAGGGCCTGCCTGTAGAGCAGTATCCTGAAACTTAACCTGCTGTATAAGCAGGGCCTGCCTGTTCAAAAGAAGCCCAGAACTAAACCTGCTGTATAAGCAGGACCTGCCTGTACAACAGTAGCCTGGGACTAAACCTGGTGTATAAGTAGGACCTGCCTGTACAGCAGTAACCTGGAACTTACCCTGCTGTATAAGCAGTGCCTGCCTGTACAACAGTAGCCTGGAACTTAACCTACTATATAAGCAAGGCCTGCCTGTACAACAGAAGCCTGGAACTTAACCTGCTGTATAAGCAGGGCCTGCCTGTACAACAGTAGCCTGGGATTTAACCTGCTATATAAGCAAGGCCTGCCTGTACAACAGAAGCCCAGAACAACCTGTTGTATAAGCAAGGCCTGCCTGTACAACAGAAGCCCGGAACTTAACCTGTTGTATAAGCAGGGCCTGCCTGTACAACAGCAGCCTGGGACAACCTGCTGTATAAGCAGGGTGTGCCTGTACAACAGTAGCCTGGGACTTAACCTGCTGTATAAGCAGGGCCTGCCTGTACAACAGTAGTTTTGGAATTAACCTGCTGTATAAGCAGGACCTGCCTGTATATAAACAAGTGTACACACTGCTGGTAGTCTCAACTTCAAATATTTATCATGACACTCACATAGGCTCAACTTTCATCAATTACTCTACTTTCCACACTTTAGTATCAATGCTTAACACATTCAACATTTGTGTAAACACAGCTAGGGAAACTGAATGATTGTTAATACCACAGAAATCTCTACTTACAATCAAATTACCAGGTAACACTGTTCTTGTACGGTTTGATCAATTTTTCCAAATGGTTACACTATCATAAATAGCAATCATTGCATCAAAGTAAAAAAAATTGCCATAATTCTTCAACTGTCCACTGGACAAAATATACAAAATTGCCTCTTAATTGACTGTCTACCATACACAAGGACATGCGTCTCCATACAAATAATACTCTCACATAAAAACTAGTTCATTTTAATAAAACACTTACAATTCTTTCTTTACAGATTTTCTACTTTAAAATAAATAAACAAGTTACCTTTATACACTGTGTCAATAAATAAAATAAATATATATAATGTTTTACCTGCATTCCTATTCTGATTTAGTATTACCAGAAATATTTCTCACACACAAGATATGTATCATCTCCACTCGATAATTTTAGTCATGAGAGTATTCTTAATCCAGAGATAAACATTAAGCGTTATTACCATTATCCTAGACACAAGCCAATAGGCATGCATCTTTATATAACCCTTTGTGAGGCAAGGGCTCCAAATGAACCCTTAAAAAACATGTGTTTAGGTCATCTAGGGGAATGACAGGCCTAATAAAGGGACCCAACTCAAGCTTATAAGCATGTAACTTTGAGAGGGAAGAAGGGTAAAGAATTTGCTGTTGCTCCCTCACCTTCTTCCTCCCCCCTCCCCTAAATCACTCCTATATTAAGGGAAAATACTCGCATTAACAGCTTGTTTATCCTCTTCCTCTTCTCTGGAAACTCAACCTTCTTGCCCAGCAAAATTCCAAGCACATCTCCATGTTTATATTATTTACACATTCTCACAACATTCCACTTTCTTTCAATACCTACATATACACCAGTCACCTTAACCCACCACAAAATACAGTAGTATTGTGTGAACATACTTACACATTTCTAACTGTCTCGCTTAACTGCAATAAAATCTATCTACTAACAGAGATTTTCATTAGTCAAAGTTGATAAACTAAAGTACTTGAACATTTTTGCGCAGATAAAATGTTAAGCAAATAATATATCCAATATAGACTGGTGCACATGGCTGCGACTTGCCGTCAGGTCGGAGATTCTCAGCCAAGCTGCTTGACAAGTACAGTCAGCAGAGTTAGTATGTTAACTGCTGATCAAACTCTACTTGAGGTCTAAAGCAATTATAACATGCTCAAATATAAGACACTTATGTTTGTAAAGTCTGTAGCATTAATTAATATTCTCTACTAAGATATTAGTTCACAACTACCTAAATTATTATTACATTCTTGGAGAGCACTAAACCTGTAAGGATCACCCATCACTATAAGTCAGAGGTCAAACAGACTGTAGTGAAGGACATGTACAGGTCATAAGCAAAAGTATTCACAAAAATAAAGGACAATAAATTTTCACACAAATCAGAGCGAATACATAAAAGTGACCTTCATACATAAGGACGGACACAGTATACATGTCACCACACTCAAGAAGAATATCAATAAACTCCCACTATATATACATAATGCCACTCACCATGAAAATGTATCACAACAAAATACATTCACATTAAAACTTTCCAAATGTCCTTTTTTTACATTTTGGACATTCATTTCTGCCTACATTTCAAACTATTACCTTCAAAATTTCCATTTATTCCACAATATTTCTATATGTTACTTACACTTACCTTCCATCTTCAGTACACTATATTATCTTATCATTCACTAAAAGTAATCTCTATTTTTTATTAAGGATAAAAACTTTTATTGAATCAATAATGCAACAAAAATGGTCTGAACATTTCACTTTGTGGCAAAGTGCAACACAATTTTTCATTAATTTATTACTGTTGTCACTAATAATGTCCAATACTGTTCACTACTGTTTATATATTACACTACATTAGCCTGATAGGGTAGATGATGATGATAATGATAATGATCATCATCAAAGGAACACAAACTCTTCTGAGTCCTGAGGAAGTAGCGGAGTATCTCCTAGTAAACAAGCAGCCATCTCATCCTCGGTGCTCACTTGTCGAGTGCAAGCGTCGCGTCTTCGCACCGGCCGTCGACGAACTCAAATATTGGATATTCAAAGCCAGGCTGCTTGGGTGTAATGAGCTGCAACAAAACAAGTGTATGCAATAAACATATTGAAACAACTCATCAATGTTACATGTACAGTGGTACCCCAAGTAACTAAAAAACTTCATCCCAGAAGCCTGCTCAAGTGCCATTACTGAACGAATTTACTCCCTTAAGGAATAATGTCATGTAGGTTAGTCTATTTCAGGCCCCCAAAAATACACTTCCACAAGCACTTACAATATTATACTACATATTGTACGATTCGGTGTTATAGACCACTGTACTGGAAATTCATCTCAAATGCAAATGTCTTGATTACAATCAGTGCCTGACTTACTGCTCTTGACTTATAATACAAATTTGACTTATAATACAGTCCCTTGACTTAAATACAAGTGCTCCTTGACTTATAATACAAGTGCTCCTTGACTTATAATACAAGTGCTCCTTGACTTATAATACAAGTGCTCCTTGACTTATAATACAAGTGCTCCTTGACTTATAATACAAGTGCTCCTTGACTTATAATACAAGTGCTCCTTGACTTATAATATAAGTGCTCCTTGACTTACAATGGGATTATGTTCCAATCAAGCTATCTCAAGTTGAAAATCTAAGTCAAATATGAATGTACAACGTAGCCACAGTGCAACATCAGTATTATGTACATATATGTGGATGCATGTGTTCATGTGTGTCTGTGTACAAGATGTTTGTGTGTGTCTGCTTTCTTTGTACTTAGCAAATCAATATTATAATTAGGCATTGTAAACTATGCAAAGAAATAGCATCCTTAATCCTTAAGGTGTTCATGTGTGTCCATGTACAAGGTGTTAGTGTGTGTCTGTGTACAAGGTGTTCGTGCGTCTGTGTACAAGGTGTTCGTGCGTCTGTGTACAAGGTGTTCGTGCTTCTGTGTACAAGGTGTTCGTGCGTCTGTGTACAAGGTGTTCGTGCGTCTGTGTACAAGGTGTTCGTGCGTCTGTGTACAAGGTGTTCGTGTGTGTGTACAAGGTGCTATTAAAAAGTTGACACACTTCCTGGGTGAAATATAGCAGCAACACACATTACACTGCTCAGTACACTACTTGGTCAAGTACGTAGTAAGCTGAGTTACAATATGGTCTATCATTATGTTGAGCTTACTTGCCCATTTGTGGTTGTGTTATTATGTATTTTATTGCAGTTTTGCCTCTAACACAATGGACTCTTTCAAAGAAAGAACTGTTTGTGAAATTCTGTTTCAAACCTGGTAAAACAGCTACTGAAACTCTCGAAATAAATGCTTTAACAAGAATTTGGCGACTAACCAATGGGTCAGACACAATGGAATGGTTTTCTAGATTCTAAATGGTACAGTCACTTGAGGATGAGAACGATCTAGTTGTCAATCACAGACACCAACAATGAAAAAAGTACTGAAGATGGGTACAGAACTTCATCCAAAAACAATCTACTCTCACTTCTCTTTCTTCCCAGGAAAAACAAGATAATCATTATTTCTGTTAACAACTTTTCTACAAGGAGTAAGGTTGTACTAAACTGTGAATTGTTCACAAAGATCATCATCATAGTATCCACAATTCACAATTACTGTGTGAATTTCTTATAGGTTCTATCGAAACATTTTGACTCAAAATTGAAATGAACCAGCCAGGCTGTCATGAATATGTGGGGCAACAACAACCTGGTTGACCAGGCAAACACCAGACCAGCCTGGCCCATGGCCACGCTCAGGCAGTTGGAAAACTCTTGCAACTCATCAAAGGTAAATGAAGTGAGTGAAATCTGTGCCCCACTTGCCGACCAACACCACTAAGAATAAAAAAAAGACAATACTGTAACAATACAGCCTCTCCTCACTTAGCGACGGAGATACGGACCCAAGACCCCGTCAGTAAACGAATTCGTCGCTAAATGAGGAGCATACTATAATGGTAGTGGATTTGTGTCAACCATCTTTGATATTGTTTTAATGTCACCTTTGCACTATTTATAACATTTCTGGTATATTTTTAAATGTTTATACAGCATGTACTGTATATGTAATAAACAGAATTGAGGAAATCAGCTCTAATATACATTATTTAGGTATAAATACTGGTCAGAGAGCCCTTCGTAAGTCCGAGGAGTCGGTAAACGAGTACGTCGCTAAGTGAGGAGAGGCTGTACATAGTTACCCACACATATCAGAAAGAAACTTATGACCATGTTTCAGTCTGACCTGGACTAGTGACTGGTCACACAGTCACTGGTCCGAGTCAGACTGAAACACTGTCGTAAGTTTCTTTCTCCAATGTGGAGATTAACTGTGTATTATACCATTAAGACCACTGTTTAAGCAAAATATAACAGTGATCATCCCCACCCTCCCTACTTCCTATATCTGGCCCTTCACTCTCCCTACTTCCTATATCTGGCCCCTCACAGTGATCATCCCCACCCTCCCTACTCCCTATATCTGGCCTCTCACAGTGATCATCCCTCACCCTCCCTACTCCCTATATCTGGCCTCTCACAGTGATCATCCCCAACCATCCCTACTCCATATATGTGACCACTCACAGTGATCATCCCCCATCCTCCCTACTCTCTAAACCTGGCCCCTCACAGTGATCATCCCCACCTCCCTACTCTCTATATCTGGCCCCTCACAGTGATCATCCCCACCCTCCCTACTCCTTATATCTGACCCCTCACAGTGATCATCCCCACCCTCCTACTCATATCTGGTCCCTCACAGTGATTGTCCCCACCCTCCCTACTCCCTATATCTGGCCCCTAACAGTGATCATCCCTCACCCTCCCTACTCCCAATATCTGGCCCTCACAGTGATCATCCCACCCCAAATCTGGCCCTCACAGATCATCCCCACCTCCCTACTCCATATCTGGCCCCTCACAGTGATCATCCCCACTCTCCCTACTCCCTATATCTGGCCCCTCACAGTGATCATCCCCCACCCTCCCTACTCCCTATATCTGGCCCCTCACAGTGATCATCCCCACCCTCCCTACTCCCTATATCTGGCCCATCACAGTGATTGTCCCCACCCTCCCTACTCCCTATATCTGGCCCCTAATAGTGATCATCCCTCACCCTCCCTACTCCCAATATCTGGCCCCTCACAGTGATCATCCCTCACCCTCCCTACTTCCTATATCTGGCCCCTCTCACTTCTCTTTCTTCCCACAAAAAACAAACGACACTCAAGGGGCAGCATTTTAACCACATGGAGGAGATTCAAGTACACTCTCAGGCTGTGACACATGCTGTTACAAACAATGCTTCCAGAAATGTTTTGACAAGTGGCAGAGTCACTGGGATCAGTGCATAGCCTCCCAAGGAGAGTACTTCCAGGGAGACACCTTCAACTAGGTGATTATGTAAGCTTATGTATTTTTTTTCACTCTAGTTAGCCAACTATTTCACAGCATCTAATATATGAATAACCTATTGACCTCTATGACATCAGTAATAATATAAACTCATTAATACTGAATGACTTCAATTACCCTAAAATTCTGCTTATTCGAACACAAATAATCAATCAATTATATATATAGTGGAACTTTGGGTAATAATAAACCCAAGTTGGGCGAGACTTACTTCTGGAATTTCCTCCATTAGTCGTAAAAAATCCATTCTTGAGTGGCAGTAGAAGCCCAGAGTTGCTGAGGGGTCCATGCGAGACAGTGCCATCTTGCGCGGCGAACAGCAATGGTACGATGACAAATTGAAATTGGACTGTGTCACTGTCACAGCGTCTTGACACAGGTGGGGGTCCAGGTGGATCAATGAATCTTCTGTCAAATTATAAAGTCAATGACAATCATTAAAAAAGCATTTAGCAATACAGTGGTCCCTCGGTTTTGCCGAAAATTCGCTCCAGAATGCTGCTCAAGTGCCATTACCGAACGAATTTACTTCCTTAAGAAATAATGTCACGTAGGTTAGTCTATTTCAGACCCCCAAAAATACACTTGCAACAGCACTTACGAAAATACACTTACATAAATGTTCGAGTTTGGAGATGCACGAAAACCGAGGGACCACTGTATATACTTCTTTTTTCTATTTAACACACTGACGGTCTCCCACCGAGGCAGGGTGACCCGAAAAAGAAACTTTCACCATCATTTACACAATCACTGTCTTGCCAAAGGCATATAGATACAACAATGTAGATGTCCCTCTAAACAGTAATCATCCCAAACCCCTCCTTTAGAGTGCAGGCTTTGTACTTTCCACCTCCAGGACTCAAGTCCAGCTAACTGGTTTCCCTGAATCCCTTCACAAAATAAATGCCACAATGCCCACAATAGTCAAGAAGAGATACTTATCTCAATCACAGTCCCTACACAACACCAGCAACATTCCACACAAGAAGCGATCCTTCTTAAGCAATAACATACCTCATGTACTCAACAAACATTACACAAGTACAGTAGGGCCCCACTTATACAGCAGGTTAGGTTCCAGGCTACTGCCAAAAAGCAGACATTGGCGGAAAGTAGAACACCATTTTCTTCAACTTATAAATGCATATAAATGCCAGATAACAAGTTTACACTAACATATATTAAGTTAGCAATAGAACTAAGCATTAAAAACAATAAAAAGTAAAATACACACAGTACACCCATTTTATTTTTCAACAAATCGGCCGTCTCCCACCAAGGCAGGGTGACCCAAAAAGAAAGAAAATCCCCAAAAAGAAAATACTTTCATCATCATTCAACACTTACACCCATTACTTACCTTAAAATATTTGTAGTCCTAATGTAGGGTGAGAGGTGAGTTTTATTTGTAGGAAGTCAGGTTTGGGAGGTCAAGTAGTTATGTATGTATCTTAATGACAACAACATTCTTCATAGTCACCAATCAGGCTTTAGGAGCTCTTACTCAACCGACACCTCCCTAATTAATCTGATGGATTACATGAGAACTGAAATGTCAATAGGGAACCTCATAGGCATGGTAACCTTAGACTTGAAAAAGGCCTTTGATACTGTCAACCACAATATATTATATAAGAAACTTCAAGCTATCGGCAAAGGTTCCATAGACTGGTTTAAGTCCTATCTTAGCAATAGGAAACAAATTGTCAAAATCAACAAAACAGAATCAGAACCCCTGGGTCCCTTATTATTTCTATGTTATGTAAATGACATGCTCATCAGTATCAAATGCAAACTCCTACTGTATGTGGATGACAGTGCTCTGTTAGTGTCAGGTAAAGACCCACAAGATATAGCTACTGTAATAACACTAGAACTGGAGTCCTGCAGCAAATGGTTAGTAGACAACAAACTATTATTACACCTCAGGAAAACGGAAGCCATACTCTTTGGCACGAAACATGAACTGAGAAGGGTAAATAATTTTAATGTCTGGTGTAATGGGGAACCCATCACTTCAGTTTCCTCAGTAAAATATCTGGGAATCCCCTTTGACCCATGCATGTCAGGAGAATTGATAGGGAACAGTGTAGTAAAGAAAGCAAATGCCAGACTGAAGTTCCTCTTCAGACAAGCACAATGTTTACCTACTGAGGCTCACAGGACCCTATGTCTAGCCCTTATACAATGTCATATGGACAACGCTTGCTCTTCATTGTACTCTGCATTGACAAAAAAACAAAGATAAACTGCAAATCACCCAGAACAAAATGGTAAGATTCATACTGGACCTGGGTCCAAGAGAACATGTAGGCCAGGATGAATTACAACAATTAGATATGCTGAATATTGGAGACAGAGTAAAACAACTGAAGTTAAATCAAGTTTATAAAATAGCTCACAGTATCCAGAATATCTTGCTGTTAATTTTGTCAAGGCTGGGAACTGAAGCAATCATAGTACAGTGGTACCTCAAGTTACGATATTTTTTCGTTCGAGAATGCTGTTCAAGTGCCATTACCAAACAAATTTATCCCCATGAGGAATAATGTAAAATAGACTAGTCCTTTTACACCCCCAAAAATATACTTACAAAAGCATTTAAAAAAATAAACTTACATAAAAGGGCGATTTTGGGGACCATCATAACTCGAGGTACCACTGTATGTACTAGGGGGAGACAGCACAACTTTGTAGTACCCAAAGTCAGTGGACAGGCTTCAAACACCTTTTATTGTACAGCAATAAAGAAATGGAACAGACTGCCTGCACATGTCAAAGCCAGTCATAGCATGAACCAGTTCAAGAAGAGAGCCAAAAGGTGCCTAATGAATGTAGCGCTAGAAAAGGAGAATGATTTTTTTTTTTTAGCTAACATGTAAATGTAAATAACTCTTTACCGTATTCCTAGTATATATCCTTTATAGTATAATAATAAGATATTTCCTATCTATGTAACTGTATTTGTGTATACCTGAATAAACTTACTTACTTAATTACTTAGCCAGGTCAGCCCTCCCCGCCCCACCCCACCCACACGTAATATACGACATTTAATTAGAGCGCCCCAGAACGATAAAATATATATACAGTACATTCATTAATTACCTTAAAATATTTGTAGTCTTAATGTAGGGTGAGAGGTAAGTTTTATTTGTAGGAAGTCAGGTTTGGGAAGTTTGGTAGCCAGCCAAGGCAGCCCTCCCCGCCCCACCCACACGTAATGTAAACAAACCAGGCGAACGCGTCTGGTTTTTGTCACTTTACATTCTGTATAAGTTGTCTATACATTGATTTTTTTTTTTTATTCAACAAGTCGGCCGTCTCCCACCGAGGCAGGGTGACCCAAAAAGAAAGAAAATCCCCAAAAAGAAAATACTTTCATCATCATTCAACACTTTCACCACACTCATACATAATCACTGTCTTTGCAGAGGCGCTCAGATACGACAGCTGAGAATAGTCCCTCCCAGCTGTCACTATCCCAGACCCCTCCTTCAAAGTGCAGGCATTGTACTTCCCATTTCCAGGACTCAAGTCCAACTAAATCAATTAACTGGTTTCCCTGAATCCCTTCACAAAATGTTACCCTGCTCACACCATTCGTCTCCATTCACTCCTATCTAACACGCTCACACATGCTTGCTGGAAGTCCAAGCCCTCGCCCACAAAACCTCCTTTACCCCTCCCTCCAGCCTTTCTAGGACGACCCCTACCCCGCCTTCCTTCCCTACAGATTTATACGCTCTCCAAGTCATTATACTTTGATCCATTCTCTCTAAATGACCAAACCACCTCAACAACCCCTCTTCAGCCTCTGACAAATACTTTTAGTAACTCCACACCTTCTCCTAATTTCCACATTCCGAATTTTCTGCATAATATTTACACCACACATTGCCCTTAGACAGGACAACTCCACTGCCTCCAGCCTCCTCCTCGCTGCAGCATTTGCAACCCATGCTTCACACCCATATAAGAGTGTTGGTACCACTATACTTTCATACATTCCCTTCTTTGCCTCCATGGATAGCGTTTTTTGTCTCCACAGATACCTCAACGCACCACTCACCTTTTTTCCTTCATCAATTCTATGGTTAACCTCATCCTTCATAAACCCATCCGCTGACACGTCAACTCCCAAATATCTGAAAACATTTACTTCTTCCATAATCCCTCTCTCCAATGTGATATCCAATTTTTCTTTATTTAAATCACTTGATACCCTCATCACCTTACTCTTATCTATGTTCACTTTCAAGTTTCTACCTTTACACACTCTCCCAAACTCATCCACTAACCTTTGCAACTTTTCTTTAGAATCTCCCATAAGCACAGTATCATCAGCAAAAAGTAACTGTGTCAACTCCCTGACACTGAGCCTGACCTCTGGTGTTGCCAAGGTCATCAGGTCGAGCTCCAGGTTGACAAACTTTTTATGGTAGTAGGTTGGTAGTCAGCAACCACCCAGGGAGGTACTACCGTCCTGCCAAGTGAGTGTAAAACGAAAGCCTGTACAGTGGTGCCCCGACTTACGATGGTCCCCAAACACACCCTTTTATGTAAGTTGATTTTTTTAAATGCTTTTGTAAGTGTAATTTTGGGGGTCTAAAAGGACTAGTCTATTTTACATCATTTCTTATGGAGATAAATTTGTTTGGTAATGGCACTTGAACAGCATTCTGGAATGAAAAAATATCGTAAGTCGGGGTACCACTGTATTTGTTTTACATGATGGTAGGATTGCTGGTATTTTTTTTCTGTCTCATAAACATGCAAGATTTCAGGTATGTCTTGCTACTTCTACTTACACTTAGGTCACACTACACATTCATGTACAAGCATATATAAACACACCCCTCTGGGTTTTCTTCTATTTTCTTACTTCCATGGGGAAGTGGAACAGAATTCTTCCTCCGTAAGCCATGCGTGTCGTAAGAGGCAACTAAAATGCCGGGGGCAAGGAGCTAGTAACTCCTTCTCCTGTATATATTACTAAATGTAAAAGGAGAAACTTTCGTTTTTCCTTTTGGGCCACCCTGCCTCGGTGGGAAGCGGCTGATGTGTTAAAAGAAAGAAAGGATTGCTGGTGTCATTTTTCTGTCTCATAAACACGCTGGATAACAGGTATAGTATCTTGCTACTTCTACTTACACTTAGTCACACTACACAGGCATGCACATGCATATACAGTGGTACCCAGAGTTTCGTACAGCTCCCAATTCGCACAATTATGTAAGTGTATTATTGTAAGTGCTTTTGTAAGTGTATTTTTGGGGTCTGAAACGGACTAATCTAATTTACATTATTCCTTATGGGAACAAATTCGTTCGGTAACAGCACGTGAACAGCCTTCTGGAACGAATTATGGTCAAAACTCAGGGTACCACTGTATATACATACACACATCTAGGTTTTTCTTAATAGCTCTTGTTCTTCTTTATTTCCTCTATTCTTCATGGGGAAGTGGAAAAGAATCTTTTCTCCGTAAGCCATGCGTGTCGTATGATGCGACTAAAATGCCGGGAGCAATGGGCTAGTAACCCCTTCTCCTGTATACATTACTTAAAAAGAGAAGAAAAACTTTAAAAACTGGGATGCCTGAATGTGCGTGGATGTAGTGCGGATGATAAGAGAGATGATTGCTGATGTTATGAATGAAAAGAAGTTGGATGTCCTGAAGGGGGTAGGCGAGTTTCAGTGGGAGAAATAAATGGAATTAAGTCAGGAGTATCTGAGAGAGTTAGAGCTAAGGAAGGGGTAGCAATAATGTTGAAAGATCAGTTATGGAAGGAGAAGAGGGAATATAAATGATTCAAGGATTATGTGGATTAAAATAAGGGTCTGATGCGAAACGTGGATCATAATAAGCGTGTATGCACCTGGAAAAGAGAGGAGTGTAGAGGAGAGAGAGATTTTGGGAGATGTTAAGCGAATGTATAGGAACTTTTGAACCAAGTGAGAGAGTAATTGTGGTAGCGACCTAAATGCTAAAGTAGGAGAAACATTTTGAGAGGGTGTGGTAGGTAAGTTTGGGGTGCCAGGTGTAAATGATAATGGGAGCCCTTTGATTGAACTTTGTATAGAAAGGGGTTTAGTTATAGAAAATACGAGGGGCTTGGACTTCCAGCAAGCATGTGTGAACATATTTGATAGGAGTGAATGGAGACAAATGGTTTTTAATACTTGACTTGCTGTTGGAGTGTGAGCAAAGTAACATTTATGAAGGGATTCAGGTAAACAGTCAGGCCGTACTTGAGTTCTGGAGATGGGAAGTACAGTCTCTGCACTCTGAAGGAGGGGTGTTAATGTTGCAGTTTTATAACTGTAGCGTAAGCACGCCTCTGGCAAGACAGTGATGGAGTGAATGATGATGAAAGTTTTTCTTTTTCAGGCCACCCTGCCTTGGTGGGAATCGGCGGGTGTGTTAATAAAATAATAATAATAAAACATTTTCTCTGATGTTGGACTACAAGTCGCCTGGTTACCACAAGTCCTACAAATTGCCTGGCTACCACATCTCATAATTATGTTAATTTATTCTACTGTGGGGTGTATTTATCATGTTTATATGTTATTTTTGTGTATTATATAATTTTGAAAAAAATCATAGATGGATTAATGGAAATGTCTATATTTATGTAATATACGACAGTTAATGCACCCAAGAGATTACGTATTATTATTAATATGGCGTCAAGAGTAGAGAGACTCTTAGTGATTTTAATGTGTACCTGCACGCCAGCATAGTGTGTAAGTATATTTAGGTACAGGTACACAAGTATAATTATCAGAGTACATATAAAATATGCAATAACTTTAAAACACTTGAAATTTTGGAAAGTTTCCAGACATAATAGGGAGAGATGCTCACGAAGAATGTAAACAAACAGGGTGGTGCACACCGAACGTATTAGAAAGATTGAGAGCCGTATAGCAAGTTTTGATCATAATTTGAAAGCGCCGTATTAGCGGAACGCCGTAAAGCAGGGCCCTACTGTACAGTGTATAAACTTGCTGTGTACCAACTATTACATCAAGTAAACAGTTCGGTCCTCCTCACTCTAGTTATGAACACCTCAAGACTATAAACTTCCTCCTGGTCCACTTCCTACTAAGTAGACTCATGTTATACATTACAGGCAGCCACACTTCAAGCACTTCAAAATAACCCCTAAATGTCAAGTTAAACTTATACAGTGGACCCCCGAGTTTCGTAAAAACTTCACTCCTGAAGTCTGCTAAAGTGCCATTACCGAACGAATTTATCCTAAGGAAAATTTCACGTAGGTTAGCTATTTCAGACCCCCAAAATACACTTCACAAGAACTTACAAATTATACTTAAAATTGCACGATTTCCCGGGTATTCGTTAACCGAGGGTCCACTGTATTCAAGAACACATAAGTCAACACAGCTGTCATGAAAAGGGTCAATATTACAAGTGTGGATTTCACAACATATTGTATTATGCCCAGTGATAACTTCAACTGACTCTGTTTGCTTGCTTGCTTGCTCGCTCAGTGTTCCCACAAACACTCACAACACACATGATTCTACTAATCAATCATTTCTCTGCCTTTAATACCAGTTCAAGACTCATTTCAACTAACATCAAAACATTCATTTGATCTACTTTTTTTTTTAACACGTCGGCTGTTTCCCACCGAGGCAGGACAACCCGAAAAAGAAGAAACACTTCCATCATGACTCACTCCATCACTGTATTGCCAGAGGCATGTCGATATTATGGTTCAAAAACTGCAGCCCATCAGAGTGCAGGCACTGTACGTCCCACCTCCAGGACTCAAGCCTGACTCATCAATCTTCACCCATCAGTCAGAGTGCAGGCACTGTATTTCCCACCTCCAGGACTCGAGCCTGACTCATCAAATCCTTTGTTCAAAAAAAATCAACAAAACATTTAATATCCATAAAACTAAATACTGGATACAATAAACTTTTCATTTTAAAAATATAACTTGAACTGTACCTTGGAATCCAACGAAGTACAGCGAGTGTTTGGGTCGTCCTCCAATAATGCCAACACAAAGTTCGTGAGTGAATAAGGAATATAAACAGGGAGCATAAATAGGGTTTAAAGCTTCACCACCTAGTCTAACAGGTACCATTATCAGCACTGATCTCCAGTTGTCACACACTGCACATGGTTCCTTCGAATGTCCACTTCCTAATTTCTTCTCTTCGTTTGTACTCAATTTATCATGTGTCTCTCTTAACGTCTCTTTCTGGGACTCCTTCATGCTCTTCCTCCCATTTATCAATACCTCAGCACTCCCTCCATCATCATCTTGTCCTGTCTTCTCATTACAGTACTTTGTTTCACTTGCTTTGGTGTCTTTTTTCAGTGATCGTTCATCAGGATGCAGACTGCTACCTGGTTTGAGGTGAATATCTCTGGCCAACTTGATCAGATTACCTTTGTTGCACACACATGAAGTAAAGCAAAGATCCAACACATCTTGAATATATACTGCAAAACAAGAGATTGTGTATAAACATTGTGCAATGCTTCTTGAATCAAATAATAACATTTAGCAACTAGTACTCTGTATTAAAGCACCGACTCACTACTACATTCACAGTTAAAGCTTACCATCAAACTTAGGAGAATTTCCTACACTTTCAGGGGCTAGTGGCCTGCTATATACTCAAAGAACAAGCAAAACAATTATTGAATACTTTCAAACTAATAAAATTTAGATAAATGGTTCAAAGAACCAACAAGCTGATAAATCAGACACACGTACAACACTTGAGTATTTATTGTGGAAATGTTTCACCACACAGTGGCTTCATCAGTCCAATACAAAGAGGAATGGGGAATATCAGAAGGAGTTTGAGGTAATCAGTCCTTCAGTCTGGATTCAATGTAATCAGTGTGTCACAGTACCATCACCTGTGTACTAGTATGTCAGACACAGTACCAGCACCTGTGTACTAGTGTAGGACACAGTACTAGCACCTGTGTACTAGTTATCAGACAGTACTAGCACCTGTGTACTAGTATATCAGACAGTACTAGCACCTGTGTACTAGTATATCAGACAGTACTAGTATCTGTGTACTAGTGTGTCCGACACAATACCAGCACCTGTGCACTAGTGTCAGACACAGTACTAGCACCTGTGTACTAGTGTCACAGTACCAGTACCTGTGTACTATTATGTCAGTACTAGCACATGTGTACTAGTGTCAGACAGTACTAGCACTGTGTACTAGTACATGTATGTCAGACACCATACTAGTACCTGTGTACTAGTGTCACAGTACTAGCACCTGTGTACTAGTGTGTAAGACAGTACTAGTACCTATGTACTAGTGTGTCACAGTACCAGCACCTGTGTACTAGAGTGTAGGACACAGTACTAGCACATGTGTACTAGTGTCAGACAGTACCAGCACCTGTGTACTAGTGTCAGACAGTACCAGCACCGTGTATCAGACAGTACTAGCACCTGTGTACTAGTGTGTAGGACACAGTACTAGCACCTGTGTACTAGTATATCATAGTACTAGCACCTGTGTACTAGTGTGAAGGACAGTACTAAAACCTGTGTACTAGTGTCAGACACAGTACTACCACCTGTGTACTAGTATGTCAGACCATACTAGCACCTGTGTAGGACACAGTATCAGCACCTGTGTAGGACACAGTATCAGCACCTGTGTAGGACACAGTATCAGCACCCTGTGTAGGACACAGTATCAGCACCTGTGTAGGACACAGTATCAGCACCTGTGTAGGACACAGTATCAGCACCTGTGTAGGACACAGTATCAGCACCTGTGTAGGACACAGTATCAGCACCTGTGTAGGACACAGTATCAGCACCTGTGTAGGACACAGTATCAGCACCTGTGTACTAGTGTAGGACACAGTACTAGCACCTGTGTACTAGTGTGTAAGACACAGTACTAGTACCTGTGTACTAGTGTGTCACAGTACCAGCACCTGTGTACTAGTGTGTAGGACACAGTACCAGCACCTGGTGTACTAGTGTCACAGTACTAGCACCTGTGCACTAGTGTGTCAGACAGTACTAGCACATGTGTACTAGTGTTGGACAGTACTAGCACCTGTGTACTAGTGTGTCAGACAGTACCAGCACCTGTGTACTAGTGTGTCAGACAGTACCAGCACCTGTGTACTAGTGTCAGACAGTACCAGCACATGTGTACTAGTGTCAGACAGTACCTGCACCTGTGTGTCACAGTACTAGCACCTGTGTACTAGTGTGTAGGACACTACTAGCACCTGTGTACTAGTGTGTAGGACACTACTAGCACCTGTGTACTAGTGTGTAGGACACTACTAGCACCTGTGTACTAGTTATCAGACAGTAATAGTACCTGTGTACTAGTGTCAGTACTAGAACCTGTGTACTAGTGTCAGACACAGTACTAGAACCAGTGTACTAGTGTGTCACAGTACTAGCACCTGTGTACTAGTATGTAGGACACAGTATCAGCACCTGTGTACTAATGTAGGACAGTACTAGCCCTGTGTACTAGTGTAGGACATAGTACCAGCACCTGTGTACTAGTATGTCAGACAGTACCAGCACCTGTGTACTAGTATGTCAGACAGTACCAGCACCTGTGTACTAGTGACAGACAGTACCAGCACCTGTGTACTAGTGTGTCAAGACAGTACCAGCACCTGTGTACTAGTATGTAAGACATAGTTAAAAGTTTAATACTAATACTAGCATAACACAAATATTCTATACACATAAGCAACTTTAAATGACAATGAAGGATTACAATGAGAATGACATAATGCTTAATACCTCACAATATCTGGCAACATTTCTACTATGTCTAGCAGTAACAAAAAATATTTATAGACAGTGTTAATTAACATCCTCATTCTTTATACAAACAATTAATTTTTTAAGTTATCATTTAGTATACTTTGTTCTTTTTCCATGTGGGAACAAATGTTTGATAATAACATTATTCCATAATCACATCTACACATTTGCTCCACAATAATCAATAAATACCATAATAACATTTCAAACTCACATATACATTTTGTCAAACATTTCATAGTACAACAAAATGTCTAGTATAAGTACCAGTAATTAGAATGTTTGAAATAACAAATAATGTGGTACAACAATGGTGTGACACTTACATAACTAATCTTAGTTATCTATGAGACACTTACCATCTTTACTTGTAAAACTGACACACTACATTTTTAACAAACTGTAGTGGAGAGGAGCGGGGAAGGGGTAAAAGAGGTTTTGTGTACAAGGGGATTGGACATACAGCAGACATGTGTGAGCATGTTAGAAGTGGGGACAAATGTTTTCTGGGACCTGACAAGCTGTTGCAGTGTGACCAGGGAAAAATATTTTGTGAGGGGATTCCGGGAAACGGGTCAGCTGGACATGAGTCCTTGAGGTGGGAAGTACAATGCCTACACTTTAGAAGAGGGGTTTGGGATATCTGCTGTTTAGAGTGACATCTAAACTGTTATATCTACAGGCTTCTGCAAAGACAGCATGGTGTGACTCACCGGCACAATCCTGGGCAACGTAGACGCAGATTCTTTGTAAATCGGGAATGTACTTGGAGCCCATTTCAACAGCATCTCTGGAAAGCAAAAAATCTTTCAATATATTTGGCATTACTTCTAAACATTTAAGACACCATATGTATTTATGCTTGAATTTTATTACTTTTTATGCCTCTAATGCATTTCCTTTTTTTCTTTCTCCTTTCTTCATCCACTGTCACCCCTTCAATTCTTTCTTCATCCACTGTCACCCTTTCCATTCTTTCTTCATCCACTGTCACCCCCTTCCACTCTTTCATCATCCACTGTCACCCCTTCCACTCTTACATCATCCACTGTCACCCACTGGGAACAGGGAAACCGGCAGGCCGGACTTGAGTCCTGGAGATGGGGAGTACAGTGTCTGCACTCTGAAGGAGGGGTGTTAATGTTGCAGTTTTATAACTGTAGTGTAAGCACGCCTCTGGCAAGACAGTGATGGAGTGAATGATGATGAAAGTTTTTCTTTTTCGGGCCACCCTGCCTTAGTGGGAAACGGTCGATGTGTTAATAAAAAAATAACTAAATACCTATCATCAACTATTATATTGCTGTATAAGAGTAAACTAATAACGGCTCCAAAGTGCAATAGTAGTGATGGTGGCAGGTCTTCAGAGCCTAAGAGAAGCCATGAAGTTCTTCCCATCAGTGAAAAAAGTGCTAATTCTAGACTTCTTTTGGATAATTTATCAATTAAACTTTATCATAGGTGTACATGTAAACAAAAAATGACATGTATATATGGTTTGCTACTATCTATGGCTTCAGGTATCCATGGTAGGTCTTGGAATGTATATTCTGCAGATATGGAGGACTAATGTACGTATACTATTATATAACTGAATAACTATCATGGACTATTATAGTGTTGTATAAGAGCAAACTCTCCATGAGGAAGTAGAACACAATTCTTCCTCTGTAAATCATGTGTTATAAGAGGTGACTAAAATGCCAGGAGCAAGGGGCTAGTAACCCCTTCTTCTGTATACATTACTAAATTTAAAGAGAGAATCTTTAATTTTTCTTTTTTGGCCACCCTGCCTTGGTGGGATACAGCCAGTTTGTTAAAAGAAGATAAGAGTAAACTAAATCATTACAGTATATCGCCACATATCAAATCCTCTATCAGTTTCATATACAGTGGTACCCCGAGTTTTGTACAGCTCCCAACTCAAACAATTATGTAAGTGTATTATTGTAAGTGCTTTTGTAAGTGCATTTTTGGGGGTCTGAAATGGACTAATCTAATTTACATTATTCCTTATGGGAACAAATTCATTCGGTAACGGCACTCAAACAGCCTTCTGGAACAAATTATGGCCAAAACTCAGGGTACCACTGTACACTAATTCAAGAAGGACAACAAGCTGACTTACTTAAATATGTAAGCTACAGATGCAGGTCCATACCAATCACCTGCTTTCTTTCCCAGCTTTTGTCCAAAATGAACTAAGTTATGTAGGGAGAGTGGACAGTGTGGGGAAGGAGAGTCACCCAGCCAGCGCACAATACAACGATGAATCAGGTTATCTGCTCCCTGCATTGAATTCTTGTTATATCTCCAGTCTGTAAAATAATATACACTATATCACTTGTACATTTTTAAATAACCTAACCTATTATATACTACAGTACATTATTTACCATTTTTGTACAATGTACATCATAGGAGCCAAGATTAATATTGTTAAGTAAATGAAAAATGTTGTAACTAATGTGACATTTTATTGTCAAGCTGTTATGTTTGACAACAGCTTTGTCAAGCTGTTATGCTTGACAAAGTTTCTGGAGAGCGAAACATTGCCACAATAAAATGCCACATTAGTTGCATCTGTCCATTTACCTATTATTTTGTTGGTAATTCTACCATTATTAGTATGATTAATATTATTAAGATTCATGGCATTGCTAAACCCACTCTGGACGTACAATGACTACAGTGGTAAACCCACTCTGGACGTACAATGACTACAGTGGTAAACCCACTCTGGATGTACAATGACTACAGTGGTAAACCCACTCTGGACGTACAATGACTACAGTGTTAAGCCCACTCTGGACGTACAATGACTACAGTGGTAAACCCACTCTGGACGTACAATGACTACAGTGGTAAACCCACTCTGGATGTACAATGACTACAGTGGTAAACCCACTCTGGACGTACAATGACTACAGTGGCAAACCCACTCTGGACGTACAATGACTACAGTGGTAAACCCACTCTGGACGTACAATGACTACAGTGGTAAACTCACTCTGGACGTACAATGACTACAAAAGACAGTCACAATAAAATGAATGGAACAATACACAAATAACCCGCACCTAGAAGAGAGAGGCTTACCATGATGCTTTGATCCCACTTGGACCATTTACAAAGTCACAGTGTGACTTTGTAAATGGTCCAAGTCAGACTAAAACATCATCATAAGCTTCTCTCTTGTGTACAGGTTATTTGTGTAATGACTACAAAATGCATGACCCATGTGTGGTTGTCTAACAAAGTCCTGAAATGTGCTGTATCCTGGTGGCTTTCTTTGTGCCTAACAGTATTTTATTACGTGTAAACTACATTACACTGCATAAGAGAAATAAAGTACACTGCATAAGAGAAATAAAGTACATGAGGGCCCTACATATACAGCACAGGAGGGCCCCACATATACAGCACAGGAGGGCCCCACATATACAGCACAGGAGGGCCCCACATATACAGCACAGGAGGGCCCCCACATATACAGCACAGGAGGGCACCACATATACAGCACAGGAGGGCACCACATATACAGCACAGGAGGGCACCACATATGCAGCACCTCTTCCATGTTCCACGTTTTTGTTGACTTTCAACTGAGTCATCGTTCCACCCACCGGCAGGTGAAACACAATGAAAACTGCCTCAATTTGAAGGTAATGAAAACAAGGAGCACCAAAAAAGAGGTGCAGGGCCTTATTTGAATTTGAATTTGAGTATACCTACAATTCTTTTTGAGAGAGACCTTCAGCAACATCAACAAATCTCCTTCAAGGGAATAATGTCAATGAAGATTTACTGCCCTGTTACTTTGCATGGAACATTAACCATTAACACTGATTATATTGGTCAACTATTGTTACTGATCTAAATATGCATTTATTTTATTGCAACCAAAAATACAATAGGCTTAGTGAGGCTACCTACTGGACATACATTTACACAAACTTAATTTAGGGGATCCAATATATATATATTTACAGCAAGTTGACTTACACTTCCAACTGGACATTCATTTACAGTAAGCTGGTTTACAGCACTTACTGGACATACATACCATGCTGCTTTAGGATTCCTGCCAGATACACATACACCATGGTACCTAAGAATTCCTACGGAACATATTTACAACTTGCTGACTTAGGCTTCCTGTTACACTTACTTTTACATTATAGTGATTTATGCTACCTACCACACAAACATTTATGCTGTGTGGTAGGTAGCAGAGAAAGCAGGGAAAGGAATGAACAGCAATCTCTTTTTAGATATAAAGAGAAACGATCGGACCAAAGAAAGAGACAAAAAGGGGAAATGCTACAGATGGGACAGATGGGCAGCACAATGGGACATACCAAACCAGGCATCAGCCCATCAGGGCCAAATACACAATCAAATGCAAAGTCAGGACTGGAAAAACCAGGGGTATGTACACCAGGGGCCATACCAGGTAGCACATCACCACTGGTACTAATGAAACACACAGCAAAACAAAACATTCCAAATGGTAATTCCCGCTTCATATTTGCAAATATTCAGGGTCTGAAATCAAATAAAAACGACAAAGTTAGTTATGTCAGTGGGCTCCTATAAGAAGCGAATCCCATGTTTGGGGCATTTACAGAAACACACCAGGGATGTTTTGGATGGAGAGATAAAGATTGAAAACTATAACATGTATAGATGTGATAGAATTAATAGACCACAGGGAGGAGTAGGACTCTATGTAAAAGATACTTTCTGTTGCACAGAAGTACTGAACTCTACGAATGATCTAGTAGAAATCCTAGGCATTAAAGTTGAAAATAGGAATTTGGTAATTAACCTAGTATATAAACCACCATCAGCAACTGCTGAGGAATTCACAGATCAGTTAAGGAAGATAGATAGCTATCTGGATAGGCTAGAAAATCCCACACCGAATATTTTACTCCTTGGAGATTTTAATCTCCCTCATGTAAAATGGAAGATGGCGCAACGCAATGTTATACCAGAAATATCTTCGGGAAGCACCCTGGCTCAACAGGCACTAACCAGGGAACCAATGAGGCTTTGTGAAAAGTACTCATTGAACCAACAGATAACTGATCCCACTAGAAATGAAAATACCCTGGATTTGATATTCACAAACAACAAGGAAGTAATCAGAGACATAACAGTTACAAAAACAATATACAGTACTCTTGATCACATCATCATAGAAGTTCGAACAAGTATTAACTCAGGGTTAGGGAACTGCATCACTAATGTTAGAGATGGGATGTTCAGCAAGTTTAATTTTCACAACCATAGAATTGACTGGGGAAAAAAAACCAAAGAGCTATTAGACATATCCTGGGAATCAGACTTGAGCACCCTAAATCCCCACAAGTGCCTAAAGAAGCTGAATACAGAAGCATACAAGGTATGTATGAAGCACGTACCATTGAGAAAACCCAGAAGATGATCAGATATAGGAGAGAGCGTAGGAGTTGGTACAGAAGAAGAAAACGGGTTACTGAATTGCTTAAAAACACAAATATGCTGCAACAGAGGAAAGATAGTCTTAGCCGAGAGATCACTGAATTAAAGCAAAAACTTAGGATGCCATACAGGATATTGCAAGAAACCCAAAATACTTCTATTCCTATGCAAAATCCAAGCTAAGAACTACCTGTAGACTTGGACCATTATTGAGAGGAGATTCGTATACTGACGATGAATGGGAAATGAGTGAAATCCTAAAAGAACAGTACGAGTCAGTGTTCAGCAACCCACTAAATGACAGCAAGGTAGAAAATGCAGAAATATTTTCCACTCCAGCAGAAGACCACATAGATCAACTAACTGACATTAGTACAAATCCCATAGATTTCGAAAAAGAAATGGATAACATGCCCATTCACTCAGCACCTGGACCAGATTCATGGAATGCCCTATGTATTTATAAAGAAGTGCAAAGTACCACTAGCACGAGCCCTCAGTATTCTTTGGAGAAAGAGCTTAGATTTAGGTGAAATACTGGAGGCCTTAAAGAGTGCAGACATAGCTCCTTTGCATAAGGGAGAAAGTAGAGACTAGCTAAAAATTACAGACCAGTAGCCCTAACTTCTCACATCATAAAAATCTTTTAAAGAGTGATGAGATGGCAGATTACAAATTTCATGGACCAGCACAACCAGCATAACCCGAACCAGCATGGTTTTAGAGCAGGACGATCATGCCTGTTACAGCTGCTAAACCATTATGACAGAATTACGGAGGCATTCGAAGATGACCAAAATGCAGATGTGATTTACACAGATTTTGCAAAAGCATTTGACAAATGCAATCATGGAGTGATAGTGCACAAAATGAGAGCCATGGGCATTACGGGGAAGCTAGGCAGATGGATTGTCGGGTTCCTAACACACATAACACAAAAAGTAGTAGTAAACAGAGCAAGATCCTGTATCAGCGAGGTCAAAAGCTCAGTGCTCCAAGGCACTGTCGTAGCACCTCTGCTGTTTCTCATCCTCATAGCATAGATAAAATCACCTGTCACACTTTTGTATCATCATTTGCAGATGACACTAAAATAAGCATGAAAGTCACTACAGTAGAGGACACTGAAAAATTACATTAAGACATAAGCAGGGTTTTCCAGTGGGCAGTGAAGAACAACATGACGTTCAATGGTGATAAGTTTCAGTTGCTTAGGTATGGAAAGAATGAAGAATTCAAAAGGAACACTATATACAAAACTCAAGGGGGTAACCAAATAGAATGAAAGGAACACGTAAAAGACCTGGGAATAATTATGTCAGTTGACGTTTCTTTTAAAGACCATAACAAGACAAAGATCACAACAGGCAGGAAGATGACGGGGTGGGTACTGAGAACTTCAAAACAAGGAAATTAATGCCGATTGTGACACTCTTCAAATCACTTAGTGCTCCCTCATTTAGAATATTGCTTAGTGCTGACTGCCCCTTTCAAAGCAGGAGAAATATCAAAGCTGGAACAAATACAGAGATAGTTTACAGCCCACATTGAGCCAGTAAAGCACCTAAATTACTGGGAAAACCATCAAGTCTTGAACATGTAGTCATTGGAGTGGAGGAGAAAGAGATGCATGATAATATATACCTGGAAAGTACTTGAGGGCCTGGTCCCAAATCTGCACACTGCCATAACAACATACTGGAGTGAGAGATATGGAAGGAAGTGTAAAATAAACCCAGTGAGGAGCAGGGGTGCAGTGGGGACAACAAGGAAACACTATCAACATCCGGGGTCCTAGACTATTCAACATCTTACCAGAAGATATCAGAAATGCGACTGGAACAAGTGTAGAAGCCTTCAAGAGGAAACTGGACAAGTATCTTCACCAAGTGTCAGATCAACCAGGCTGTGATGGATATGTGGGGCAGCGGGCCTCCAGCAGCAACAGCCTGGTTGACCAGACAAGCACCAGAGAGTAGCGAAACTCTCGAAACTCTTCAAAGGTATATCAAAGGTACCTACCATAAACACTGCGCTGATGCTACCTACCACACAAACATTGATACAGTGTTAAGAGTAAGGTTTTCATTTGAAAATACTTATAGAGTAAGAGATTTCCAAGACATTTTAACCCACACTGGCTTTAAATTGCATCTCTTATTACTTAATACAAATAAAATCAAACAATGTACAACACAGTAACAACTTACAAACACAACAATATATTACAGTGGTACCTTGACTTACGAGTTAAATTCATTCCATGACCCAGCTTGTAACTCAATTTCTTCACATATCAAATCAATTTTCCTCACTGAAATTAATTGAAATGCCATTAATCTGTTCCAGCCCCCAAAAAACACCCCATTTTTTTTTGTTATGGGTTTTTAAATAAGAAAAATGTATTTATAAAAAAGAAATGATTTTTGCCAGGTCCCAGCAATGTTTTAGAAATGCTGGAGTATATATGAAACTCCTTGAAGCACGGTGTCTATCTGTTTGTTTCTGTATCTGTTTCTATCTATGTTTATCTCTGTCTCTACTTATCTGTCTGCCTGTGTTTTTCTGTCTTACTGTCTCTCTACTTGTCTCTGTCTCAGAGAGAGAGCCGCTCATGAACCATGATGTATAACTGTATTTGTGTGTACCTGTGAGACAGAGATAGTCAGAGACAGAGACACAGAGAGATAGATAAAGACAACCAAAGCAAATCAGCCAGCCAGCCAGCTGGCCACCCAACCAGCCGGCCTGCATACGTTATAGAACATTCTGCCAGGATGACACTACCAATGGTATCAAAATTGAAAGGATGTTATACATTGGTTATTATCGAGGTTTTTGATATTTGATATTTCCTCGGTATCTCCTGTGAGTGGCGGCATATCTGAAGATCGCTCGTAACTCGGAATTTGGCTCGCAATTCAAAGCAAAAAATCGATAGAGAGACAGCTCGTAACTCGGAAAACTCGTAAGTTGGGGCACTCATAAGTCAAGGTACCACTGTATAACAAACTTTCCAGACATTTTACAGTAAAACCTCAAATATAGTGGACTAAAAGGGGGTGTCCATTATATCAGAATATTGTTAAAAAAAAAAAAATACAATAAAATGCACTCTACTGTATACCTAACATAGTACTTGTTACACAATTTGGGTATACTCACATAAACATTGAAAATAACTAAAAGAACAATTTACTTGGAATTTCAACCATATTTTTAAAAGTCTGTTATATAGAGTGTTTACTGTATAAGGTGGACAAAGAAACTGGTCTATTATCACTTCATTTAAACCATTTCAGTGATTAATCACTTGATTAATTTCTCTGTCAAATCCAGTAAAGAGCTTGAATAATTAGTTTACCTCTGGTGAGAAAGTGTCGGATGAGAGAATGAGCCAGCATCATCTGTCCTGTTCTTAACATACAACCCCAGCCACAGTCAGTGGTCAGGGAGGAGTCTTGCAATGTTGCAAACTGTCGGCGGTATGTGCACCATACTAGACTGTGGAAGTGCTCCTTGAAGGCCTCCATACCATGCCTCTCAACCTCTAGAATCAAAATGTTAATATGACAAAATGGCCAATTCCAAACATTTAGCTATTTTGGATTCTCAGGCACATTATAATCCACACAGCAATCATAACCTACTTATAAATAAATGAGCATTTTTTAAATTAGACACATGTGCCACTATATACACTTGTTTCTTAGTTATCTCTGTACTGGACTGAAGAAGACACTCGGGGCAAAACATTTCCTCTAATCAATGTTCTCAACTGTACATTTTTCACATTATAAAGCACACAGCTATCATAACCTACTTATAAATGAGAATTTTTTTAAATTACTCTATCTCACAATTCATATTATTCAACTAAAAAAATGTTACATTACCTTCCTCTGAATTATCTTCATCTTCACCTAAACATTTATGATAGACACATCCCAGCAGGTACACGGGGGAATCCCGGGAGAAATTTGTTTTCAGATTAACTGCCCAACCTGAAAAAAATCCAGACTGTAATCTCCTAATTATCATTGCTAACCACAGTAATCTTACAGATTTAAGCCTACAAAGCAAGACAGTCAGTCATTTTGCCAATTAAGTACAATGAATTTTTTTTAGCTAACAGATGGACAAAAATATATCAACGTAAAATTTTAATTGATACAGGATACAAGGCACCACAAGTAAACAAAAATAATACTAATTCTAAACTGACAAAAATGTATTAGCAATTTGCAAGTCAAAACTAATAAACTAATGAAGATATTTGCATCATTCAGATAATCTTTCATAAACCATTTAAATAGGTGATGTGTATAACTTTGACATATGTATACCTAACATGATGCAAATGATTTGCACATGTTGCTTTTTCAGTCACGACCTGTACATATGTAAGCTCAACTTTTAATTAATTGTTGCTATGATACTTGATAAAAAACAATTACAATTAAAGTCTTTTATAATTCCACTAGCTTTCTTTTATAATACAAAAGACTGGTAAACAAATCTGCTAAGGTCTGCTGGACGTCAAAGTACATACTATAGTATTTGAAAAAGACTTCAGAACACTTCCTGACACTAACTCTCAGCTAGGCACTGTATGCATTACAGGCATACTGTTCAAACATCAACTAGTTCATCATTCAAGGCAATTTTACACCTTGCAAACATTGCAAAATTGCACTAACAATCTTGCTTCCCACCTCCACCACAAAACAAACACAGTCAATGGCAAACATAATGTAACAATGAGCATTTTCGGCCGGCATGTTTCTTACGCCCTTTTATTTACCGCCACCTCATATCAATGATGTTATTAACTTATTTGAACCTGACCTAAGATAACTTTTGTTGGATTAAACTTAATTTAATTACGTTCATTATTACAAGCTTTAGGCAACATGTCCCATTTATGATGCAATATGAAAACTTATACACCATTTTAACTGGGAAATATACAGTAGACCATCAGATAATGCAACATCCGTTAACACATTTTGCAAAATTGCAGCTTATTTTCGGAGTAAATGCCATAAACATCACAATGTGGTCGAGTACATGTAGGGGGAACATGGCATGTGCCACAATCTTTTTCCCTCTGCCTCATAGTGAACCTACAGCCCGGTCCATTGTCTTGTATTATAAGATGGTGGGAGAGGGCAAGCCAGTGAGTGGAAGTGGGCAAGCTACTGGGTGGGAGTTAGTGAGTGAGGACAAGATACTAGGTGAAGAAGGGTGAGTGAAGGTGTGAACAAGGGTTAAAAGTGGCTCTCGATGCCATCCCATTTTACCTTCACACACTGTACATACCATCTGGCACTGCAATGTACAGCCACTGGTGTAAACATGGGTACAGGCAGGTGGGTGGCAGAGAGGTGGGTGAATGCATGGTGGGGGGTATGGGTTGAGGGCAACTGTGGGAGATGGGCAAATGTGGGGGGGCCGATGTTGGGTGAAGGTGTCAGTCCGGAGCCATCCTACCCTCTGACATATGGCCAGGAGGTTGGGGGACATGTGTGACGGGGTGGGTGAAGGTCGATGAGAGGTTAAAATACATAAGCAGAGGCATGTGAAAAATAGGAGTTGGCTTCGGACATTGAGGGGTCAGGGTCTGTTAAAATTACTGCAACAGCATAAACCACCAATAAGCATTCTTAGTAATGGTTTATAACCAAGATATAAAAATAACATTTATTTTTGGTGTGAGGACTTACGACGGGCGCTCTGACCAGTATGCATACCTAAATAATGTACGTATATTAGAGCTGATTTCTACTATTCTGTTTATTACAATATACAGTAAACTACTGTATAAACATTTAAAAATATACCAGAAATGTTATAAATGATGCAAAGGTGACATTGAAACAATATCGAAGATGGTCGACACAAACCCACTACCATTATAGTATGCGTCTCACTTAGTGACGAATTCGTTTAACGACGTGGTCTTAGGAACGGAACTTCGTCATTAAGTGAGGAGAGGCTGTATATTAGAGGCCTGGGGATGTAATTAATGAGAGAGGAGACAAGGTTGCAGTAGTGACTGCAATGTCTATATAGTTGATGTTTTGGACTTTACAAATTAAAATTTTTGAAAATTTGTGTAAAAGTGATTAAAATACCAACTCCTTAATACTTAATAGGGTAGTTCTGATGGCGAATGCTCAGTTTCTTACGATTAATGCACTGTACACAAGATATATCAGTAAAATAGCTGACCACTGGATGGATTTGAATACACAAATTAGCCAAAAATTGGACTCAAAGTGCTCCCAAACTTCAACATTTGTGCCTGCATAATTCTCTATTACATCAACTTTACATTTCAGTGTCATTATCTTTAAGAAAAGATTCTCTATCATTTTACAAGATAAATTTTTTCTTGATAAATGCTGGTAAGAAAGGCAGCTTTTTATCTGGAGGCTGCAAACCCATGAAGCATTAATTTACTATCACTTATTATATAAAATTAGTTAATATACAAAATCAGTTACTTTTTAAACATTACTCTCAGTGTAATCACTTAATGTAGAAACAAATACAGTACATGCATTACTACTATTAAGGTGCCCCGTAGCTGGGTTGGTAGTGCACTCAGCTCACACATTGAGGTCCGGGGTTCAATCCCCGATATGGCTGGAAACATTAGGACATGTTTCCTTAAGACACCTGCTGTCCCTGTTCACACAGCAGTAAGTAGGTACCTGGGTGTTAGTGGACTGGTGTGAGTAGCTTTCAGGGAACAAATTTAACCTAGTTTGCAGGAAATGCTCTGTATAACCAGGGACTTTCTATATAGTATACTATCATTTATGTCAGTATGTCAAATATAATGACTCAAACATTATGATCCATATACATGTACTCATCATTACCATTCACCATTATAACTCACCATTACCATTCATCATTACCACTCACCATATTTGACGTTATTCCACAAACCCAACATTTTTGTTTTGACGGAAGTTTCACTCTCTGGAGTCGAACCAGCACTTTTTGATTGTTTTTCAGGACCGGAGCTGAAATATGACTTGATAAAAGAGGCAGACATTGCTAATGTATGCGATGGTGGCAGACTTCTTACTTTGGTGCTGCTAGAGCTCTTGTTCCCATCCCCAGGCATACTGGTTTGACCTCTACCACCTATCAGTTCGACACTGATTGGTAAGTAACTGTTGGTGTGACTTGTCCGGCTCTTAGTGGCAGGCATTCTGACTGCCACATCACTGTTCTCCAGAGTTCCATCTTCAAGTTGAGGTGCAGGAAGTGACGTCTTCAAATTAACCGGCAGATTTCCCCGCGTTTGTTTATGCTCTGCTTCTGGTATGGAGACACTCATGCCTCCTGCCGTTCTGACAAAATATTTACTGTAATCATGGTTGGAAGTGGGAGATTTACACAGCTGAACTCTCGCTAGTTTGCTACTCGGGCCTGTCGGTAGGCCCGGCTGTTCGATGACATGCCTCGAGGTAGGTTCCTCAAAATAATTTGCCACATAGACGGAATCACAAGGCCATCTTGGAGCCTCAGTACATTCCTGAGCCATGTGGATGGGTAGCACAGTCTGGTTCCTTAAATCCTGACTGCCACTTGAGGCTCTTCTGTGTTGATGCCGGGAACTTGCATGTTTAACAGCTACAGACTGCAAGCTGGGAATCATTCTTCATTTGTCCTAGAAAAATGAAGGAATATTAATAACAGTATAGTATGATATTAGCATAATACTCTATTAGTACAGTATTAATATATATGTACAATATACTAAAACCTGTAATTAACAGACCCCCAATTAACACATTTCAGTAATTACAAACAAAAATATAATACATATACACTTAGAAAATCCTAGAGGAACTAGTCCCAAATCTGCACACAGAAATCACCACCCTATGAAAGCAAGACTCAGCAGAAGTGATGCGAGTACACAGAAATAACACAATAAGTGTGAGGGACCCAAGACTATTCAACAGTCTCCTAGTACACATAAGGGGGATTACCAATAGACCCCTAGTTGTCTTTGAGAGGGAACTGGACAGATACTAAAGTCAGTACCTGTCCAGCAAGGCTGATTCCTATGCTAGATTGCATGCGGCCAGCAGTAACAGCCTGTTTGATCAGGCAAGGCCTGGTCATGGACTGGGCCATGGGGGAGTTGACCCCCGAAACACTCTCCAGGTAAATATACAAACACTGGAGTTATTAAACAAGATACAAAAAAGCCAATATTTCAGGATTAGGTTCATAACCATACTGTCTGGTTCTCATAAGAATCACTCGATTAAGTCTGATGATTAAAAAAAAAACACGGAATAGATGGTGTTTGAACATGTAATAACCACTGGGCATGTTTCCTTAAGACAACTGCTGTCATTGTTCACCTAGAAGTAAGTAGGTACAGTGGTCCCTCGACTAGCGGTGATTCCGTATAGCGGTGAATTCGTGTAACGAGCCCTTTTTTTGGTAAATATTTCCCTCATGTAGCGACCATTCCCTCGCGTAGCGGCCCATACCAGACCTGCCCGCGCTTGCGCGGTGAGGCGCGCAGGACACCAGTCTAGCGTTGTTTACCATTGAGAGAACATTACCCAGCGCACTCTTTCAAACATTCACAATACTTTTGTTGTGTTTATTGCTGGTTCAGTGATTGTCACTGTGAAATAAAGTCACCATGGGTCCAAAGAAGCTTCCTAGTGGCACCCCTGTGGTAAAGACAGTGAGAAACACCATCAAACTAAAGAAGGAGATAGTTGAAAAATATGAGAGTGGTATACGTGTGAATGAGCTTGCCAGGATGTACAAGAAAAACACATCTACTATCACCACTATCCTGGCAAAGAGAAATGAAATCAAGGAAGCTAATGTTGCAAAAGGGGTTGATATGTTAACGAAAAATAGATTGAAAACAGTGGATAAGGTTGAGAAGTTGATGGTGTTGTGGATCAATGAAAAACAGTTAGCGGGTGATATTATTTCCACGGCGATAATTTGTGAAAAGGCAAGGAAGTTGCATGCAGATCTTGTCAAGACAATGCCTGGAACCAGTGGTGAGGCGAGTGATTTTAAAGCCAGCAAAGACTGGTTTGAGAGGTTTAAGAAACGTAGTGGCATACACAGTGTTGTGAGACATGGTGAAGCAGCCATCTCAGACAAACGTGCAGCTGAAAAGTTTGTGCAGGAATTCCAGGGGTTCGTAGACACTGAAAAATTTGAACCCCAACAAGTGTTTAATTGTGATGAAACAGGCCTGTTTTGGAAGAAAATGCCCAACAGGACCTTCATTACTCAGGAGGAAAAGGCACTGCCAGGACACAAGCCTATGAAAGACAGGCTAACTCTTATACTTTGTGCCAATGCCAGTGGTGATTTTAAAGTGAAGCCTTTACTGGTGTATCACGCAGAAAATCCCAGAGCCTTCAAGAAACACAATGTTAAAAGGAATAATTTGTGTGTGCATTGGAAGGCTAACACTAATGCATGGGTCACTAGGGACTTTTTCGTGGAATAGTTGACTGGAGTGTTTGGCCCTAGTGTGAAGAAATACCTCCTGGAAAAGAAATTGCCACTCAAGTGCCTCCTGGTACTGGACAATGCTCCTGCTCATCCTCACAACTTGGGAGACTATTTGTCTGATGAGTTCAGTTTCATCACAGTGACGTTCTTGCCTCCTAACACCACTCCTCTCATCCAGCCCATGGACCAGCAGGTCATTGCAAACTTCAAGAAACTGTACACCAAAGCAATGTTTCAAATATCGTGCATTGCATAGGCCTTATAGGTAAGGCTTGGGAGGGAGTGACTTCCAGGACTGAACTCTGCTTGGAGACCACTGTGGCCGGATTGTGTTGAAAAGAGGGATTTTGAAGGATTTGAGGCTGGCCCTGACCCTGACGGCCCTGTGCCTGTTGTGGACTCTATTGTGGCATTGGGGAACAGCCTGGGGTTGGAGTTGAGTGGTGAGGATGTGGAAGAGTTGGTGGAGGAGCACAGGGTAGACCTAACCACTGAAGAGCTGAGAGAGCTTCATCAGGAACAGCAACAGATGACATTTAAGGAAATTGATTCAGAGGAGGAGGCTGGACAGGTTGAGGTAGTAACTTCTTCAGAGATTAAGGAATTTTTTTCCAAATGGGCTGATGTGCAGACATTTGTTGAAAAACACCACCCTGAGCAAGCTGAAGCAAACCACATCTGCAACTTGTTCAGTGACAGAATCTTGCCCAACTTCAGAAAAATGTTGAAGAGTCGCCAGAAACAGAGGACTGTGGACAGTTATTTTTCGAGGCAGGGATCCAGTGACTCTCAAGCTGGTCCTAGTGGCATTAAAAGAAAAAGAAGGGAAGTAACCCCAGATAAGGACTTGTTACCTGAAGTCTTTATGGAGGGGGATTCCCCTTCCAAACACTAACACCCTCCCCCTGTCCTCCTCCCTATCTTCCAGATGCCTGCAACTCTCTTCAATAAAGGTAAGTAAATGTTATTTATTAATCTGTTTTTTATTATTTAGTTTTATGTAGTAGTATTTATAGTGTTAATAATGTTGTTTTGTGTATGTAGAACTATAATTAAAATGTATTTTTTGTGAATATTTTTGGGTGGAACGGATTAATTGTATTTACATTATTTCTTATGGGAAATAAGGTTTCGAATTACGAGCAATTCGTGTTAAGGCCTAGCTCCTGGAACGGATTAAGATCGTTAATCGAGGGACCACTGTACTTGGTTGTTAGTGGACTGGTGTGGGTGGCAGCTTGGGGACAAAATTGACCTAAGTTGCAGGAAATGCTCTGCATAACCAGGGACTTTCTATATGGTATAGTATGTCACTGATGTCAGTTATGGTCTGTATAAGTTGTATCATGTACAGCTTCTCCTCACTTAGTAAGGTACTCATTTACTGACGCCTCGGACTTAAGACGGGCTCTCTGACCAGTATTCATACCTAAATAATGTATATTAGAGCTGATTTCTTCTATTCTGTTTATTTCAATATACAGTACACTACTGTATGTATAAATATTTAAAAATATACCAGAAATGTTATGAATGGTGCAAAGGTGACATTAAAGCAATGTCAAAGATGATTGACACAAAGTCACCACCATTATAGTATGATCCTCACTTAGCGACGAATTCGTTTAACGATGTGGTCTCAGGAACGAAACTCCGTCGTTAAGTGAGGAGACGCTGTACTTGTAGAAGAAGATTATTATTATTATTATTAGGCATATAAGAAAGTCACTAATTTTGAAAAGAATTTCAAGCAAACTAATCCTAATACAAAAATATTACTAAAGATTTAGACATGGACAATTAAGTAGACCTTCTTATGCAGTTAAGTACAATCTTAAGTACAATAATAAATACAGTTAATGAACAAATGGTACTATTAATACAATATTACTTATTTCAAAATGATTCAGTGTTCTTTAGTTTTTCAGAGTGATTGAGTAAATGGTGATTATTATTATAATCATAACCAAGCACTAAACCCGTAAAGGTCATACAGCGCTTTTGAATTGATGGTGAAGATACAGCAATGTATTTTTGTTACAAAAGAAACAGAATAGGACAAAATGTGTTACCAATTATGTGTGGGAGTTGAAGGATGGATAGATAAAGAAGAGGAACAGAACAGGATGAAAACTGGTTGTGTTTAACATAGTGTAGTACTGTTGTCTTAATTATATAGAATGATTATCCTAGAGAGAGATTATCCCAGATAAAGTATGCTACATAAAATCTCTCTCTGGTATACAGACATACTCCGCTTTACATAATTTTTCTGGAGTAAATTTCAGTTCAGCAAACGTCATTACATCCGACTTTATGTCGCTCAGCAACGCCACCTGCGTAATAATTTTTTGTGTTCATTATTTTTAAAAAATACGACTAAAATGTGTTTCTGGTGTTCTTTAAGCTTTAGCAATTGTTATATTCTTTAACGAGTTATTTAAGCTAGTTTTATGATGTTTGTTGCCATTTTAAGGCATTACGTCTGGGTTATGTCGGGGCTCTTGGAACCAATTAATGACATAGGATGGAGTATGACTGTACAGTGGTACCCCGAGTTTCGTACTTTATTCGTTCCAGAAGACTGTTTGAGTGCCGTTACTGAACGAATTTGTTCCCATAAGGAATAATGTAAATTAGATTAGTCCATTTCAGACCCCCAAAAATATACTTACAAAAGCACTTACAATAATACACTTACATAATTGTTAGAGTTGGGAGCAGTATGAAACTCGGGGTACCACTGTACTTGATAAAGTATCCTGGACAAATTATCCTTGAAAAGTATCCTGGAATATCCTTGATAAATTATTCCAGATAAATTCTCTCTCTGGGATACTTTATCAAGTATCCCAGAGATTATCTTTGAAAAGTATCCCAGATATACTTGATAAATTATCTCAAGAGAGAGTATCCTTGAAAGAAGTATCCCAGAGAGATTGATTATATTTGAAAAAGTATCCCAGAGATTATCCTGAAAAGTATCCCTGAAAAGCATCATGGAGTATCCCAGATAAATAATTTCTCTGGGATACTTAATAAAGTATCAAAGATAATTGATCTCTCTGGGATACTTAATAAAGTATCCAAGAGAGAGTATCCCTGAAAAGCATCCTAGATTATCCCAGATAAATAATACCTCTGGGATACTCAATAAAGTATCCCAGGGAGATTATCGTATAAAAAGTATCCCTGAGAGAGTATCCCCTCAGCCTTCACCGGAGGTGACAACATCCGTGTTTGTTCACCTCACTTTAACCCATTAACCTTCCCCTTATTAACCCTCATTACCCAACTTTCTCACACTCCGTGGATTAAGAGCTAATCTTTGACGTAACTAGTGAGGTATATTGACCTGGATAACGCGCCATAACAGCACAAAACACCAGTATTAAGGAGACGCCATCACTACAACTGTGTGTTGTTGAAGCTTCGTAGGGCCACTGATCCTCACACCGTATTAACTAGCACCAGTACTTACTTACTTAGGAGGTTAGTTAGAAGGGCACTTACTTACTTAGGAGGTTAGTTACTTAGTTAGGAGGGTACTTACTTTGGAGGTTAGTTACTTAGTTAGGAGGGTACTTACTTTGGAGGTTGGTTAGTTAGGAGAGTACTTACTTTGGAGGTTGGTTAGTTAGGAGAGTACTTACTTAGGAGGTTGGTTAGTTAGGAGAGTACTTAGGAGGTTGGTTAGTTAGGAGAGTACTTACTTAGGAGGTTGGTTAGTTAGGAGAGTACTTACTTAGGAGGTTGGTTAGTTAGGAGAGTACTTACTTAGGAGGTTAGTTACTTAGGAGGGTACTTACTTAGGAGGTTAGTTACTTAGTTAGGAGGGTAGTTACTTAGGAGGTTAGTTAGGAAGTTAGTTACTTAGGAGGTTAGTTACTTAGGAGGTTAGTTACAAGGTTAGTTACTTAGGAGGTTAGTTACTTAGGAGGTTAGTTACTTAGAAGGTTAGTTACTTGGGAGGTTAGTTACTTGGGAGGTTAGTTACTTAGGAGGTTAGTTATTTAGTTAGGTTACTTATGTTACTTAGTTAGGAGGTTAGGTAGGTAGGTAAGTTAGTAGGCTAGGTAGGTAGGTTAGTTAGTAGGCTAGGTAGGTTAGTTAGTAGGCTAGGTAGGTTAGTTAGTAGGGTAGGTAGGTTAGTTAGTAGGGTAGGTAGGTTAGTTAGTTAGTAGGCTAGGTAGGTTAGTTAGTAGGGTACGTAGGTTAGTTAGTAGGCTAGGTAGGTTAGTTAGTAGGCTAGGTAGGTAGGTTAGTTAGTAGGCTAGGTAGGTAGGTTAGTTAGTAGGCTAGGTAGGTAGGTTAGTTAGTTAGTAGGCTAGATAGGTTAGTTAGTTAGTAGGCTAGGTAGGTAGGTTAGTTAGTAGGCTAGGTAGGTAGGTTAGTTAGTTACCTGGAGCCTACCTGGAGAAATTCCAGGGGTCAACGCCCCCGCAGCCCGGTCTGTGACCAGAGCCTGATCAACCAGGCTGTTACTGCTGGCCGCACGCAGTCCAACGTACGAACCACAGCCCGGCTGATCAGGTACCGACTTGAGGTGCCTGTCCAGTGCCTGCTTGAAGACAGCCAGGGGTTTGTTGGTAATCCCCTTGATGTATGCTGGGAGGCAGTTGAACAATCTTGGGCCACTGACACTTATTGTGTATATAATAATGTATCTCTCCCGCCTGCGTTCTAGAGAGTACAGGTTTAGGAACTTCAAGCGTTCCCAGTAGTTGAGGTGGTTTATCGCACTTATGCGTGCGGTGAAGGTTCTCTGCACATTTTCAAGGTCAGCAATTTCACCCGCCTTGAAAGGTGCAGTTAGTGTGCAGCAATATTCCAGCCTAGATAGAACAAGCGATCTGTAAAGTGTCAACATGGGCTTGGCATCCCTGGTTTTGAAGGTTCTCATTATCCATCCTGTCATTTTTCGAGCAGATGCAATTGCTACTTTGTTATGGTCCTTGAAGGTGAGATCCTCTGACATGATCACTCCCAGGTCTTTGACATTAGTTTTTCGCTCTATTGTGTGGTTGGAATTAGTTTTGTACTCCGATGAGATTTTAATTTCTTCACGTTTTCCGTATCTGAGTAATTGAAATTTCTCATCATTGAACTTCATATTGTTTTCTGCAGCCCATTTAAAGATTTGGTTTATGTCTGCTTGGAGTCTTGCAGTGTCTTCAACGGTGGACACTGTCATACAGATTCGAGTGTCATCTGCAAAGGAAGACACAGCACTGTGGCTTATATCCCTGTCAATGTCTGATATGAGGATGAGGAATAGGATGGGAGCAAGTACTGTGCCTTGTGGAACAGAGCTTTTCACAGTAGCTGCCTCAGACTTTACTCTGTTGACTACTACTTTTTGTGTTCTACATGTTAGGAAATTATAGATCCATCTACCAACTTTTCCTGTTATTCCTTTATCACGCATTTTGTGTGCTATTACACCATGGTCACACTTGTCAAAGGCTTTTGCAAAATCTATGTATATAACATCTGCATTCTGTTTATCTTCTAGAGCATCCAGGACCTTGTCGTAGTGGTCCAGTAGTTGGGACAGACAGGAGCGGCCTGCTCTAAACCCATGCTGTCCTGGGTTGTGCAATTGATGTTAGTAGGCTAGGTAGGTAGGTTAGTTAGTTAGTAGGCAGGTTAGTTAGTAGGCTAGGTAGGTAGGTTAGTTAGTAGGCTAGGTAGGTAGGTTAGTAGGCTAGGAGGAGGTTAGAGGCTAGGAGGCAGGTAGTAGGCCAGGTAGGTAGGTTAGAGGCTAGGTAGGAGGTTAGTTAGTAGGCTAGATAGGAGGTTGTTAGTAGGCTAGGTAGGTAGGTTAGTTAGTAGGCTAGGTAGGTAGGATAGTTAGTAGGCTAGGTAGGTAGGTTAGTAGGCTAGGTTTGTTAGTAGGTTAGGTAGGTAGGTTTGTTAGTAGGTTAGGTAGGTAGGTTTGTTAGTAGGCTAGGTAGGTAGGTTTGTTAGTAGGCTAGGTAGGTAGGTTAATAGGCTAGATAGGTTTGCTAGGTACGTAGGTTCGTTAGTAGGGTAGGTAGGTAGGTTAATTAGTAGGCTAGGTAGGTAAGTTAGTAGGCTAGGTAAGTAGGTTAGTTAGTAGGCTAGGTAGGTAGGTAAGCAGGCTAGGTAGGTAGGTAAGCAGGCTAGGTAGGTAGGTTAGATAGTAGGCTAGGTAGGTAGGTTAGATAGTAGGCTAGGTAGGTAGGTTAGATAGTAGGCTAGGTAGGTAGGTTAGATAGTAGGCTAGGTAGGTAGGTTAGATAGTAGGCTAGGTAGGTAGGTTAGATAGTAGGCTAGGTAGGTAGGTTAGATAGTAGGCTAGGTAGGTAGGTTAGTTGGTTTGTTAGGTAATTAGTTAGTAGGTTAGTATATTAGTTTAGTGTAGCACAACCTAAGCCAGAGTCAGTAACCGGCTTTATCAATACCGTAGAAATCAGCAGAGTGAACCACACATGTAGGACGTGTCAACATAAACCTGCCCATTTTTATGTGGATAAAATATAACTCCCACAACACCATGGGGTGCGGTGACAGGTCTCCAGTCACCATATATATTCAACGATGAGGTTTAAATATTACAAGGACCCTAATTGAAATAAATAACTGACTTTCGTGGGTTATCCTAGGAAATTTACACTGTATGATAATTGTACTTATGTACTCACCTATCTGTGGTAGCAGGGGTCGATTCACAGCTCCTGTGCCTAAATAAACTTCCAGCTCTGACTGACACACTGTATTAACTCAAGTGTTAGACTCGCCCTTATTGTCTAGTAGATTAAACGTCTATACATCCGCCTCTAAACTTGTTGAATGTTGTATATGTTAGGGTAGCCACAATGTCCTTCATCTTATTTGGGTTATACCCAAGTAAAGAGGAAATGATACCTTGAGAGGGTTTCGAGGGTCAACGCCCCCGCGGCCCTGTCTGTGACCAGGCCTCATGGTGGATCAGGGCCTGATCAACCAGGCTGTTACTGTTGGCCGCACGCAACCCGACGTACGAACCACAGCCCGGCTGGTCAGGTACTGACTTTAGGTGCCAAGAATATTTAGTTTTATCGGGGCACTATATGCTGTATACATCTCTCTACACCAATATAAACTAATATAAACGTACAGAAACTTTTCTTACGGGAAATCTGGCTTTGGAAATCCCCAAATACTTTTACAGACATCAGTGTTAATTGTACAATGGAACGGAGGACATACAGATGTTATGACCATAACGGTATACAGTACACTACGGATATTTAATCTACGATAAACCAGTAAAGTTTTGCAATGTGATTTACAGCCAGTCACGTCATTATTATCATCTAAAAATTTACACCAGTGTACACTTACACAATACCCAGATACGTGTATACTATGTTCTGAATTTGTAAATACATTACGCCACTCAACTCTGCAAACCCATATATATATATATATATATATATATATATATATATATATATATATATATATATATATATATATATATATATATATATATATATATCGGTGTATTGTTCTCCTGACACATTCTTCATAAATATTTTGAAAACAATGTAATCGTTTCTGGACACTGATAATGGGGTTTAGTTCAACACAGAGTAATTGTATTTTGATTCTTTAGTTGAGAGAGACATATATACTGCCCACCCAGCAGTGTATAGTAGGTGCTTAAGTATTACTACAAGGACCACAACAATAACATAATACATTGAAGTAACATAATACATTAATAATTAAAGGAACAGAAAGTCACATGACTGGAACAATACACAAATAACCCGCACATAGCCCCCCCCCCATGTGCGGGTTATATAGCAATTAAAGCAGTCTTTGTTGCATCTATATACACGTGTGGAATATAACTTGTCATTTTGTCTTCTACGCCTCCTCCTTTTCCTCTTCCTCCTCCTCCTCCTCCTCCTCTTCCTCTTCTTCCTCTTCCTCCTCTTCCTCTTCCTCCTCTTCCTCTTCCTCCTCTTCCTCTTCCTCCTCTTCCTCTTCCTCCTCTTCCTCCTCCTCTTCCTCCTCTTCCTCTTCCTCCTCCTCCTCATCTCTCTTGCAATATTTTCACCACTAAGTTCCACAAATATTATTTAATCATTAAAAAATATATGCCAACTTTCCCCGTACTCCTTTGTTATTACTAAACATTTGATAATTATATGAGGCAGCAACAACCTGCTTGAACAAGCTATCAGCAGATGTTGCAAAACTCTCTAAACCGCTCACATATGCATATGTATACCCAGAGTCTACCTGGAAGTTGTTTCGGGGGTCAACGCCCTCGCGGCCCAGTCCATGACTAGTCCTCACGGTGGATCAGGGTCTGGTCAACCAGGTTGTTACTGCTGGTCACACGTAGTCCAACGTAGCAACCACAGCCTGGCTGGTCAGGTACTGTGTTTATCCAGCTCCCTCTTGAAGACAACCAGGGGTCTTGAAGACAACCAGGGGTCTTGAAGACAACCAGGGGTCTTGAAGACAACCAGGGGTCTATTACTAGTAATCCCCCTTACGTGTGCTGGTAGGTTGTTTCAACTAAATATCTTCCATCACTGTCACCCGGCAACACTCGTCTGTAGTCTATAAAAATGTGTACATGATTGCACAAGTGTTTATGTCTGAGTTTCTAAATATGCATAGTAATTATTAATGGCTCATTTGGGTCCAGGTGTAAGTTTATTTAGGTACGGGTATACATAAGTACAATTATCATACATTGTAACGTGTACATTAGCCAGGATAACCCAAAAAAAGATTATTTCTACAAGTGCAACTTATACAGACCATAGCTGACATCAATGACATACTACTAGTGAAGAGGCGGGGCCAGGAGCTGAGTCTCGACCCCTGCAACCACAATTAGGTGTGTACTATATAGAAAGTCCCTGGTTATGCAGAACATTTCCCGCAAATTAAGTCAATTTTGTCCCCAGGATGCGACCCACACAAGTCCACTAACACCCAGGTACATACTCACTGCTAGGTGAACAGTGACACTATGTGTAAGGTAACTAACACGTAGGTACCTACTTACTGCTAGGTGAACTGTAACAGCAGGTATCTTAAGGAAACACATCTTAATGTTTCCACTCGTACCGGGGATCGAACCACGGACATCAACGTGTGAGGTGAGTGCACTACCAATGGAAATAAGTAATTTTGTCTGAGTTTTTTTGGGTTATCCTGCTGGGTAAGTTACATTATGTATGATAACTGTACTTATGTATACCAGTGACTTAATAACCTTACTTAGACAAGTCTCCCTTGAAGCTCCTTAGTTTTCTCTATCACTCTTCTAGATGTCTTCATGCCTCTAAGAGGCTCTTGATCCAAGAAAATGGACATATCCTTCCCTTCCTTGGATCAAAGATGATGGCCCCCCGCTCTCCCCTGGAGTAGCAAGAACCCTTACAGGTTTAGTGTTCCCTCCTTTATTAATAATACTAAATGTCTTATTCTCTGGTAATTTAGTTCAACAGTAACTTAACTAATCTGACCAGTGCCTGACAACTTATTTTGTCTGATGTCCATTATGACCAGGACTACAAGATAGTACTTGGGACTAATGCTAGTGTTAATGCTAGTGTTAGTGTTGCTGCTGCTAGTGTTGATGCTAGTGTTGCTGCTGTTGCTGCTGCTAGTGTTGATGCTAGTGTTGCTGCTAGTGTTGCTGCTGCTAGTGTTGATGCTGCTGCTAGTGCTGGTGCTGCTGCTAGTGTTCATGGTAGTGTTGATGCTAGTGTTGATGCTGCTACTGCTAGTATTATTGATGCTGCTCCTAGTGTTAATGCTAGTATTGTTGTTGCTGCTGCTAGTGTTGATGCTAGTATTGTTGTTGCTGCTGCTAGTGTTGATGCTAGTATTGTTGATGCTGCTGCTAGTGTTGATGCTAGTATTGTTGATGCTGCTGCTAGTGTTGATGCTAGTATTGTTGATGCTGCTGCTAGTGTTGATGCTAGTATTGTTGATGCTAGTATTGCTGTTGCTGCTCCTAGTGTTAATGTTAGTATTGTTGTTGCTGCTAGTGTTGATGCTAGTATTGTTGATGCTGCTGCTAGTGTTGATGCTAGTATTGTTGATGCTGCTGCTAGTGTTGATGCTAGTATTGTTGATGCTGCTGCTAGTGTTGATGCTAGTATTGTTGATGCTGCTGCTAGTGTTGATGCTAGTATTGTTGATGCTGCTGCTAGTGTTGATGCTGCAATTGCATCTGCTAGAAAAATGACAGGATGGATAATGAGAACCTTCAAAACCAGGGATGCCAAGCCCATGTTGACACTTTACAGATCGCTTGTTCTATCTAGGCTGGAATATTGCTGCACACTAACTGCACCTTTCAAGGCGGGTGAAATTGCTGACTTTGAAAATGTACAGAGAACCTTCACGGCACGCATAACTGCGATAAACCACCTCAGTTACTGGGAACGCTTGAAGTTCCTAAACCTGTACTCCCTAGAACGCAGGCGGGAGAGATACATTATTATATACACTTGGAAAATTCTCGAGGGATTAGTACCAAACTTGCACACGAATATCACTCCCTACGAAAGCAAAAGACTCGGCAGGCGATGTAACATCCCCCCAATGAAGAGCAGGGGTGCCACTAGCACGTTGAGAGACAACACAATAAGTGTCAGGGGCCCAAGATTGTTCAACTGCCTCCCAGCATACATCAGGGGGATTACCAACAAACCCCTGGCTGTCTTCAAGCAGGCACTGGACAGGCACCTAAAGTCGGTACCTGACCAGCCAGGCTGTGGTTCGTACGTTGGACTGCGTGCGGCTAGCAGTAACAGCCTGGTTGATCAGGCTCTGGTCCAACATGAGGCCTGGTCACAGACCGGGCCGCAGGGGCGTTGACCCCTGGAATTCTCTTCAGGTAAACTCCAGGTAGTGTTGATGCTAGTATTGTTCATGCTGCTGCTAGTGTTAATGCTGCTGCTAGTGTTCATGCTGCTGCTGCTAGTGTTCATGCTGCTGCTAGTGTTCATGCTGCTGCTAGTGTTCATGCTGCTGCTAGTGTTCATGCTGCTGCTAGTGTTCATGCTAGTGTTCATGCTAGTGTTCATGCTGCTGCTAGTGTTCATGCTGCTGCTAGTGTTCATGCTAGTGTTCATGCTGCTGCTGCTAGTGTTCATGCTGCTGCTAGTGTTCATGCTGCTGCTAGTGTTCATGCTAGTGTTCATGCTAGTGTTCATGCTGCTGCTAGTGTTCATGCTAGTGTTCATGCTAGTGTTCATGCTAGTGTTCATGCTGCTGCTAGTGTTCATGCTGCTGCTAGTGTTCATGCTGCTGCTAGTGTTCATGCTAGTGTTCATGCTAGTGTTCATGCTGCTGCTAGTGTTCATGCTAGTGTTCATGCTGCTGCTAGTGTTCATGCTAGTGTTCATGCTAGTGTTCATGCTAGTGTTCATGCTGCTGCTAGTGTTCATGCTGCTGCTAGTGTTCATGCTGCTGCTAGTGTTCATGCTGCTGCTAGTGTTCATGCTGCTGCTAGTGTTCATGCTAGTGTTCATGCTGCTGCTAGTGTTCATGCTAGTGTTCATGCTGCTGCTAGTGTTCATGCTAGTGTTCATGCTGCTGCTGAGTGTTCATGCTAGTGTTCATGCTAGTGTTCATGCTGCTGCTAGTGTTCATGCTAGTGTTCATGCTGCTGCTAGTGTTCATGCTAGTGTTTATGCTAGTGTTCATGCTAGTGTTCATGCTAGTGTTCATGCTGCTGCTAGTGTTCATGCTAGTGTTCATGCTGCTGCTAGTGTTCATGCTAGTGTTCATGCTGCTGCTAGTGTTCATGCTAGTGTTCATGCTGCTGCTAGTGTTCATGCTAGTGTTCATGCTAGTGTTCATGCTGCTGCTAGTGGTCATGCTAGTGTTCATGCTGCTGCTAGTGTTCATGCTGCTGCTAGTGTTCATGCTAGTGTTGATGCTGCGGCTAGTGTTGATGTTGGTGTTGCTGCTGCTAGTGTTGATGCTAGTATTGACGCTGCTGCTGCTAGTGTTTACCTGGAGTTTACCTGAGAGGGTTTCGGGGGTCAACGCCCCCGCGGCTCGTGGTGGATCAGGGTCTGATCAACCAGGCTGTTACTGCTGGCCGCACACAATCCAACGTACGAACCACAGCCCGGCTGGTCAGGTACCGACTTTAGGTGCCTGTCCAGTGCCTGCTTGAAGACAGCCAAGGGTCTATTGGTAATCCCCCTTATGTATGCTGGGAGGCAGTTGAACACTTATTGTGTTGTCTCTTAACGTGCTAGTGGCACCCCTGCTTTTCATTGGGGGTATGTTGCATCGTCTGCCGAGTCTTTTGCTTTCGTAGGGAGTGATTTTCGTGTGCAAGTTTGGTACTAATCCCTCTAGGATTTTCCAAGTGTATATAATCATGTATCTCTCCCGCCTGCGTTCTAGGGAGTACAGTAATTGGTGGTTTATCGCAGTTATGCGTGCCGTGAAGGTTCTCTACACATTTTCTAGGTCAGCAATTTCACCTGCCTTGAAAGGTGCTGTTAGTGTGCAGCAATATTCCAGCCTAGATAGAACAAGCGACCTAAAGAGTGCCATCAGGTCTTTGACGTTAGTTTTTCGCTCTATTGTGTGGTTGGAATTTGTTTTATACTCCGATGAAGTTTTAATTTACTCACGTTTTCCATGTTGGAGTAATTGAAATTTCTCATCATTGAACTTCATATTGTTTTCTGCAGCCCATTTAAAGATTTGGTTGATGTCTGCTTGGAGTCTTGCAGTGTCTTCAATGGTGGACACTGTCATACAGATTCGGGTGTCATCTGCAAAGGAGGACACGGCACTGTGGCTTATATCCCTGTCTATGTCCGATATGAGGATGTGGAACAAGATGGGAGCGAGTGGAAAAATAAACACATAAGCAGTATAATGTGATCCTTCATTGACAACGTTTCGCCCACACAATGGGCTTTATCGAGTTACAAACAGATCGTTGTCAATAAAGGATCACATTATACTGCTTATGTGTTTATTTTTCCATTGTGTCGGTATTTTATACCATTTGTTTCCATGGGAGCAAGTACTGTGCCTTGTGGAACAGAGCTTTTCACAGTAGCCGCCTCAGACTTTACTCTGTTGACTACTACTCTTTGTGTTCTACTTGTTAGGAAATTATAGATCTACCAACTTTTCCTGTAATTCCTTTATCACGCATCGCTATTACACCATGGTCACACTTGTCAAAGGCTTTTGAAGGCAGTCAAAGTCGGCAAAATCGCCGATGCGTAAATATCCCTGACGCATCAAAATTCACGAGAGCATAATTTCGTCAATTTTCCATCAAATTTCGTACTTTTTGTTTTATTACCTAACCTAACCAAGTCTGTGTATATTGAATCTGCATTCAGTTTGTCTTCTAGAGCATCCAGGACCTTGTCGTAGTGGTCCAGTAGTTGGGACAGACAAGAGCGACCTGCTCTAAACCCATGCTGCCCTGGGTTGTGTAACTGATGGGTATCTAGATGGGTGGCGATCTTACTTCTTAGAACCATTTCGAAGATTTTTATGCTGCTAGTGTTGATTCTAGTATTGCTGCTGCTGCTAGTGTTGATGCTAGGATTGCTGCTGTTGCTGCTAGTGTTGCTGCTGCTACTAGTGTTGCTGCTGCTGCAGCTAGTGTTGATGCTAGTATTGTTGCTGCTAGTATTATTGTTGTTGCTGCTGCTGCTGCTGCTGCTAGTGTTGATGCTAGTATTGTTGCTGCTGCTAGTGTTGATGCTAGTATTGTTGCTGCTGCTAGTGTTGATGCTAGTATTGTTGCTGCTGCTGCTGCTAGTGTTGATGCTAGTATTGTTGCTGCTGCTGCTGCTGCTAGTGTTGATGCTAGTATTGTTGTTGCTGCTGCTGCTGCTGCTAGTGTTGATGCTAGTATTGTTGCTGCTGCTGCTGCTGCTAGTGTTGATGCTAGTATTGTTGCTGCTGCTAGTGTTGATGCTAGTATTGTTGCTGCTGCTAGTGTTGCTGCTGCTGCTAGTGTTGCTGCTGCTACAAGTGTTGCTGCTGCTACTAGTGTTGCTGCTGCTGCTAGTGTTACTGGTGCTGCTAGTGTTGCTGCTGCTGCTAGTGTTGCTGGTGCTGCTAGTGTTGCTGGTGCTGCTAGTGTTGCTGGTGCTGCTAGTGTTGCTGCTGCTGCTGCTAGTGTTGCTGGTGCTGCTAGTGTTACTGCTGCTGCTAGTGATGCTGCTGCTGCTAGTGATGCTGCTGCTGCTAGTGTTGCTGCTGCTGCTAGTGTTGCTGCTGATGCTAGTGTTGCTGCTGCTGCTAGTGTTGCTGCTGCTGCTGCTGCTAGTGTTGCTGGTGCTGCTAGTGTTGCTGCTGCTAGTGTTGCTGGTGCTGCTAGTGTTGCTGCTGCTGCTGCTAGTGTTGCTGGTGCTGCTAGTGTTGCTGCTGCTGCTAGTGTTGCTCCTGCTGCTAGTGTTGCTGCTGCTAGTGTTGCTGGTGCTGCTAGTGTTGCTGCTGATGCTAGTGTTGCTGCTGATGCTAGTGTTGCTGCTGCTACTAGTGTTGATGTTAGTATTGTTGCTGCTAGTGGTGATGCTAGTATTGTTGTTGCTGGTGCTGCTAGTGTTGCTGCTGCTGCTAGTGTTGCTGCTGCTACTAGTGTTGCTGCTGCTACTAGTGTTGATGTTAGTATTGTTGCTGCTAGTGGTGATGCTAGTATTGTTGTTGCTGGTGCTGCTAGTGTTGCTGCTGATGCTAGTGTTGCTGCTGCTACTAGTGTTTCTGCTGCTACTAGTGTTGATGTTAGTATTGTTGCTGCTAGTGGTGATGCTAGTATTGTTGTTGCTGGTGCTGCTAGTGTTGCTGCTGATGCTAGTGTTGCTGCTGCTACTAGTGTTGCTGCTGCTACTAGTGTTGATGTTAGTATTGTTGCTGCTAGTGGTGATGCTAGTATTGTTGTTGCTGGTGCTGCTAGTGTTGCTGCTGATGCTAGTGTTGCTGCTGCTACTAGTGTTGCTGCTGCTGCTGCTAGTATTGCTGCTGCTACTAGTGTTGATGTTAGTATTGTTGATGCTACTGCCGCTGGTAGTGCTGCTGTTGCTGCTCCTGCTATTACAGTTACTGCTACTGTTGTTGCTGCTACTACAGTTACTGCTACTGCTGCTGTTACTGCTGTTGTTGTTGCTACTGCTGTTACTGTTGTTACTGCTGCTGCTGTTGTTGCTACTGTTCAAGACAATCATCTTTGCAATGCTAATGTAATCTTCTAGTGTCCAGCACTGTGCTGTATTGCTCGCCGCCGCCGCCGCCGCCGCCGCCGCCGCCGCCGCTGCCTCCACCAATTTATTCTCAATTATAAAGAAGGTTTAGTGTCGTCAAGAAGACTATTTAATGACTAGTTTAAACTATTTCATTATTTTTGCCCTCACTTAAACTCGATGGGATTCGAACCTTTGTAAACTAAATTATAAATACTTATAAATGTTCATGGAATCTTTGTAGCAAATATGTTAATTGTTTTAGTTATAAGTTCTCAGAGCCTTGATAACGGGAGGGGAGGATTGGAGAGGGATGGATAAGAGGGGGATGGATGGGAGAGGGATGGATGGATGGGTGGTGGAAGATGGATGGGTGCTCGAGGATGTATGGGAGGGGGATGGAAGGGGAGGATGGGTGCTCGAGGATGTATGTGAGGGGGATGGAAGGGGAGGATGGGAGGGATGGATGGGAGGGATGGATGGGAGGATGGATGGGAGGGAGGATGGGAGGGGAAGGATGGGAGATCGAAGATGGATGGGAGGGATGGATGGGAGGAGAGGACGGAGAGGGGATGGGAGGGATGGATAGATGGGAAGAGGATGGATGGAAGGGGATGTATGGGAGATGGAGGATGGATGGGAGGATGGGAGGGGAGGACTGATGGGAGGGGAGGATAGATGGGAGGGGGAGGATGGATGGAGGGGTTGGATGGTGACCCGGGCCGGTCACCACCGGGGACAGTGCTGCCTTGAGAGGTCAGCTCTACACCAGCTGTCCTGACAATGTACTCAACTAACAACTTTCTAGTTTTCCTTCCCTGGGAGGATGATAGCAGCTGGTGCATACTACATATAACCTACGATCTATAACACTAAACATTCAAGTCATGACTTGATCAAGTTCTATCCTAACACAGTCGTTGTCCCAATTAAAGAGCTAGTTCTGTAGTCTCCTCTGCTAGCTAGAATAATTGCTAGATGGTTATCCACCAATCATCCTGCCACTAGCATTAATATGCTAGTTCTGTAGTCTCCTCTACTAGCTAGATGGTTATTATCCACCAATCATCGTGCCACTAGCATTAACATGCTAGTTCTGTAGTCTCCTCTACTAGCTAGATGGTTATTATCCACCAATCATCGTGCCACTAGCATTAACATGCTAGTTCTGTAGTCTCCTCTACTAGCTAGATGGTTATTATCCACCAATCATCGTGCCACTAGCATTAACATGCTAGCTGGATGGTTATCGTGCACCAATCATGCCACCAATCCATCACTATATCATTCCCCAGGTAATCATTCCTGGGACATACTAAGTCACATTCGCTAGTAAACATCTTCCACCACGCTGCGTGTTGCGCTCCTCCACGCTGCGTGTTGCGCTGCGTGTTGCGATCCTCCACGCTGCGTGTTGCGCTCCTCCACGCTGCGTGTTGCGATCCTCCACGCTGCGTGTTGCGCTCCGCCACGCTGCGTGTTGTGCTCCTCCACGCTGCGTGTTGCGATCCTCCACGCTGCGTGTTGCGATCCTCCACGCTGCGTGTTGCGCTCCGCCACGCTGCGTGTTGCGATCCTCCACGCTGCGTGTTGCGCTCCACCACGCTGCGTGTTGCGATCCTCCACGCTGCGTGTTGCGATCCTCCACGCTGCGTGTTGCGCTCCTCCACGCTGCGTGTTGCGATCCTCCACGCTGCGTGTTGCGATCCTCCACGCTGCGTGTTGCGATCCTCCACGCTGCGTGTTGCGATCCTCCACGCTGCGTGTTGCGCTCCTCCACGCTGCGTGTTGCGATCCTCCACGCTGCGTGTTGCGCTCCGCCACGCTGCGTGTTGCGATCCTCCACGCTGCGTGTTGCGCTCCGCCACGCTGCGTGCTGCGCTCCTCCACGCTGTGTGTTGCGCTCCACCACGCTGCGTGTTGCGCTCCTCCACGCTGTGTGTTGCGCTCCACCACGCTGCGTGTTGCGCTCCTCCACGCTGTGTGTTGCGCTCCACCACGCTGCGTGTTGCGCTCCTCCACGCTGTGTGTTGCGCTCCTCCACGCTGCGTGTTGCGCTCCTCCACGCTGCGTGTTGCGCTCCTCCACGCTGTGTGTTGCGCTCCTCCACGCTGCGTGTTGCGCTCCTCCACGCTGCGTGTTGCGCTCCTCCACGCTGCGTGTTGCGCTCCTCCACGCTGCGTGTTGCGCTCCGCCACGCTGTGTGTTGCGCTCCTCCACGCTGCGTGTTGCGCTCCTCTACGCTGCGTGTTCGCTCCGCCACGCTGCGTGTTGCGCTCCTCCACGCTGTGTGTTGGCTCCTCCACGCTGGTGTTGCGCTCCGCCACGCTGTGTGTTGCCTCCCCACGCTGCTGTTGCGCTCCGCCACGCTGCGTGTTGCGCTCCGCCACGCTGCTGTTGCGCTCCGCCACGCTGCGTGTTGCGCTCCTCCACGCTGCGTGTTGCGCTCCGCCACGCTGTGTGTTGCTCTCCGCCACGCTGCGTGTTGTGCTCCTCCACGCTGTGTGTTGCGCTCCGCCACGCTGCGTGTTGCGCTCCTCCACGCTGTGTTGCGCTCCGCCACGCTGTGTGTTGCGCTCCTCCACGCTGCGTTTTGCGCTCGCCACGCTGCGTGTTGCGCTCCGCCACGCTGCGTGTTGCGCTCCTCCACACTGTGTGTTGTGCTCCACCACGCTGTGTGTTGCGCTCCTCCACGCTGTGTGTTGCGCTCCTCCACGCTGTGTGTTGTGCTCCGCCACGCTGCGTGTTGTGCTCCACCACGCTGCGTGTTGCGCTCCTCCACGCTGTGTGTTGCGCTCCTCCACGCTGTGTGTTGTGCTCCGCCACGCTGTGTGTTGCGCTCCTCCACGCTGTGTGTTGCGCTCCTCCACGCTGTGTGTTGCGCTCCTCCACGCTGTGTGTTGTACTCCGCCACGCTGTGTGTTGTGCTCCACCACGCTGCGTGTTGCGCTCCTCCACGCTGTGTGTTGCGCTCCTCCACGCTGGTGTTGTGCTCCGCCACGCTGCGTGTTGTGCTCCTCCACGCTGGTGTTGCGCTCCGCCACGCTGCGTGTTGCGCTCTCCACGCTGTGTTGCGCCCGCCACGCTGTGTGTTGCGCTCCGCCACGCTGCGTGTTGCGCTTCGCCACGCTGCGTGTTGCGCTCCTCCACGCTGTGTGTTGCGCTCCGCCACGCTGCGTGTTGTGCTCCTCCACGCTGTGTGTTGCGCTCCGCCACGCTGCGTGTTGCGCTCCTCCACGCTGTGTGTTGCGCTCCGCCACGCTGCGTGTTGCGCTCCGCCACGCTGCGTGTTGCGCTCCGCCACGCTGCGTGTTGCGCTCCGCCACGCTGCGTGTTGCGCTCCGCCACGCTGTGTGTTGCGCTCCTCCACGCTGTGTGTTGCGCTCCTCCACGCTGCGTGTTGCGCTCCGCCACGCTGTGTGTTGCGCTCCTCCACGCTGTGTGTTGCGCTCCGCCACGCTGCGTGTTGCGCTCCGCCACGCTGCGTGTTGTGCTCCGCCACGCTGCGTGTTGCGCTCCGCCACGCTGTGTGTTGCGCTCTGCCACTCACGTAACTCATGCGGAATTAAGAATTATTTTGCCGTAAAAGTGACTGCCATTGGGATTCGATGCCATAATGTAGAGTTCCAGGAAGGTCCTTCAACTCTGACACTCAATCACAGTCAATTACTCCAGCCGTTACCTTGCTAATACCTAAACCCACTTTGGGTTACTAACACTTTCTAAGTTTCTTATAAACCGGGTATATACACTGCTACGTCTGAATATTTGTGTATATGTAATGTGTATCTTTATGTATACTGAGAGGTTTCTATCTCCCGTAGTATATACACTAAGAGGCATTATATCAGTGGTGTTTCCCAAAGTCGGGTGTTGTGACGTGACTGTGAGGTGTAGTCTTGTGGTGACGTGACTGAGGTGTAGTCTTTTGGTGACGTGACTGAGATGTAGTCTTTTGGTGACGTGACTGAGATGTAGTCTCGTGGTGACGTGACAGAGGTGTAGTCTTTGGTGACGTGACTGAGGTGTAGTCTTTTGGTGACGTGACTGAGGTGTAGTCTTGTGGTGACGTGACTGAGGTGTAGTCTTGTGGTGACGTGACTGTGAGGTGTAGTCTTGTTGTGGTGACGTGACTGAGGTGTAGTCTTGTTGTGGTGACGTGACTGAGGTGTAGTCTTCTTGTGGTGACGTGATTGTGAGGTGTAGTCTTCTTGTGGTGACGTGACTGTGAGGTGTAGTCTTCTTGTGGTGAGTGACTGAGGTGTAGTCTTCTTGTGGTGACGTGACTGAGGTGTAGTCTTGTGGTGACGTGACTCAGGTGTAGTCTTGTGGTGACGTGACTGAGGTGTAGTCTTGTGGTGACGTGACTGAGGTGTAGTCTTGTGGTGACGTGACTGAGGTGTAGTCTTGTGGTGACGTGACTGAGGTGTAGTCTTGTGGTGACGTGACTGAGGTGTAGTCTTGTGGTGACGTGACTGAGGTGTAGTCTTGTGGTGACGTGACTGAGGTGTAGTCTTGTGGTGACGTGACTGAGGTGTAGTCTTGTGGTGACGTGACTGAGGTGTAGTCTTGTTGTGGTGACGTGATTGTGAGGTGTAGTCTCTTGTGGTGACGTGACTGAAAGGGGTAGTCTTGTTGTGGTGACGTGACTGAGGTGTAGTTTTTTGTGGTGACATGACTGAGGTGTAGTCTTTGTGGTGACGTGACTAG